>OX608079.1:31964752-32431657 GCA_951509765.1 Sphenella marginata | reverse complement strand
AGCTGGCTCGCTTGATGCCACGGATTGGGGATATGGTCCTTAACAACGAAAACTCCCTCAATGAAAACAACCAACAATAATATAAGGTAAATAATGCAATTTCGAGAAAACTAATGAACTATTGCAGAAGCTAAATACCATTGTGACGGTTACGAACGACGTTGTTGGTCGAAGAAACATCGAAAGACTTGAGCGGGACTTTCAAAATAGAATCACCATCCTGGGGTAGGACGTCAATGAATTGGTACGCGCCTGCCAAATGGCTAAGGCTTGGCATTGTAAACAGCAATCTCTTGAGCAAGGAAGAAGTCAATCAACTTGTTAGCGAAACCGACATCCCACCATACAGCAACGTCAATTGAAGCAATCGAATACAGCAACCCTTCGATCTACACTAACAACACGCTATTGCTATATGTGCTATCCCTGCCCAAGGTTACAGAAGAGAGATTTAATCATCTTATTACAAGAGCTAACGTGGAAGCGGGTCAACGAATATATTTGGCTTACAAAACCGTCCTAGTAAACAAACAAGAGACATATGGCATAAGAGAAAATTGCTTACACCTATCCTCGGCAATGGTATGCGAGAAGAAATCCTTGGACTTGCTGCCGGATACCGGTTGTTTGGCACGTCTCCTGAAGGGCGGAAAAACAAGTTGTGCCTACGTGAAAAGCAACGAATCTACCGTTGAAGTAATCAAAGAGGATACTATTTTTCTTGACAACTTTGTTGGTACCATAGGATCGGGTAAGACCACTGCTAATCTTAACGGCTCTTATATTTTCCAGATAGACAACGAGACGATTATAATCAACAACAAAACATACTCCGGCATCACCGCGTCAGGAGGGTGGGAGTACCTGACCTATTTTGGCCAATGTCACGAACCGCACGGTTGCACTGAATTTGGATTTGGTACATAGAATGACGATAGACAATTTGAAAATATTGAAATACCTCAAGGATAAGACAAATTGGTTCGCTATCAGAAGGATCAGGATTACTTTTACTTTTGCTACTCATTTGGTGTATTTGGAATATATCGAAGAACATATAGGAATAAAAACACGTTATTTATTTCCGAACTTAAATGAAACGAAAATATTTCCTATTTTTTTGAAAATCAATAAATTTCCATTTTTATTTTATTTTATCAACACCAAAACCAAAGGTTGCTAACCAAAAACTCAAAACTTATTATTTGTTGAGAAAACAATTAAAGTAAATTTGAACTGCGCCTCCACACTACCCCCCTTGGCAGAGAATTTGGCTACAAATCCAAAATTTCTCGAAATCGAACTTTTCTGCCGGATCGGGTAGCGTATTCTGGAACAGGTGCAGTCTTAGGAACAGGAACAGGCGCAAACGTTGAAACAGGATCAGATGTAGAAATAGATGTTGAAACAATATCATCTTGAACAATGAAGGCTGGTTTTACTCGATCAATTGAGACTTTAGTTGGTTCATTTCGAATTTTCAGTGTGACGGTTTTGTCATCGCGATCAATAATTTCATACGGGCCGGTGTATGGAGGCTGAAGTGCTTTAAGAAATGGTCCAACTTTAAGGAAAGCATGACTGCATTTCGATAATTCCTTGAAAACAAAAACTCCAGGCTGACAATGTCTTGATGCTGGAATTGGACGTAAGCGCAACATAAATTCACGTAAGCTTGAAATAAAGCTGCTGGTATCATCCGAAATTTTGTTACCAAGACTTGGAGAAAGAAATTCAAATGGTAAACGGATCGTTTCACCATAAACCATTTCAGAGGAAGTAGTCTTGATGTCTTCTTTAAAAGCTGAGCGAATTCCGAGTAGAACTAGCGGCAAAGCCTGAACCCAGTTAATGTCGGAATGAGCCATGATTGCGGCTTTCAAATGACGATGTAATCGTTCGACTAAACCATTTGCAGCAGGATGCCAACTTGTAGTGAAATTATGTCGAATTCCGAATTGTTTAACAAAATTTTTGAAGAGATGCGAAGAAAATTGAGCTCCACGATCTGAGGTTATAGTTTCAGGAACGCCAAAACGAGATATCCAACAATCCAAAAGTGCATGAGTCACAGTTTCTGCAGTTATGTTCTGTAAAGGATATATTTCAGGCCATCGAGTGAAACGATCAATGACAGTCAAGCAATATCGAAAAGAACATGCAAATGGAAGTGGACCAATCAGATCAATATGAATATGGGAAAATCTCTTTGTTGGAGTTTCAAAATTTCCAAGTGGGGCATGAACATGGCGTGAAATTTTTGACCGTTGACAATCACTACAAGCACTAGCCCAATTTCGGCAGTCAGGCCACACAAAACGATCACTGATTAATTTGAGCGAAGCATTGGCACCTGGATGGCTTAGGTTGTGTAGCTGATCAAAAACACAACGACGAAACGGTGATGTAATGAAGGGTCGAGCTTTTCCTGTTGATGTATCACAAAACACAATAATAGAGGAACCAGCAATCGGCACACGCTCGATACAGAGAGAAGAATTTTCTTGAATAATTCTCCTAAGTTCTTCATCACCTTCCTGAGATTCAACCAGCAACTTGTAATCCAGTGGTGCAGAAACAGCTTCAATTCGCGACAGTGTATCAGCAACGATATTATCGGTTCCTTTGATGTGTTGGATGTCTGTTGAAAATTCTGCGATGAATGAAAGTTGTCTGAGTTGAACTGGTGGAAGTTTTTCACGTTTTTGTTGACAAGCGTAGATTAATGGCTTATGATCGGTGTAAATCGTGAATGAATGTCCTTCTAAAAAATGACGAAAATGCTGTATTGCAGCGTAGATCGCAAGAAGTTCATAAAAAGCAGGCCAATAACATTCTTTCGAGGACATTTTCTTCGAAAAGAACGCAAGAGGTTGCCACACGCCATCAACCAGCTGTTGTAAACATGCTCCAACTGAATGGTTTGAAGCATCTGTAAACAAACCCAGAGACGCACCAATGCGAGGATGAACTAGAAGTGAAGCAGAAGAGATACAGTCTCTGCAGGTTATGAAACCTTCTTCAAGCTCAGACGTCCAATTGATTGGTTGAGATCCTTTAAGGAGTGGGTTGCTGATTGCATTATTCAGTGGAGCTTCGTATTCAGAAGCATGAGGAATGAATCTGCGGTAAAAGTTTAACATTCCAAGAAAACGTCGAAGGCCTTGTGCTGTTTTTGGTAATGGAAAGTCCTTGATAACCTGGACGCGCTCTTCTGGAGCTCGTATCCCGGCAGCAGAGATGGTATAACCAATAAACGGAACTTCAGCAACTCCAAAAGTACACTTTTTGACGTTGATCACCAATCCATATTTTGTAAGACGTTCAAAAATTATTTTAAGATGACGTTCATGCTCTTCTTTGGAACGAGAGAAAACGAGAATATCATCCATATACACGAAACAGAAATCTAAACTGCGCAAAACTTCATCCATGAACCTTTGAAAGGTCTGGCCAGCGTTTCGAAGTCCAAACGTCATGAATGAAAATTCAAAAAGGCCAAATGGAGTAATAATCGCTGTTTTGGAAATGTCCTCTTCGGCTACAGGAATTTGTTGATACGCTTTAACGAGGTCAATTTTCGAAAATAGTGTGCAACCATCAATAAAGTGAGTGACATCGTGAATGTGACGGACAGGATATCGATCTGGGATAGTTCGAGCATTCAATGCACGAAAATCCCCGCATGGACGCCAAGTTGAATCACTTTTCGGTGCCGAATGTAAAGGCGATGACCAAGAGCTCTCTGATGGACGGGTTGTACCAGCTTGTAACATGGCGTCGAATTCTTGTTTAGCAATTTTTAATTTTTCAGGATGTAAGCGTCGTACTTTGCTCGTCACCGGTGGTCCAGTAGTTGTACGTATGTGATGGACAGTCTCATGTTTAATATTTCGAGGTAAACCTGGTGGACGAGTAATTTCAGGAAATTGCGAAATGAGAGCAGCGAAAGAAGATGAATCCTGAACTGCTTTAATACTGCTCTGCGAGGAAGACTGAGATACTCCGTGTACATGAAGACCAGTGGTTACGTCGACAATGCGTTTGGTACGACAATCCGGTAAAAGATGATAATGAGCAAGAAAATCAGATCCAACTATTGGTAGATCGACGTCAGCGACGATAAATCTCCAAGGAAAATCACGACGAAGTCCTAAGTTGAGATTCAAAGATAGAAAACCGTACGTTTTGATCTTGCTTCCGATTGCAGCACATAAGTCGTAGTTGACAGGAGAACGACGATCTCGTAATAGACGTCGAGGAAAGCAACATAAGTCAGAACCAGTATCGACGAGAAAGCGATGTTTAGATATTTTGTCAGTGACAATTAGGCGGCTCTGGTTGACAAGCAGTCAGATGCCGCACTTACAGACTGCTTTTGCCGTTTTCCGAATAATTACATGGATCTATACATTTCTTGGCTTTGTCTTGAAATTTTTTGTGGTACCAACAAATTTGTTGGTTAGAGTTACCTCGATTTCGATATTTGCTACGAGTTCGAGAGCTGCTGGAGGAACTATGGCAATGATTAGGACACGAACGAAAAGTAGACAATTCTGCTACTTGCTTTTGTAAATCAGCAATAGTATTTAGTAAGTTACTATCTATACTTTTATCGCTTAGCGTTGCATTTACAGAGAAAGTCGGTGCGCTCGGTGAGACCTCGACCATCTTGTCAGCAAGTTCTGCCAGATTGTCGAGCGGCAATTCAGATTGCGTCGCAAGGATAGCCTGAACGTTAGACGGAAGGCGGTTAAGCCAAAGTTGGCGAAGAAGGTTATCCTGCACGATGGTTGGACCAGCGAGAGAGCGTAAATGACGGAGAAACTGCGATGGCTTGCGTTCGCCGAGCTCTTCCTCACTGATAAGTTGACGGACTCGTTGTTCCTCAGACGCAGACAAACGAGCAATCAGTTTTGTGCGCAAAAATGTGTATGGGTTCAACGGAGGAGGATTTTCAATAACGTCCTCGATCTCCAATGCGACCCGAGCATCTAATTGCGAAACCACGTAATGAAACTTAGTTACCTGGTTTGTGATATCCGATAACGTAAACTGCGAGTCAGCTTGAAAAAGCCATAACTTTGGTTTGTCAGACCAAAAAGGCGGAAGTTTGACTGCAACACGACGAACTGCAGGGTAATTATCATAATGAGTCTGCTGCTGTTGTTGTTGTTGTTGATGTTGTTGAGGTTGCAGTGGTGGTGGCTGCTGCTGTTGAATCTCCAATTGATAATTATGTTGTTGCTGCGCTTGTTGGCGTAATTCGTCAATTTGCCGTTGAAGATGCTCATTTTCCTCACGAAGGGTAACTAGCTGATCTTCGTCTCGAAGCATCTTTGTTTGAATGTGTAGTCGGGGTCACCAATATAGGAATAAAAACACGTTATTTATTTCCGAACTTAAATGGAACGAAAATATTTCCTATTTTTTTGAAAATCTATATACATATTTCCATTTTTATTTTATTTTATCAACACCAAAACCAAAGGTTGCTAACCAAAAACTCAAAACTTATTATTTGTTGAGAAAACAATTAAAGTAAATTTGAACTGCGCCGCCACAAACATATCTGATGGAAACATTATCCCAAATCCATCCAATCTGGGCTTCAATGACTTTTTAGATGGAATTTCCGATCTCTGCCTTAGTCAAATAACTGTTACCGCTAACAAGTTTGGCAACATCTTAGATTTAATTTATGTTGATGATAAAAACAAATTTTCTGTAAATCGTTGTGATCCGTTGGCTTTACCAGAATACGTCTACCACCCTTCTATGGAAGTATTCCACGAAACCATAAGTAATAGCCAATGTACAAAATGCTGCTCAAGTAGTTGCTTTGATTTTAACTTCTCAAAAGCCAACTATAAGAAATTAAATAGAGAACTGTCTAAATTAACTTGGCCTGAGCTTTGTTGCGATATCGTTTTAAACGTTTTACATTTCAATCAAACTATTTACAACTTTTTTGAGAAGTTTGTTCCTAAAGGTAAATTAACATATAATCATCCTAGCAAGCTTGGTTTACCAAAGAGTTTATGATGCTGAAAAATAGAAAAACGCGTTTCAAATTATTTAAGAAATAGGGGTTAAATAAACATTACTTATTGTATTCTGTTCTACGTAAGAGGTACATCGACTTGAATAAAAAGTGCTATAAAGCCTATATCTCTAAAACAAAAAGAGACATTATTCGCAATCTGAAGCCATTTTATGATTTCGTAAATTCTAAACGAAAAGTAATGGGATTTCCCTCAGCCATGAAATATAAAGGCATTTTATCTAGCGATAATCAAGATATCGCAAATTTCTTTGCGCAATTTTTCACTTCTAACTATTCTGCCGTCACCAATTCTGACTTTCTAAATTATCCCTATGAGCTACATCGGAACAATTTAATTAATTGTCCAACTATATGCGTCAATGTTTTCTTCCAGCAGACGCAGCAGATCCAGTCTCTTGGTCCGGGGTTGGATTCGATACCAGCCCGCAACAAGAGACATTGGAGCAACCCTGCTGCAAGGGATTGCTCCATGGATGACAATTTAGGCGTGGGACTGGACAAATTGGACAGGGTTACACTGAAATAACAGCCCTTGGCCTGGTAAAACCCGGGTCTTTCCGGTACGTAGAACCGGCTGTTGTTGGTTCCACTATTGTAATGCACTTAGAAAAAATTAACAAAATTAATCTAACGTTTACATAAAAAGTTTCTTATACTACCTCTCACACAAAAAAATTGTTGGATGGTAATGGATGAAAAAGGCAAGTAATATCCCTATGTATTTATTTCAGCAACTTGTATATGTATGTTCTAGGCACACATCCATTGATTTGATTTTTTTATGTTTTACCAACTTGGGAAAGACTTTCTTCGTTTTTAGTCTACAAAAAAAGTATGCGAACTACAAGTAGCTTGGAACGGTAACATGCACAATTGAGCAAAAAAAAATAGTAGCAAAGAGCAATTTCTGCAAAGTTTTTAAATTGTTTACTAAAAGAAGACTTTAAAGCATCCAAAGCATTTAAACAGTCTTTGAATGGATCTTATGGGATTTATGAAGCCTAAAAAAAGGTATACAAACGAAGAGCCCGAGCTAACTAGAAAAGCGACTAGCAATTTAAGTGCCAACAAAATAACAACAGATGACTTTTTAAGTCAAATGAGCAATTGGGAAAATAATATATTAACGATGGAAGCATTCGAAGCAGACGAGTCTTCAGTAGATTTAGATGAAAATTCACATAAAGATTCGGACATATATTTTTTTGAAAGCCTATTGCAATGCTTTAGATGTTTTACTAATAAAATAATGGTTTTCCAAAGGAATTATTACTATCGAGCTATTCTGTATTTACCTTAAAAGGTTAAACTCTTACCTATCTAAACTAAACTCCACCATACCAAACACATGCCCTGCATGCGGTATGGCCCCTCATGACAAACATCTCTTTTCCTCAACTGAACACACTCTTCTAACACCCTTTGGGCAGGGCGAAGAACTACTAACAACATGTATTTACCTTATATTTCCACAACATAGTTTTCGGATTTGACTTGCTAAATGCACATATAAGTCCGTCCGGTACCACTACTTTGATATCCAAGTCGAACATAGCCATATCCATATCGCTATAGGAACGATCGTGACACTCGTCCGATTTAATCATATTTAATTCATGTTGCCCTACACTGAAGTTCCATCTCTCTACACCGGTTCTTGACTCGACAGCACGTACAGTTTGGGTCTGGCGACGGATTACTATTACATCATCCAGCAGCGAGTCGTGCTCTTGATTCTTTTCAAGCTCAATACTATCTCCAAAATACACATCTGTCCTTATATCTGTTGAGTTTATACAGCCATGCATGGAACACTCGTACAATAAAAGACCTGTACGCACTGACACACCATAGCTACGAGTGTCTTTACCACCCAAAATTACCAGATCATCAGAGAATTTCGCTGAAGAACTGAGCAAATGTTCTGTGGTAATCGGTATGGGGTTTATAGATTCACCATCAAATTTATAAATGCATCCACTTAATGATGGTATCATACGCACAAATTGCCCATTGCTTGTTAATTCAAGGCGATGAATGCTCGATGATATAAGCGGTCCTGGACCTGTAGGCACACTCCAAAGTAATTTTCCCGCTTTGCTGGCATCAATCGCTGACAAACGACCGTCCAGAGTTGTTATAAACAGAAGTCTAAAAAAGCAATATAAATGTATATTTTACACTAATATATCAATGTTTTCTAAATATTTTATATTTGAATTTGTGAAATAAAACCGCTGACTTTCAATAAATTGAGTTGCAGGAGCTTCAAATTATGGTATGGAGTTGCTTAAGTATTTTTAAACTATAGCTGTATTCAAGTCATTAAATTTGAGATTTTTCATTTCGTTTCAAAGCCAGGTGTTACCGTTAATTTTAATGGTGATGTTTAGGAGTGTGTTTTTTTGGCATATTTTTCAAATGAATTATGCAATGAAAATAAAGTATGTAAAAAATTCCCCGAAATCCTGTGGTCTCCGTTAACGCAGTTAAAATGCAGTTCCAATAATCGGCTGTGCCGAAGGCTTTATATGTTTCATGAATACGCATAACTTTTTGAAGTATTTGATCCTTACCTACAATTGGTACAAACTCTTCACAACTGTTAATTTAAAAACACATAGCCCAAACCACATTTATCGGAGCAATCGGTTATATTAGAGCTATATGTTATGCTAGTCCGATATGTATGATTTTTACTGCACACATCTATACTATTATATAAAATTCAAACTCGAAATTTTGTTAGAGCTAAACAGCCGATCCACTGGCCCGATTTTTTACTTTCAAATTTTAAAATATCATAATCTAGCCAGCAATGGACCATAGATACTTATTTTTAAATAAAAATTTTATCAAACACTTTTTTAATTGAAATAAATTTCGTATGAAAACCCATCTATGCTTGGACGCTTTACCATTCGGTCGTTTGTGCTTAGAGAGTATCAACAGACCACTTATTGCTCTATTTTTGAATTCAGCTAGCACAGCTACAAAAATATGAGCGCCACTGCATAACAATGTAGTGTGGCACACAGGCATTCGCACAAACAAGCAGACCCTCAACGCAATTACTTCATGAAACTCAACTCGACTATATGCACGCATATGGAGTGTTTTTATTGTAGCTACGGAGTCGAATGCCAAGTGGAATTTTTAGTTACACGGAAAGGTACATTATATCATACTAATAATAAATAATGTTTGTTACGTTTTCAAGCGAAAATAATGCACCTAGCAGTATGAAACTTTGTACAAATATTCTCTGTGATCTTGAAGGGTTTACAGAGATGATATTTTTTCGATAAATTAATCAATAACAGAGTTATCGGCGAAAATAAGGTTGCCCTAAAACCTCAAAATTTGCATGCAATATGGGTATCAAACGAATGAGGAAGTCCCCAGGTTTCATTAGGACTTTGATATATTTCGATCATTTTATCGGTAACTGAGATCGAAAAACTGTGTTTGCCCAAAAACCTCAAAATTATCCTACAATATTGGTACGAAACCAAAGAGGAACCCCCAGGTTTCCCTTAGACTCCGATATATTTCAATAAATTTATCGATAACTGAGTTATCGGTCAAAATTGTGTCTGTATATTGGAATTTTTTTTTGAAAAAATGACTGGGGATGACTTGGGGAATGTTTAGGCACAGCTAAAGAGTCAAATGGAAAGGAGATGACAAAATGTCGAAGTTAGACTATTAAAAAACGCATTTACTTTAGTTGGTTGCCGTATACATAAACGGAAAATAATGTGGGAAAAAAAATATTGTTCTGAACATTCTCCGCCTGTAAATTGTCTTCTCAAGTGAGGGTATCAGAATTTAATGAACTACTCACATCCCGAGCAACGCCGGGTACCCTGCTAGTCACATATAAAATAAATACCAAACCTGCAAAATTTTACGTTCCTAGCTCCTTAACAGAAAAATTTACAGCCCAAAACCCATTTATCGAAACTATCGATTATAAGGGAACTATGTATATGTTATGTTGATCCGATCTGGATGATTTTCACTACACACGTTACGCATATAATATGTACTAAACCTGCAAATAATATGTACTAATTGCAAGTGGTATAGGCCAAAACCCGTTTATCGGACCAATCGATTGTATGGGAGCTATGCTTTGTATTGGTCCGATCTTACTGATTCCGACAAATGATTAATATAATACAAATCGGCGGCTCCATACCAAATTTCTTCGAGATATCTCTAAAATTGAGGGACTAGTTTGCGTTCAAACAGACGGACAGACTCAAAGTTATAATACCATTTCATGTTTATGAAATGTATAAAAAGGTCTCCGAAATGCGGACGCTTATCACCTGCACTACTGCGACATGTATGCCGACGCTGTCAAATGCTGTACTTATAGTAGAGGATCCGACCATAGAACGACCTTCACCCATCGCGTTACGCGTTGAAATAAATTTTAATATATAATTTGATATACAAAAAATTATATTCCGTAAAGGTTGCCTGCAAATTCAGGTGCAAAGTATAATTAATTAATAATAAAATTTTTTTTTTTAATTATTGCACTCATTCCGTTACGCATTAAATTGTGTACCAGTCGTTAGTATGTAACTTGTGCAATATGCAAACACTAGGTTGCCTATTTTTTTCCGGTGCGATTTATAGGGTTGCCAGGTTTGAACAGGTAAAAAAAAATAGTAAAATGTACCTATCGAGTAACGAGATGAGCTTTATATCAATGTAAAGATAATTTTATTACAAACACAATGATATAGGGTTGCCTGCCAAAAAATGGTGCTAAATACCGGTTGCCGAGCTTTAAAAAAATAAATATTCGCTATAAGGTAGAATAAAAACACAAAATAAATTCAAAGTTTTCCAAGTAATATTAGTCCAGGCGACAGAGATTTAATACGGAAGCGACGCGGACCATAGGTTTTTTTGGTTTATCTAACTCTCCTACTAATTTACATGAAAGGGTGAAAAAATAATCCCAAAATATGCAGAGCATACTTTTCTGCATGCATTTAAAGTGCAATTTTTTTGCTATTTTTAATTTTTCGGTCATTTTAACATCTGTCAAAAAAGTTTCTTCTACAGTTTGTTGCCGAGGTGATTCTCCATCAAAAGTTTCTTTACAGTTTTTTATACCTTTCATGAACATGAAATGGTATTATAACTTTGGTCCGATGTTTGTAAGTATGAGAAGAAGAAGAGATAGACCCACTATTAAGTATACCGAAATGATCAGGGCGACGAGCTGAGTTGATTTAGCCAAGTCCGTCTGTCCGCCCGTCTGTTTGAACGCAAACTAGTCCCCTTGCAAATTTTGCAAGCAGGCGTCATTTTGCATAGGATTAATCATACAAGGCATAGCACCCATACAATCGATTGTTCCGATAAATTTGGTTTGGGCTTTAAATTAACAGTTCTGAAGAGTTTGTACTAATTGTAAATAAGGATCGGACACTTAAAAATATTATGCGTATTCATGAAAGTGATAAAGCCTTCGGCGCAGCCGAAGACAGCCCTTTCCTTACTTGTTTCTAAATGCTATAGTTTTCAAGCTATAACCACTTTTTCCCAGTGCATTTTTACAAAAAACATGAAAACAAGTAGTTTTTTGTGTTGCATTTTGTATGGAGCAAAAATTTTTTTTTTAACAAAATTTAAAATTTTTTCGGGGTCTCCGGTTGGATGTCACATTGCTATGAATGTTTGTCAACCTTTCCAAAAAAAAAAAATATTGAAAATAAATACTTTGTTTGGTTTTTAAACATCATTTACTTTTATATTTCCGTGGCTAAGACAAAATCACAGGTACATGAATATTTCCCAACTCAAGTTGAAACAAATAATGTCAAATCTGTAGAGCATTTTTGTGTGAGATAAATGGTTCTTCTTGAGCAGCGCATAAAAAGGATAAACCAACGGATTAACCCTTACCACGTACAATATTTGGGCCTCATACAATTTTTGTATTCAAAAGTTAAACCGCTTTTGCAAAAGTCAAAAAATTATTAATGTAGTTATTTGTAAACTATCTAATAAGTTTACTTTTGCCACCAAGTGCTACTTTGGAGTCTACCTCTTTAAAGACCTTGATATTAAGACAATAATTGTCGAGTCCCACCTATGGCACAGGAAGAATGCCCCACCGAGTTCTTTCATCACAACTAGGCGCCTTAAAGCACCGAACAACTGCTACGTACTGAATCGATCTCTTTAATTTTTATCAGATATTCCCGCAAAGAACTAGCGTACATACATATGTATGTATACAGTGGCCGACAAAACTATGCATACCCCCTTTTTTTGTATGTTTTCACCAACTTCGGCTTCAGAAAATTAATTTTAACTATTTTCCTGTTAGAGAACTTATCAAGATCTAATACAAAAACTATAAATTATATTTTACATATGTATGGGAAATTCGCAAAAATTAGACAAATTTTCATCAAAATTTTCAACTTTTTTCTCAGAATTTTTAGAATTTTTTTGAAAATGCAGATTTGTAGCGCATTCAATTTTTTTTCTTCCATACAAAAACTACTATGTTCATAAATTTGTATGAAAGAAAACACGAAAGCTCTTCAGAACAAAATCGCCAAAAATCAGGAAAATTTCTTACAGACTTGAGACCAACACTTTATCAGACTAAAATTGGTGAAAACATACAAAAAAAGGGGGTATGCATAGTTTTGTCGGCCACTGTATATTAATATAGCAACGATTTGAGTCACTGTTTACGACTATTATCAAGTTGTAAAAAATGTTGGGAGGAGTGCCAATGACACTTTTTGGTTCAAATGAAAATCGGCCTTCGAAAAATAAAAAAAAATAATAAATATTTGCAAAAATCCGAAGATCTCATTGGGGGCGTGACTATTGTCCACGATTTAAAAAAATAACGCGATTCGTTTGCAAATTGTTCTCGGAATCGGATTATTATTTCTGGGTGACACAATATTGGGTCGAGTGAATAAAGAAATAAGAAAGAGCTTCTACTTAAAATTTTACCAATTTGACAATTGTGTATGAAAAAAACTTTAAAGTTCTAGTAAAAGCTATAAAAAAAGCATTTGCTTGTTTTTTTTATTCACTTGGCTCATTGTGTATATGCAAACTCAATAGCCATATCGCCGACGTTGATAGTCGCCGATAGACGATAGTTATATTGTTGTTGATGCTGAGTTAAACCACTTTGGCTATAGGGTTTCATCAAATGTTCATTTAGTGCAAAAGCGTCATCTGCTATAAACAAAAAATATTGTATTTCCGAAAAGACCACCATCGGAAACTCTTTCGTTTGCTCCAGCTTCCACCATTATAAATTGATATTTTGCATTGACTATGGCCATCAAAACAATACTGTAAGTCTTCTTATAGTTGAAATAGTTTGCTCCAGAGTGCGGCGGTTTCGTAATGTTTACATGTTTTCCATCTATAGCGCCAAAGCAATTCGGGAAATTCCACAGTTCATAAAATTCAGAAGCTATCGTTTTCCATTCTTCTTCACTTTTCGACAACTGGAAAGTTAAAAGTTTTTATTTTTATTTATTACTAGCTGAGCCCGGCAAACGTTGTTTTGCCTTTGTTTTTCTATTATTGTATACCTAGGATCATTATGAACCTAAGATCATTGTGAGCCTCTGTTAAAAAGAAAACTATGAAAATAAACACCACTAATTTTCTCAATTCATTGTATTTCTTTAAAAAATAACGGTTATATAAAATGATTTAATTAGCCAATAATACATCCACAGCACATAAACTATTTTTTTCTATAACAAATTATTCAATAGCCAATATGGTAATATAACACCAGCACATAAACTTTTTTTTAAATTAAAAATTATTCAAAAGCGAAAATATGCTCATTTGATTTAACTGTTTTTTCCCCAATCAAATTTGAAATAAAAATTTGTCAAATGTTAAAATATTTTGATTGAGAGGAAGAGGGGTAGTGAAAGCTTTCTTACCTCGCGGTAATACTAACCAAGGTTTATGATACAAAAGCTACAATAAATAAAAATTTCTTAATTTTCTTGTCAAAATATAAAGATATATTATCAAAAGGATATATTATACTTTTATACGCTACGACATCCGTCAGCGTACCAAACCACTCCCTGTTGAAACCTTAGTCAACACCTTTCTTTTGGTATCCATATTGTCCAAACCCTTTCTAGGGTCACACATTTTGGTCGATATCTAGGAAACGGGGTCCCATATTGGACTTTGAACCACTTCCTATTAAAACCCTCATCAACACCTTTCATTTGGTACCATATTGTGCAAACACTTTTTAGAGTCACACCTAGTCCACATTTTGGTGAATATCTCGGAAATGGGGTCCCATATGGGACTTTGAACCACTTCCTGTTAAAACCCTCATCAACACCTTTCATTTGGTACCCATATTGTGTAAACACTCTTTAGAGTCACGCCTGGTCCACATTTTGGTCGATATCTCGGAAAACGGCTCGCATAGGGTCTTGAAACTTCATATAAACCATAAATGGACCACTACCCACGTAGTGTATAAGTTTGGTTGAAATCGCATGACGCGTTTATGAGTAGTTCGGCGACGTACATATACGGGGACTTATTTTTATATATACAGATTTTCAGAATGCACCTCGCGCAGGAAACTTGACTCTAATCAACAAGTATTTTGCGATCAGATGTTCAACGTACCTAACACAAGATGGTCATCAACACCTTTTTCTTATAGTGACAACTCGTCAACAAGTTTTGATGCAAGAACAATGCAAAGTCGTCCGGAAAACTTAATTTCTCCCCCTCTTCCGACTCCACCGCAATTTATATCTACTCCTCAACCTCAAGTTCAGCACATTAGACTGCTTAGAACAGTTCAGCCACAGCCATAGCAGCAAATTTAAACATACAGGAAACCATAAATACTCAAAAATTCGGAAACACCACGGAATATCAGACATTTACGGACTTGTTGAACGACTCTGAATATTCATAAGCAAACTTTTCTTTTTATTTTTATTATTTTTTATTGATTTGAAGAAATATTTTATTTTTGTTTGGTTTTTAATTTTCATGTAATATGTGTACTTACTGACATAAAATCTTTAAGAACTTTAATCAACGATAATTATGTTGCCTAAACTTGCAGTTGAAATATACGACTGGAATTTCAAACTTTCGTAGCTCTCACCAGTTGCCAATGTTACGGAGAGACGTTCATCAGGCGAAATTGCGTCTCGCATAATAGTGTTTTGTTTTTCTATATAAAGTGTTACTTTTTCCAAAAGTTCCCTATATACAGAAGGATCCATTTGGAGAAAATTTGTGTAGTCCGCCGAAAAAACTGGCCTTCTTGATCGCCATTCCTTTACCCAAGTTTTTCTCTGCCTTTTTTGTTCTACTTCGTCTTCTTCTAAAATATCTATTACAAGTGCTGCTACTAATGGCCTATAATGGGATGTTAGTCTTAAGATCGTAAAAAGTTTCCGTGATTTTTGGCAATTTTTTTTCTGACGAGCTTAAATAATTTTTGCTTAAGAAATTTTTTAAAAGCTTAAGATTAACACCTTATACATATAACGTAATCAAAATTACAAAATGTTACAAAGGAAGACTTGTCAAACTATTTTCATTTGAAAAATATCGCTTTGGAGTTTTACGAAAACGCCGTACCACAAATCCTCATTGGCCTCAATAACGGATATTTATGCAATACGATGAAGACGAAAGAGGAATTTATATGAACCTTTTGACTCAAAGATTTGACTGGGATGGGTTATACATGGTGGAGGTGATACCACAAGTAGCACTGTGGCTAGAACTGAAATCACCAGAGGAAGAGCGTGCAAACCAAATTCTTCAATTCACTACTAAGAGAATAGGGCAACGTTTTGAAACCGGGTTGCTATGGAGAGATGATATTTCAACAGTACCAAATAGTTATCCCACTGCTTTGAGACCCCTAGCCTGTCTTGAGAAGAAGTCCAATCCAGATCATATACCTATAATAAATCAGCAAATCCTTTCATTAGTTGAAAAGGGATATGCAAGAAAACTTTCTTCAGAAGAAATTTTCGAAGATAGAGGTATTATTTGGTATCTTCCTATTTTTACTGTAGTCAACCCGAATAAGCCTGGGAAGGTTCGACTTGTCTGGGATGCAGCTGCAAAAGCTCGAGGAACTTCTCTGAAAGAAATGTTTCACCAGGTAAGAGTTCGCAAATCCGACCAAAATGCACAACGTTTCATTTGGAGAAACAACGAAGTTCAAAGAATGGAAGTTATGACATTTGGAGCAGCCTGTTCACCAACATCAGCACAATATGTTAAGAACAACAAGTAAGGAAGTCTAAGTTCGGGTGAACCGAACATTAAATACCCAGCGTTAGTTTTCAGAAAAAGGGGGCGTAGTTTTCATCCGATTTCGCCCATTTTAAAAACCAATCTATTCCGAGCCTAAACAATAGCGAATTTGGTGGGCGCGGCCACGCTCCTTGCTTATAAGGCTTTAACCGCTTACATGAGCCAAAAGTACTGAATCGATCTTTACAAGGGTTATACCATGTAATATATATAACTTTGGAAAAGAAGGTGTGCCATTCCCATAACTTTTAACGTATTTTGTGAAATTTTTTGATATACGGATATATGTGTTCATTAATCAATATTTACCTAATTTTAAAAAAGTGGGTGGTGGCACGCCCACGGATTTTATTATGTTGTTTGTCCCTATTTGAAGATCAGTTTTCATTGCAGATCTTTATGATACTTTCACAGTGGCTTGTTAATAGTGAAATGTTGATATTTTGTTTATTCACTTGTGGGCGGTGCCACGCCCATTTTCCAAAATATTACCAAAAAACCTTTAAACATCACTAATAACATCATCAGGTGAATGAGTGTACTAAATTTTTCATTATATCTTTATCAGTTAAACAGATATTACATATTCCGGTTTCCTAACTCTCGTTTAGAGAACTTTAGTCCAAAAATGGGCGTAGTCGTTCACCGATTTTTCTTATTTTCTGTGGTAGTACTCTACATAAACATAACATGCCTGGTACCTAGTTTCGCAAACCTGTCTCACACCGTTCTGAAGTTATTAGCAGTGCGGTGCCACGCCCACTTTCCAAAATTTTGCAAAAATAATGTTAAGAATATGAAAATTGATGTATGTACCAAATTATATTATTACAGCGGTATCAGTTAATTAGATATGGACTTTTCAATATTTCCACCTCCTTTCAATATAACTTTTATAAAAAGGTAGGCGTGGTCGCCAAGCGATTTCGTTTATTTTCCATATCTGAATTTAACACAACAATAGTATGCCCTCTACAAAATTTCGTTATACTAGCATAAACTGTTCTCAAGTTATTAAAATTTCTTCAAATATATGTGGGCGGTGCCACGCCCCTTTTCAAAAAATTTGATAAAATCCGCCTTAGAACATATAAATCAATACATATTGCAAATTTTATCATTGTAGCTGCTTCTGATATGGAATTAACCCGTTTTATACGTTTTTCGAAATTTTCGATATCGAAAAAGGGGGCGTGGTTATCATCCGATTTCGCCCATTTTCAATAGCAACCTACCTTGGCCAGAAAGTAACCTGTATGCAAAATTGCATGCAAATATCTCAATTTTTACTCAAGTTATCGTGTACACGGACGGACAGGCGGACGGAAATGCCTTAATCAATTCCTCTTTTCAACCTAAGAACTTTCATATATGGAACCCCATATCTAACTCGATTATTTTGCGCCGTTACATAGTACCGTTATGTGGACAAAATTAATATACCCTTGTACTAGTACTAGTACGCTGGGTATAAAAATGCATCAGAGTTTGAGCGTGAGTTTCCGAGAGCAGCAGATTCTATTTATTATACATCACCACTACGTTGACGATTTACTAGATGGCGCAGTTACAGAAGAAGATGCGATTCGTTTGGCAAAAGAAGTCAGTTTTATCCATCGAGAAGGCGGTTTTTTCATACGAAATTGGAGGTTAAATTCTAAAGCTGTTTTGAGAAGCCTTGGAGAGTTGGCAGAAGAAATGTCTGTGCCCATTAAAGATCCATCTGCAGAAATGGGAAACGAGAAGGTATTGGGAATGTGGTGGTCAACTGAGAAGGATGTATTTACTTATTCCTTGAAACTGTATAGAGTGGATAAGGATTTACTCAGCGGAATTAAGAAACCAACAAAAACAGATGTGTTACGTACTCTAATGTCTTTATTTGATCCCCTTGGTTTTCTGTCACATTACATTATTTATCTTAAGATTATTTTGCAAGATGTTTGGAGAACGACAGGAGGTTGGACAGATGTTGTTAACGAAGAGGTGTTCAAGAAGTGGCTCATATGGCTGAAGCTCCTACCCGAAATCGAAAAAGTTAAAATCACACGATGGTATTCGACAAAATTCGACTCAGAAGTTCAATTGCATGTATTTGTGGATGCAAGTGAATTGGCATACGCAGCTCTAGCATATTTTCGTTTATTAACAACATCTGGAGTACATGTATGTCTTGTGTTCGCAAAAGTCGCTCCTAAGCAGCCATTATCTAATACCGTCCTTTCGTGGTTACGATCGAATCCTCGAAATTTTAAACCATTTGTGATGCATCGAGTAGGTGAAATTCTTGAGGGAAGTAACTTGTCAGAATGGCGATACGTACCTACCAAGCTTAATGTAGCCGATGATGCCACAAAAGAAGAGGACTTTTACATTTGATCTTAATAGCCGCTGGTTTGTAGGTCCAGAATTCTTGAGGCAATCTGAATCTTCATGGCCTGAACGAATTACAAACAGCGTAGAAACTAAGGAGGAACCAAGACCGCATATATCTTTTGTACACGTGAACAATAATTTGGACGAAAACTGCCTGGACCTAAAAAATTTTTCCAACTGGAAGCACCTGACACGAGTTACGGCTACTGTTTTCGAGTTTGGTCTGAAACTGAAGAAGAAGGTAGCTATGCAAATGAAAACAAATTATGGCATGCCGAACAAAAAATTAATATTAGAAAAGGCAGAAAATTATCTGTACCGAGTAATTCAGTTTGATACATTTAAGGACGAAATTGCTACTCTGAAGCAAAAGCGCAATATTCAAAAAGCAAGTCCTATTTTCAAGTCTTCGCCGTATTTAGATGGAAATAATGTACTTCGTATAAAAGGAACAATCGATTTGGCATTGGGAATACCTGAAAACGTGAAGAGACCTATTATTTTACCAAAAGACAGTTACGGAACCACTCTAATAATTCGGCATTATCATGAAGAACTGCACCATATGCACCAAGACACCTGCTTAAACGAAATTCGCCAAAAATTCTACATACCGCGATTACGAGTAGAGCTCAAAAAGGTACGAAGGCTTTGTCAATATTGCAAGAACAAAGCACCGAAGCCAGCAGTTCCAGAAATGGGAATATTACCACGAGCCCGTCTGTCAGCATATACTCAGCCATTCTCTTATGTGGGTATAGATTATTTTGGACCCATGCAAGTCAAAGTAGCTCGACATAACGAAAAACGATGGGGTGTCTTATTTACTTGTCCCACTGTGCGTGCAATTCACATCGAGATTGCAAGAGATTTGACTACAAGCACCTGCGTCATGGTGGTACAGAATTTCGTTGCTAGAAGAGGAATACCAATCGAGATTTATTGCGACAATGGAACACATTTTCATGGCGCGGAAACTGAATTAAGAAAAGCAGTACAAGAATTGGATTTTAAAGCGCTTGCTGTAAAGTTCACCACATCATCTACAACTTGGCATTTTAATCCACCCTCAGCACCTCATATGGGCGGTAGTTGGGAGCGGTTAATACAATCTGTTAAGAAAGTTCTTTATCAGATCGTACCACTACATAATTTCAAGGACGATACTCTATATTCAGCACTCTTAGAATGCGAACGTATTGTTAACTCTAGACCCCTGACATACGTTGATTTGGGAACAACAGATGACTCAGCTTTAACTCCGAATCATTTCTTACTTGGATCTTCCCCTTAGACGAATTTTCTGAAGCTGACTGCAATTTAAGAAAGAACTAGAGGAAGGTACAATACTTTGCTGATATTTTTTGGAAACGTTGGGTTCAAGAATATTTACCAACTTTAACTCGACGAACGAACTGGTTTCAAAAGGTTGACCCAATCAAGACTGGCGATATCGTCGTTATTGTAGATCCAAAATTACCTCGAAATACATGGCCAAAAGGGATTGTTCAATCTGTAACTATAGCAGCAGATGGAAATGTAAGAACTGCTAACGTGCAAACAAAAGACGGAGTCTTTAATCGGCCTGTAGCAAAACTATCGAAATTAGATGTGACTGGTTAAAATCCGAAGAATTTTAACGGGGGGGGGGGGGGGGAGAATGTTACAGACACTTGCTGTGTATACTTATTAATTTTAATTATCTAGTTTTCCAATATGATATTTTTTGTAAACCTAAAAAACCTTTGATTTGAAATTTATTGTTGGAAAATTTTGCTAGAAGAAAAAACTATAACTTTTTGAAGCTTTATAAATCAATTTTAAAAATTTAAATAACATTGAATATACATACATGGCTAAAAAACGGTGGGTTTTAAGCATGTTTTATTAAAAGGTTCATGTCCCTCCATTTTTTCTTTTGAATTCTCAAATATGCATTAAAATAAGACGATACGTTGATTTTTAGCATTTTTCCCCGAGCTCTTTTTTAAAAAACTCATTTTAAAAATGTTAAATACCAAATTTTGAGATTTTTTACATTTTTCTGGAAAACGTTAAGTTTTATCTTAAAACTACATGAGACAAAGTTGTAGACCTGAAAATTCTCTACAAAAACCATGTGAACACTTTTAATCTAGGAGTCACCAGTTCTGAGATATCGCAATTGCAAATCTAATTCTATACATTATATGCACATAAATGCCACGTATGCCGGATTTCGATAGAGCTAAATTTTTGTGGAGAGCTTAGGTTGACCTCCAGAAAGAAAACTGCAAAGATTCTCATCGATACCATATGTGCTAAAAAAGTTATTCAGCGTCAAAAGTCGAGAAAAATCCAACAAAAAACCTAAAATATGGATCTTTGACCACGATTAACTTTTTTTGCACAGGTGGGATCGATGGGTACTTTTGCAGTTTTCTTTCTGGGGGTGAATATAAACCCTCTACAAAAATTTGGCTCTGTCGGATATATTGAGTTTAACTGAGCCGTGTTTAAAAATAAAATAAAAATCCGGAAAAGTCTATACGTGGCATTTATGTGCATATAATGTATAGAATTAGATTTGCAATCGCGATATCTCAGAACTGGAGACTCCTAGATAAAAACTTTTCACACGGTTTTTGTAGAAAATTTTCAGGTCTACAACTTTGTCTCAGGTAGTTTTAAGATAAAACTTAACGTTTTCCAGAAAAATGCAAAAAATCTCAAAATTTGGTATTATACATTTTTAAAATGAGCTTTTTAAAAAAAGAGCTCGGGGAAAAATGCTAAAAATCAACATATCGTCTTATTTTAATGCATATTTGAGAATTCAAAAGAAAAAATTGTAGGGACATTTACTTTAAATAAAACATGCTTAAAACCCACCGTGAAAAATTTGAGCCCAAATTTTAAGCCATTCATTGGTTTACACAATTTTAAAAACTTTTTGGTAATAAATTCCAAACCTTTCAATTGCCTACAAAAATTCTCAATTTTTTGCGGTTGAGATTTAAAACTTAACTGGGATAAACAAAAATACAACAAAAGCGAATATGTGCACTTTTCACACAAAATTCATGAGTGCGCAGTAGCTCAGTAGGTAGAGCATTGCGAACTGATTTGGGGCACGTCGGTTCGAGTCCTAACATTAAAAAAAAAAAACAAAAAAATTTTAACGCCGTATTTAGATGGAAATAATGTACTTCGTATAAAAGGAACAATCGATTTGGCATTGGGAATACCTGAAAACGTGAAGAGACCTATTATTTTACCAAAAGACAGTTACGGAACCACTCTAATAATTCGGCATTATCATGAAGAACTGCACCATATGCACCAAGACACCTGCTTAAACGAAATTCGCCAAAAATTCTACATACCGCGATTACGAGTAGAGCTCAAAAAGGTACGAAGGCTTTGTCAATATTGCAAGAACAAAGCACCGAAGCCAGCAGTTCCAGAAATGGGAATATTACCACGAGCCCGTCTGTCAGCATATACTCAGCCATTCTCTTATGTGGGTATAGATTATTTTGGACCCATGCAAGTCAAAGTAGCTCGACATAACGAAAAACGATGGGGTGTCTTATTTACTTGTCCCACTGTGCGTGCAATTCACATCGAGATTGCAAGAGATTTGACTACAAGCACCTGCGTCATGGTGGTACAGAAATTCGTTGCTAGAAGAGGAATACCAATCGAGATTTATTGCGACAATGGAACACATTTTCATGGCGCGGATACTGAATTAAGAAAAGCAGTACAAGAATTGGATTTTAAAGCGCTTGCTGTAAAGTTCACCACATCATCTACAACTTGGCATTTTAATCCACCCTCAGCACCTCATATGGGCGGTAGTTGGGAGCGGTTAATACAATCTGTTAAGAAAGTTCTTTATCAGATCGTACCACTACATAATTTCAAGGACGATACTCTATATTCAGCACTCTTAGAATGCGAACGTATTGTTAACTCTAGACCCCTGACATACGTTGATTTGGGAACAACAGATGACTCAGCTTTAACTCCGAATCATTTCTTACTTGGATCTTCCCCTTAGACGAATTTTCTGAAGCTGACTGCAATTTAAGAAAGAACTAGAGGAAGGTACAATACTTTGCTGATATTTTTTGGAAACGTTGGGTTCAAGAATATTTACCAACTTTAACTCGACGAACGAACTGGTTTCAAAAGGTTGACCCAATCAAGACTGGCGATATCGTCGTTATTGTAGATCCAAAATTACCTCGAAATACATGGCCAAAAGGGATTGTTCAATCTGTAACTATAGCAGCAGATGGAAATGTAAGAACTGCTAACGTGCAAACAAAAGACGGAGTCTTTAATCGGCCTGTAGCAAAACTATCGAAATTAGATGTGACTGGTTAAAATCCGAAGAATTTTAACGGGGGGGGGGGGGGGGGGGGAGAATGTTACAGACACTTGCTGTGTATACTTATTAATTTTAATTATCTAGTTTTCCAATATGATATTTTTTGTAAACCTAAAAAACCTTTGATTTGAAATTTATTGTTGGAAAATTTTGCAAGAAGAAAAAACTATAATTTTTTGAAGCTTTATAAATCAATTTTAAAAATTTAAATAACATTGAATATACATACATGGCTAAAAAACGGTGGGTTTTAAGCATGTTTTATTAAAAGGTTCATGTCCCTCCATTTTTTCTTTTGAATTCTCAAATATGCATTAAAATAAGACGATACGTTGATTTTTAGCATTTTTCCCCGAGCTCTTTTTTAAAAAACTCATTTTAAAAATGTTAAATACCAAATTTTGAGATTTTTTACATTTTTCTGGAAAACGTTAAGTTTTATCTTAAAACTACATGAGACAAAGTTGTAGACCTGAAAATTCTCTACAAAAACCATGTGAACACTTTTAATCTAGGAGTCACCAGTTCTGAGATATCGCAATTGCAAATCTAATTCTATACATTATATGCACATAAATGCCACGTATGCCGGATTTCGATAGAGCTAAATTTTTGTGGAGAGCTTAGGTTGACCTCCAGAAAGAAAACTGCAAAGATTCTCATCGATACCATATGTGCTAAAAAAGTTATTCAGCGTCAAAAGTCGAGAAAAATCCAACAAAAAACCTAAAATATGGATCTTTGACCACGATTAACTTTTTTTGCACAGGTGGGATCGATGGGTACTTTTGCAGTTTTCTTTCTGGGGGTGAATATAAACCCTCTACAAAAATTTGGCTCTGTCGGATATATTGAGTTTAACTGAGCCGTGTTTAAAAATAAAATAAAAATCCGGAAAAGTCTATACGTGGCATTTATGTGCATATAATGTATAGAATTAGATTTGCAATCGCGATATCTCAGAACTGGAGACTCCTAGATAAAAACTTTTCACACGGTTTTTGTAGAAAATTTTCAGGTCTACAACTTTGTCTCAGGTAGTTTTAAGATAAAACTTAACGTTTTCCAGAAAAATGCAAAAAATCTCAAAATTTGGTATTATACATTTTTAAAATGAGCTTTTTAAAAAAAGAGCTCGGGGAAAAATGCTAAAAATCAACATATCGTCTTATTTTAATGCATATTTGAGAATTCAAAAGAAAAAATTGTAGGGACATTTACTTTAAATAAAACATGCTTAAAACCCACCGTGAAAAATTTGAGCCCAAATTTTAAGCCATTCATTGGTTTACACAATTTTAAAAACTTTTTGGTAATAAATTCCAAACCTTTCAATTGCCTACAAAAATTCTCAATTTTTTGCGGTTGAGATTTAAAACTTAACTGGGATAAACAAAAATACAACAAAAGCGAATATGTGCACTTTTCACACAAAATTCATGAGTGCGCAGTAGCTCAGTAGGTAGAGCATTGCGAACTGATTTGGGGCACGTCGGTTCGAGTCCTAACATTAAAAAAAAAAACAAAAAAATTTTTAACAACATTTTCGGTTTAAAATTTAAATAATTTTTATTATGCGCATTTCCATGACAACCGGCGTAAATTTAATTCTAAACCAAATTTGGTTTGGTCACACACCTAGACCAGTATGTCTGCGTTCAAAGGGTTTTTTTGGGATTTCCTGTAAAATTAACTTTTTTAGACTCATTTCATTATTTTTGAATGAAAGTATGTGTAAATACACAATAAAAATACTGCAAATCAAAGTTAATAACTTTGTGGAAAATTCATGAAAATTCAAGAAAACTAGAAAAATTTTCATCAAAATTTCTAACTTTTTAGTAAAAACTTTCAGATTCTTTTTTCGAGTATGCAGTTGTGTAGCTCGTTCAATTGTTACCCGATTTTTGGAAATTTTTTTCTAGCCGACCAAGAGCATTTTCTTAAATATAACTAGTAAGGAAGTCTAAGTTCGGGTGTAACCGAACATTAAATACCTAGTAGTGATCTGTTGCGTTATCCCAATTAACTCAGGTCTATTTTAATACCTGAAAAGGTGGTATAAAACAACTGATTGTTTTCGATTAAAAACACTTCTGTTGTAAGTGGTAAATTAAATTATCACTAAATAACAAAATATAAATAGTTTTGCATGGGGCTTATGAAAGGTATGAAAATAAAAAAAATTAATAAAAAACTAGTAAGGAAGTCTAAGTTCTGGTGTAACCGAACATTAAATACCTAGTAGTGATCTGTTGCGTTATCCCAATTAACTCAGGTCTATTTTAATACCTGAAAAGGTGGTATAAAACAACTGATTGTTTTCGATTAAAAACACTTCTGTTGTAAGTGGTAAATTAAATTATCACTAAATAACAAAATATAGGTATGAAATAAAAAAAAGGTATGAAAATAAAAAAAATTAATAAAAAAAAAGGCAATAGGGAGTTAACTATTTTCCCGTAAATCTTGCTTGTTTGTCATTCGATTTACATAATTTTTGGCAGGAGTATACTACATACTATTGGGAAGCATCTCACTAACTTTCATTGAAATACCTTCTTGAAATTTCAAGCAATCGCTTTTGAAAATAACAGACCTTTTTTGCTGAAAAGTGGTCGGCTCCACGCCTACTTCAACAAAATCCACAAAATTTTTTTGCAGTTTAGTTTTTCTTAAAAAGCTTATTAAGTGTGTAAAATCTTATATATATAACTTATACAGTTATGGAAATATCGCGATTTTAATTTTACAAAGAAATTTTTCAAAACTGTGTTCAAAAAGTGGGCGTGTCCGTTCACCGATTTTGTTTATTTTTACAGCAAAGAGTTACCTTTATATGTTGAACACTTTCTGTAAATATCGTTTCAATAAGTCAATTTTTACCGGAGTTATGGCATGGAAAGTTTTATGGAATAATCCCCCATAAAGGGGCGGGGCCACGCCCATTTTCCAAAAATTTTGTGTTTTCGACTTTCTTTGCCCACGAACACTTTAGAGGTGAAACAGAAATGATATACAGCTAGTTTAAGCAAAGTTATAGCATATTCAATATATCTATGATCCTTTCCAAAATCTTTCGTATAAAATTGGGCGTGGACCTAACCCGATTTCGATAATTTTTTTTCGAAATATTGCCTGTATTAATATAAATATGTGTGCTGAATTTCACTTTGCTATCTTGAGCGGTTTTTGATTTATGATTAATAATATTTCCAAATTTGACTTAATCAAAAGTGGGCGGTACCACGCCCCATTTTAAAAATTTCTTCAAAAATGTATTTTTTGCCTTAACGCTAAAGTGCACACCAAATATTATCCTTATAGGTGTATTATGTACTGAATAATCACTCTTTTTGGATTTTCGAAAATATTATATATATAGAAAGTGGGCGTGGCTTTTAACCGATTTTGCCTATTTTCAATAGCGCTCCGAGATAAGTGAAAAGGAACCTGCATACCAAATTTCATTGAGATATCTCAAGATTTACTCAAGTTATCGTGTTCACAGACGGACGGACGGACAGACGGACAGACGGACGGACGGACGGACATGGCTCAATCAATTTCTCTTTTCCTCCTGAACATTTTGATATATATAAGTCAATATCTATCTCGATTCGTTTATGCCGTTACATACTACCGTTAGGCGAATGAAGTTAATATACCTTGTGTGCGAAGCACTACTAGGTATAAAAAAGGCAATAGGGAGTTAACTACTTTCCCGTAAATCTTGCTTGTTTGTAATTCGATTTGCATAATTTTTGGCAGGAGTATACTACATACTATTGGGAAGCATCTCACTAACTTTCATTGAAATACCTTCTTGAAATTTCAAGCAATCGCTTTTGAAAATAACAGACCTTTTTTGCTGAAAAGTGGGCGGCGCCACGCCTACTTCAACAAAATCCACAAAATTTTTTTGCAGTTTAGTTTTTCTTAAAAAGCTTATTAAGTGTGTAAAATCTTATACATATAACTTATACAGTTATGGAAATATCGCGATTTTAATTTTACAAAGAAATTTTTCAAAACTGTGTTCAAAAAGTGGGCGTGTCCGTTCACCGATTTTGTTTATTTTTACAGCAAAGAGTTACCTTTATATGTTGAACACTTTCTGTAAATATCGTTTCAATAAGTCAATTTTTACCGGAGTTATGGCATGGAAAGTTTTGTGGAATAATCCCCCATAAAGGGGCGGGGCCACGCCCATTTTCCAAAAATTTTGTGCTTTCGACTTTCTTTGCCCACGAACACTTTAGAGGTGAAATAGAAATGATATACAGCTAGTTTAAGCAAAGTTATACCATATTCAATATATCCATGATCCTTTTCAAAATCTTTCGTATAAAATTGGGCGTGGACCTAATCCGATTTCGCTAATTTTTTTTTCGAAATATTGCCTGTATTAATATAAATATGTGTGCTGAATTTTATTTTGCTATCTTGAGCGGTTTTTGATTTATGATTAATAATATTTCCAAATTTGACTTAATCAAAAGTGGGCGGTGCCACGCCCTTTTTTAAAAATTTCTTCACAAATTTATTTTTTGCTTTAACGGTAAGGTACACACCAAATTTTATCCTTATAGGTGTATTATGTACTGAATAATCACTCTTTTTGTATTTTCGAAAATATTATATATATAGAAAGTGGGCGTGGCTTTTAACCGATTTTGCCTATTTTCAATACCGTTCAGAGATATGTAAAAAGGAACCTGCATACAAAGTTTCAT
This sequence comes from Sphenella marginata, assembly GCA_951509765.1. Taxonomy (NCBI): domain Eukaryota; kingdom Metazoa; phylum Arthropoda; class Insecta; order Diptera; family Tephritidae; genus Sphenella; species Sphenella marginata. The sequence continues at coordinate 32,403,747 of OX608079.1, read as the reverse complement.
TGAGATATCTCAAGATTTACTCAAGTTATCGTGTTCACAGACGGACGGACGGACGGACGGACGGACATGGCTCAATCAATTTCTCTTCTCCTCCTGAACATTTTGATATATATAAGTCAATATCTATCTCGATTCGTTTATGCCGTTGTCCTGCCAAAAATTAGGGCGTATTTCATTTATACATATCGCACCCTAAATCAAAAACAGTCACAACTCAAAATTTTTTTAGGTCGCTTTCTTGGCATAGATTGCCTAATAAAAAGTAGTGCAGCCAATACATACAATATTTTTCTTTTTGACTAGTATCGTTACTCTTTAAAGAGCACAGTGATGTCAAGTTTTTAAAAATCAAATCACTTTTGTGCGATCCAGAAGCAATTAACTGAAAGTTACTCGGATTTTGAGTTGTGACTCTTTTTGATTTAGTGTGCGATATGTATCTTACCTTATTGCGTAGCACAATTTGCTCGAACTATTTTTCATACCCAGCCATAGTGTATTTCAATCTATAAATTTAGTTATTTGAACTTTGGTGAATGTGGTGTATTTCCCTACAGTTTTGATTTGATCTAAATTTTTTACCATTTATTAAGATATCATTAATGAATGTTTTAAATTTTCGTCTTTCTTAGATGTTCACTAAAGCATCTTATTAAATCGTCGAATATTCTTAATTTTTTTATTTCACGACATGCATTCAATTTTTTTAGGAGGTGACACCTAAATGAAAGAATTACCGTCAGTTAATATATTCAAACTTACCAAAACTGCGAACTGAATTGAAAAAAGAATAGCAAATCGACATAACCTAATTTAACTTTTGTAATTAGTTTATCCATTCAGGCGTGATGCGATGACCAAGGGAAATAGGGATTCAGTTTTATAAATAGATAAGGCAAACAGCTCTATGAAAAAGCTTTTGTATAATAATTTTTTTCTTGAATTCAGATGAATCTAAAATTCACTCTAAGCGGACACAGTCATCAACACTTTTGATATGATAGCTATATTATATGAGCTTATTCTTGGGTCAGCCTTGGTCCACCTAATGGTCAATTTCTTGGAAACGGGTTCGCAGATGAACCTGAAAACTGTTCCTTGTGAAAACTCTCATCAACACTTTTAATTTGATACGCATATTGTTAAAATACATTCGGGGTGACCCTGGTCCTCGGGGCACAAACAAATACAATAAAAACAAGTAAGGAAAGGGCTGTCTTCGGCTGTGCCGAAGGCTTTATACCTTTCATGAATGCCAAACCACACTTATCGGAACAATCGATTGTATGGGAGCTACCCGTTATGTTGGCCCGATCTGGCTGATTTTGCCTACATATGTTACATCTATAATATGTAGCAAACGTGCAAAGTTTAACGTTCCTAGCTCTTTAACTGCAAAATTGATAGCCCAAAACCCATTTATCGAAACTATCGATTATATGGGAGCTATATGTTATGTTGGTCCGATCTAGGTGATTTTCACTACACACATTACTTATATAGCATGTACTAAACCTGCGAAATGTCGCTCTAATAGCTTTTTAATTGCAAGAGTTAGAGGCCAAAACCCGTTTATCGGAACAATCGATTGTATGGGAGCTATGCGTTGTATCGGTCCGATCTTGCTGGTTCCGACAAATGATTAATCCTATGCAAAATGGCGCCTGCTTGCAAAATTTCATCGAGATATCTCTAAAACTGAGGGACTAGTTTGCGTTCAAACAGACGGACGGACGGACGGACAGACGGACATGGCTAAATCAACTCGCCTCATCGCCCTGATCATTTCCGTATACTTAATGGTGGGTCTATCTCTTCTTCTTCTCATACTTACAAACATCGGACCAAAGTTATAATACCATTTCATGCTCATGAAAGGTATAAAAAATTTGTGAAATCGGTCCAGCCGTTCTCAATTGATGAGTTACTATACATTTTTTCCCTCCATTTTTATATACATATGGGTAAGTCCTGTGTAACGGACGCGACATTCGTACGCATTTAACCCTGGATAAAATGAATCATAAGCAGCAGAATTAGGGGATATCATAATGTTTTCAAAGCACAACCACAATGCTTCATTCCATACACATTTTTTGGACCCTTAACATTTAACAACTTATATATATCCATATATAATGCTGTTCGGACGCGACAAGAAATGGAAGTAATTTTTTAATGCTTGTGAAAGTACGTAAAACTTAGCGAAGTTTAGGGGAACATTTATATTCCTTAAATGAGAGATTAAAGGTCAAAGAAGACCCTTCCTTCGAAGATTTACGAAATCTTAAATTAGTTTTCAGAACATCGGATAATAAGCGAAAGTTCTGTAACGGACGCGACAAATTTTTCCACCACTTTTGTAATAAAGATTACATATAGTAATTCCAACACAAGAACATATTAACTGTCAAAATCATCTAATATAATATTTATTGCTTCGTTTGGAAGCATTTTGTTTGCAACTTATGGTTCAGGCTTCCAGTATTACTGCTTTCAAGAAGTAATCAGTTGCACATCAGCTTTTTCGTATTTTTATCATTTTTCTACTTATCTCTCAGCATGCCGTCACCAGCTTCATAAAAACCACATAATCTAGCTGTAATTACTACAGACTATATTATTGTGTTAGTTTTTCTGAATAATTTTAGTAAAAAGCTCTTATTTTTAACCATTTAAATTTTTATTGTAGGGGGACTTTATCTGAGACTTGCCCATATATAGATAAGGCAAACAGCTCTACGAAAAAGCTTTTGTATAATAATTTTTTTCCTGTTTTCAGATGAATCTAAAATTCACTCTAAGCGGACACAGTCATCAGCACTTTTGACATGATAGCTATATTATATGAGCTTATTCTTGGGTCAGTCTTGGTCCACCTAATGGTCAATATCTTGGAAACGGGTTCGCAGATGAACCTGAAAACTGTTCATTGTGAAAACTCTTATCAACACCTTTAATTTGATACGCATATTGTTAAAATACATTCGGGGTCACCCTGGTTCACTTCGTTCGTAACACCCAGCGGTCAGTACGAGTTCCTACACGTTCCCTTTGGCATATCCAATTCCCCAGCCGTGTTTACTAGGTACATTTCCGCCGTGCTGAGATAGTTAATACAAGACGGAACCGTAGTGGCCTACATGGACGATCTCATTATTCCCGCTGGGTTAGAGAAATTGGAGCGTGTTTTGTCGCTAGCATCAGTTAAAAGCCTACTGATCAAGTGGAGCAAATGTCAGTTTATCACGAAACGGTTATATTTCCGCGGATACGTTGTCGAGGGCGACACGATAAAGCCACCGGAAACTAAAACAAGTGCCATCAACAATTTCCCGATCCCTAACGATCGTAAAACCCTTCAACGATTTCTTGGACTGACCTCGTATTTCAGGCGCTTTGTAGAAAGTTACGCAGCTAGGGGTTTATCCGACCTACTCAGAAAAGAGGCGAAGTTCGTACTGGGAGTTTATCAGCTGGTGGCGTTCCAACAGTTAAAGGAGGCTCTGATGCATGCGCCGGTGCTAAAGTTATACAATCCGAGGGCGGTGACGAAGGTTCATACGGACGCCAGCATGATGGGTTATGGAGCAGTTCTCCTGCAAAAGGACGTCGACGACCAAGTGTTTCACCCAGTCCAGTATTTGAGCCGTAAGACGAAGCCGGTGGAAGAGAGATACCCTTCCTGGAATTGGAAGTGTTGGCGATCTTCGAAGCATTGAAGAAGTGAAGAGCGTACCTGCTGGGTATTCACTTTAAAATTGTCACCAATTGCAATGCCTTCACGATGACCATGCAAAAGCAGGACGTGCCTGTTAGTTTCCAGGTGGGCGATGCTTCTCCAAGATTTTGATTACGAGATAGAACACTGAAATAATAAAGAGGATCGCCCGTTAAGAACGTACCACATCGACCACGTAGGGCCTATGGAACTAGTCAAAAAAGCGTACAACTACATCCTGGTTGTGGTGGATGCGTTTTCGAACCTTTTAAAAGAGTATTGTTCGCAGCAGGGTATAAGGCATTTGGTAACGGCGACCGGTGTCCCGCGAGGAAATGGTCAGGATGCACAAGGTGGTTGTGCCGATGATCTCGAAATTGAGTCAGGAAAATCCAAGCCATTGGTATCGTCACGTGGAAAAGGTGCAGCAGTACGTTAATAATTCACCTCCCAGAAGCACTAAATTTACTCCGTTCCGGATATTGACTGGTGTTATAATGGGTTTGATTCCCATGAGGGTGGCTTGCACCTGTTGCGCGTCATTTCTAAACTTTTAACTAAGTTAGCGCACTGTCTCGTTCTTTAGTTTTTAAATTAAACACAACTTTTATTTAATATTTACAAAGTTGGTTATTTATTTGTTCTTATTTAATTTTCACTATAAGTCCAATTCAATATTTAGTTTCACAACTTTATTTAATTTTAAGTATGGTGGACAGATCACGACCGGCGCGTTTAGTTGAAAGAACGGCATTGATGTCCCGTTCTTTTGCAAAGACGCCTTCAAGCCGTTGTCGCTTACTGCCGTAAGCGACATCTTCTGTTATTACTCATATGCAGGGTTGTATAGAATATTCTATAGAATATTCTATTACAATTGCATATTTGTTTAAGGCCCGATTATGTTCGGTTACACCATCCTTCCTTAGAAAAAGGAGAATATGACAAAGTGATCAGATTTGTCAGATTCTTCTTGCTCTATGCAAAAATTGTTTTGGGTGAACGATTGTTTTAGAGTTAGGGCATTCCTCCCTTCTTTTGAATCGTTCACTCAGAGCATTTTTTGAAATTTACAATATGGTTTCTTAATCTATTTATGTATATGTAACGATATTTACATCTAGATATTGAATTTTATTTAATTAGTTTGTAGTTAGCATGTAAGTTTGCTAGTTAAATTATATACTAGTAGTAATTATAAAAATATGTTTTTAAGTTCAGGTAAGTAAGTTTTTAATTTATTTAGTACAAATTAGTTATTAGTGTAGAATGTAAAAATTTCATACCTTATTTATTCTATTTTTGTGAACAGTTTTTGGTTTCTTGAGTATTTCATCGATAACTGTTACATTACAACCGTCAATATTGGTTACAGTATATGGTCCTTGATATATGTTTTCATGCTTATTTCTAGGTTCTTTGCTTATTATAACTTTATCTCCTATTTTAATAGTTAATGGTCTTGCCGACTTATCGTGAATGTTTTTATTTTTGATTTTATGTTTATTTATAAGATTTTTGGCTATTTCATGCGATTTTTGCATCCTATATTTTACTTCTTTTGCATAACTTTCCACGTTGTATACTGGATCAATATATTCTTTTTTCAATTCATTTGGTAGTGTAGCTTTTCTACCGTATACTAATTCAAATGGTGTAAAGTAATTATCAAAAGCAGTACTTGTGGTGGTGTTATGCAAAAATGTAAAGTATTTTAAGTATACATCCCACTCAGGGTAGGTATCATTAAGGTAAGCTCTTAAATATTCATTAAAAACGCGATGGTTTCTTTCAACCGTTCCAACAGTTTCATGATGATAAGCTGTGGAAAAATTATGTTCTATCTTTAGAAGTTTTGTTAAATCAGTGAAAATTTCATTTTTAAATTCTGTACCTTAATCGGATTTGATGGATTTCATTATGTCGTGAGTTAAAATAAAAGTTTCGAAAATAGCTGTTGCAACTGTTTTTGCAGACTTATCAGGAATAGCTACTGTGACTAGATATTTACTTAAATCGCACATAATGGTAACTGCGAACCTGTTTCCATTATTCGACTCAGGCAAAGGTCCTATGGTGTCTATAACTACAACATCAAAAGGTTTGCAAGGTGTTGGTGTAAGTACCAAATTTTCTTTTGTTTTTGTCTTTACTTTATTTAACAAACATTTTTCGCAATCTTTGACATATGTAGCGATGTCACGAGTCATGCCTTTCCAATGATATTTTGTACGTATTTTTGCATATAGTTTTTTGTTTCCGCAATGTCCGCCTGATATTGGGTCATTATGATATATTGTCATTAATTTCTGTTTCTTGTCGTTCTCTGTTACCGTTTCTACCGGGTCTGTTAATAATAATTGCAATGTTTTTAAAATTTTGTTACCTCTTTCTTTTAAATTAATGATTGAAAAATATTTGAAAAATATGTCATTTTTTGGCCATTCTAACTGCTTAATTTTGTGAATGTCAGCTGCTTTTTCAAGCTACAAAAGTAACTCATCTAAATTTGTTATTTCGTTAGCATTCGCAAAATCAAGTAATTTAATTCTTTTGTGTTTTAAATGTGCACATACTAGTAAATTTGAAATTGTATTATATTCATTGCATTGTATTTGTGTTTTTATACGAGGTATTTTTTTCGAAAAATCATATGAAAATTTATCATAAACTTGTAAATGTTGTATTTCAATAATTTCGTCTGTAGTGGTTTTGTCGTCTTTTTGTAGTTCTAACTGTTTCGTTTTTGACCTTGTTGTCACTGCTAAAATATGTTTTGTTGAGTTTTTTATTTCGTCTATAGTTATTCGCGAGAGCGCGCCAGCTACAACATTTGATTTGCCTTTAACGTATTCGATTGTGAAATTATACTCAGATAACTCTAGCCGTATTCTTGTTAATTTTGATGCTGGATCTTTCATATTAAAAAGATAAACCGATGGTCGATGATCAGACTTTACAGTGAAATGTGTGCCGTAAACGTATGGACGAAATTGCTTAATTGCAAAATAAATGGCTAAAAGTTCTAGTTCTATAATTGGCTTTTTCTGTTCTGCTTTGTTGAAGGATTTTGACGCAAAGCAGATAGGTAAATCAAAATCTCCATGCTTTTGGCTTAAAATATCACCACATCCAACCTTTGAAGCATCTACTGTTACTATAAATTCTTTATTAAAATCGGGATATTGCAAAAGTTGAGGAGACATTAGTGAAGATCTAAGTTTGTTGAAAGCTGTTTCACACGCTTCATCCCAAATGAATTCTACTTTTTTCCTACTTAAACGGTTGAGAAGTGCTGCCAGCGATGCGAAATTGGGTATAAATCGCCTATAGTAATTTGCGAAAGCAACGAAACGACGAACAGCGTCTTTGTCGTTGGGCTTTGTATATTTTTTAATCGCATGTATTTTAGAGTCGTCTGGCAACAAACCTTTCGAAGAACATTTGTGGCCAAGAAAAGTTACTTCTGACCGAAGGAAATTACATTTGTTGGGATTCAGCTTTAAATTAAACTGTCTGCAAGTTTCGAAAACTTTTTCTAAATTTTTTAAATGATGTGTCTCACTACAACCAACTACAATAATGTCATCAATATACATGAATGCTTGATTAGGCGCGATGCCTGAAAATGCTAATGACATCATACGTGAAAAAGAGTTGGGTGCTACATTTAGTCCAAAAGGCAAAACTTTCCAACGAAAGGCTCCTTTGTCAGTACTGAAAGATGTTATGTCCCTAGACTTTGCATTAAGTGCAATTTGGTGAAAACCAGAAAAAAGATCTAAAGTAGAAAAATATTTAGCTCTACCGAGATTATCAAGTATGCCGTCAACACGTGCTAATGGAAATTTGTCAGCAATGAGCTTTTTATTAACAGCTCTGAAATCTACGCACATACGATATGATTTTTGACCTGTCGGATCTTTCTTTGGTACCAAAATTAGTGGGCTATTGTAATTAGAAAAACTTGGTTCTATTAAATCACTTCGCAGTAACTTATCAACCTGGCTATTTATTTCTTGACGTTGTGAGTAAGGCAATCGATAATTTTTAATGTAAACCGGTGTTTTGTCAGTCAACCTAAGTTTTTGTTCATAAAAATTGTTAATAGTCATACGGTCATCGTTTAAAGCAAATACGTCGGCATATTTTAAGCATAAATCAAGCAACTGGCATTGAGCATGGTTTGGAATTTGTTTTTGCAAAATACTTTTTAATTCTTCCAAGCGTTTTGAATTTTCTGTTACTTTGTTGATATTGTAGATGTTGTAATTGCTAAGATCTTCGGTTATGATATTGCAAATGTTGACATATTTTACCTCATCGGTGATATTTAGAACTTTTAAAATTGGGTTATTTGTGTGAACAATGCCTTTAGCTGTGAAAACACCGTCACAAATTTCTTGCGCATCTACAAAAACTGGATTTTTGGTATTTTTCAAATTAAATAAACGATAAACTTCGCATCTTGGAGGAATTACTAAGGTGTCGGTAGTTGTACCATGTACAATTTTAATGCTATAGTTTTTTGTACCTATGCTGATGGTAATGCTATTGTTTGCATAGTCAATTATGCACTTATATGTTTTTAGAAAATCTTTGCCGAGTATGCCGTCTGAAGGTATGTTAAAGTCATCGTTAACTATATGTAATTTATGCGGAATGTAAAAATCTGAAGCTATTAGATTAGTATTTACTGTACCTAAAGTTGAAACTGTATCTGTTGTTACACCTGTTATATTTATAATGTCTGTGCCGTTTATTCGAATATTGTCGTTTAGACTTGAAAATTTAATTAAAGAAATGTCAGCTTGAGAGTCTACTAGGAACGTACATGACTTGTAAGAATCACTACATTTTAACTCGATGAAATCGGAATAGTTCAGATTCAAACAGTAGACGGATTTTTTTGTAAATGTTTCATTTAAAAATCTAGCTGTTACTCCTCAGCGTTCGCTCCTGAGGGGCATCCGCGTTTAAAGCACGCACATTAGCAGTATTACTCGAATTTCCACGTCTGTTGGTGTTATTACTATTATTTGTTCTGTTACTAGACCGATTGCTCGAATTATTGTTACTCGAATTACTATTGTTATTAAAATTGTTGCCTCTTCTGTTGTTGTTGTTATACCTGTAACTATTTCCATTACTATTGTTGTATCTATTGTAATTGCTATTAAAACGACTATTATTGTTGTTGAACCGATTACCAAAATTATTTCCTCTAAAACCTCCTCGAAAACTATTTGACCTATTTACACGCGACTGAAACGCTAACACTTGACGTTCTTTAACTTCGTTATTACGTTCGACTATCATTTTTGCAACCACGTCCTTTGAATCAGTGAAGGTAGTCTACGCCAAAATGGATTTTACCAACTCTGAACGAGTATTAAGCCTACATACATTTACAGTTTGTTCAACTGCCATTTAATGGGCTTTCGCTTGCGTCATACCTTCAATGATCAAAGAGCGTTCTAATGAGTCTGATAAATCCTCAACACGTTTAGCAAATTCCGTATAGTTATTATTTACGACATGTAAAGAAGCGATCTTACCCGCGACAACTTTCGAATTATCGGGTTTTATTCTGTTTCGTAAAGCGACTATGATTTGACTGACGGAATTTACCTCGGTTGGTATTGCTTCGCGAGCTTTACCCTCAAGTTTGGATTTTAAAAATGCTATAAACGTGCTAGTTAAGTTTGGATCTGTTACCTCTTCAATTAAAGTTATTTTATCTATAAACGATTCAAGTGCTAGATGGTCACCGCTGTAATTTTCTCTAATAATAGTAGCGCATGTGCTAATAAAGGACTTTCTCTGCTCTAGTGTCGCCATGGTGTGATCGTGAAGATCTGAATTAATATTTGAACTAGTAGAATTTGGGACACTAGGTAAATTGTTACGAGTTAAATTTAAATTACACAAAGTTGAAGTTTGGTTTGCCGTCGGTGAATCTCCGAATCCTCTGAAATCTTCATTCAGGGATGTTCTATTAGGACAACTTTGAACTGTATCAGTGGAGGAATCACCTAGACTTTCGTAATCGGACATGAATATTTAAAAGGAATTTGTAAATTGATTTTCTGAATTAATAAACCATTTAATTTAAAATGAGAAAATCGTACGAAAAAGTATTGGAAATAGAGTATTTGAGCTTTCGGAAATGTAATCGGAATATTGGAAAGTTATTGGAAATCTGCGTTATGACATGTTACTAGCTGGTAGAGAAAAAAAATTGTATTCGCGGAAAATGTAATTGTATTTATTGGTTTTTAATTTAACGTGTCGGCCGCACCGTTTCACTCAAAATGTATTTTTATTTAACGTGACGGCCGCACCGTTTCACTCGAAAATGTAGTTTATTTAATGTGACGGCCGCACCGTTTCACTCAAAATTGTAATTTATTTAATGTGACGGCCGCACCGTTTCACTCAAAATTGTAATTTATTTAATGTGACGGCCGCACCGTTTCACTCAAAACGTCGTTAATTTATTGTGTCGGCCGCACCGTTTCACCCAAAGTATCTTTCATTAAAAAAAATTTTTTTTTTTTTTTTTTTTTTTTTGTTTGTTATCGGCCTTTATTTTGTAAAATATTAAGAAATTCCATCAAGCTCTAGGCCAAACATATATATAAATTAAAAACAAAAATGTTTGCTTTCATATATGTTTTGTATATTTGTCAATTTTGTACTGTCGATATTTCGACTACATTCTGTAGTCAACATCAGGACTGAAAAACAATTTAACAATTAAAACCAAAAAACATAAAACATAAGCTTAATACATTTACACTTACACTCTTGAGTGCACCTGGTCGACTGATTTAACATTCCAAACAATAAACAAATTGAAGCGAAAATGATGAACAAAAAAGTATATATGTTAACATGACACATGTTAACAATTGCTTAACAAAACAATAACTGCTAACCAGCAGTAATAAGTAAAGCACAGCGGAAGTGCAGCTTTGAATTGCACAATATTTCACAGCAAAAGCCAGACGCATCGTCAGCTTAAAAGCTTAATTTCGATGAGAAGCGGAAGCCCAACACGCGCAGCCCAAATAAACAAATTCAGGGAATTTGCAACAACAACTAGTAAACCGGCCAGTGCAACTTAGCTTACCTTTTAAGTAAATTAATTTGTTAACTTTAGTCTTAGCTCTGTAATCCATCGAACAAGTTAAATAAAATATTTTTTTTAGAAATTTCATTTTAAAATTTCTTAACTGGCGCCCAACGTGGGGCCTTCGCTAGTCGCGTTTAAGTGAAAAGTAATCGTATCAGTACTATTCGCGGGTGAATCCACAAGTTTTAACTTGGTCAACAGTCGATGCTATTGTGATATTCAACGCTTGGAGATTTCGTGATATTCAACAGTTGGTGATTTCGTAATACTCATCGGCTACCATTGAAGACAGGGATATTACTTACCACCCTATAGACGGCGAAGGCTTGGGCTAGGACTCAACGAAAGAGCAGGAAAAGAGGCCCCCTAGTCGCCAACAGCAAACGGGAAACGCAAGTCGTTAGCCGCCTGCCCAGGAGAATGTTCCTGCTACTAGAGTAAGAATTAATCTTAAGACACATACATATTTACGTTAATAATTTTGTTAAAGAAAGAAAATTGGAAAAATTGAAATTGTGAAACGAACTAAGTGTTAAATTGTTAGTGCTAAATTAGCAGAGATAAAATTCTATTAAAAGAATAAAATAAGCTAACGGAAATATTTAGATAAGAAAAGTAAATCAAAATTAGCTAGGAATAAGTGAACTAATTAAATTAAAATTTTATAAAGTGAAAATAACATTAATAGAATATATCAATCATGCCAGTTAATCCTGCCAACCTCATTCGGCCACCTATGCTTAACGCATCCCAAGGGCCACCAGCAGCCCCTGGGCAGCCCCCTGCTTCTTCTAACTCAATCTCTATGGATGAGTTAACTACCGTAATAACGGGAATTGTAAATAATGTCTTAAGGACTGAAGGGCGAAACATGGTTCAAGCCGCCCTTAATCCAAATTCCAACTTTTCAAATTTCACGGACATTACCATAGATGCAAGTCTGCCCGGTAATGTATCCGAACTAGACAAGATACCAGATGTGGTACGATGTCTTCGGGAGTTCTCCGGAAATCCTGGAGAATTCACATCCTGGAGGAAAAGCGTGGACAGGATCCTCCAGATATACGAGCCTCAAAGAGGTACCCCGAAATATTATGGCATCCTCAATGTCATAAGGAATAAAATCGTAGGCAACGCCGATGTTGCCTTGGAGTCTTATAACACTCCACTGGATTGGAAGGCAATTTCAAAGTGCCTAACACTCCACTACGCGGATAAACGCGACCTCGGTACCCTTGAGTACCAAATGACTTCTCTCGTACAGGGCAGCCATACAATCCAAGAATTTTACCAGAAGGTATACTCCCATCTATCGCTAATTCTAAATAAACTAGGATGCATGGAAGTCGGCGCAGAAGCCATGCACCTACTAACTCGTACGTATAGGGATAAAGCCCTAGACACATTCGTTCGTGGACTCAAAGGAGATCTACCGAGACTCCTTGGAATGAGGGAACCAGCAGACCTCCCTCAGGCACTTCACTTGTGCCTCAAACTTGAGAATCAGAACTTCAGGTCACACTATGCTTTGAGTAATAATAACAATTTAGGTAGGAAACCACAAGATTTTCGTCCACCTCTACCTCCCAGAAGGATGAACAACGAGTTTTACCCCGAATTGGCATACATGCCCCAACCAAGGTTGTACGCAGCCACTCCACATCGACCACCCCAAACGAACTATCAAGTTCAACGCCAGCAACAGGCACCCCAATATGCGCAACAGCATTACAATCCCCCACCACGTCCTTTGCAAAAGCCACAGCCACGTCCAGAACCAATGGACATTGACCCATCACTACGAACTAGAAATATTAATTACATGAATAGGCCACGTAATAATGACCCTACTAACAAAAGACCTCCTACTGGCAACCCTCCAGCTCCGGTTCCCCCAAATAAAGTCCAAAGGAATTTCCACATAGATTCCGAACAACCCCAAGCTTACTATCCTACCTCGACAAATGATGACCAGACGAACGACAATTCTAACTATTACGATGACGAATGTTATAACGACAGAAATGATACAGGACAAGACGATAGCTACATTGACACTACTGACTTACATTTTTTAGAATGAGTCACTCTTCGCTGCCCTATTTTGAATGCAGGCTGAAGAGTGGAGACATTGTAAAAATTTTAATAGATACAGGATCTACGAAGAATTACATACAACCCTCTATCGTGCCCAATCCAATAACTAACGAAAGCATTTTTTTTGCGAAATCAATAGCAGGAGACATCGAAATCAAACAACATACCTTTCTCAACCTGTTTAACTCAGACAAAAAATTGAAATTCTACCTCCTTCCAACTCTGAAATCATTCCATGGTATCCTTGGGAATGATAGCCTTAAAGAACTCGACGCAGTCATCCACGTAAAGGATAACTTCATGGAGTTAAAAGGCAATACCAAAATTAAAATCAAGCAGTTAGCTTCAAGATCTATTAACAAAATAGATATTAAGGAAGACAACTTGTCACAAAATCAGCAGAAGAAAATTAATAATTTAGTCAGAAATTTTTCTAATCTCTTTTCGGAACCAAACGATAAACTTACCTATACCACTAAAGTGATAGGAGAAATTAGAACGCACAAGGACACTCCTGTTTATACAAGATATTACCCCTACCCAATGTCATTGAAAGGTGAAGTTGAAGTCCAAATCAACAAAATGTTAGACGATGGCATCATTCGACCATCAAGATCACCTTATAACTCACCCGTTTGGGTCGTAGCAAAAAGACCCGATTCCCAAGGCAATAAGCAATACCGAATCGTTATCGACTATCGGAAGCTTAACGCCATTACTGTAGCAGACCGCTACCCAATACCCCAAATCAATGAAGTACTATCCCAACTTGGGAAAAACAAATATTTTTCCGTTCTAGACCTTAAAAGCGGATTCCACCAAATCCCACTCAAGGAATCCGACATCGAAAAAACAGCTTTTTCCATTAACAATGGAAAATATGAATTTACAAGGCTACCCTTCGGGCTAAAAAATGCGCCCTCAATATTCCAGCGAGCCTTGGACGATATTCTTCGCCACCATATCGGCAAAATATGTTACGTCTATATAGACGATATTGTCGTATTCAGTAACTCAGAAGAGGAGCACGCTTTTCACTTGCAACAGATTTTCAAAACTCTTGAAGATGCCAATATGAAAATCCAGTTGGATAAATGCCACTTTTTCAGGGATTCTGTAGAATTCCTAGGATTCATTATTTCCTCAAAAGGAATCACAAAGAATCCAGCAAAGGTAGAAGCGATTGCGAACATATCCTACCCCAATACAATTAAGGAACTTCGCTCCTTTTTGGGCCTCTCCGGTTATTACCGCCGCTTTATAAAAGATTATGCCATGTTGGCTAAGCCCCTTACGCTACTCTTAAGAGGGGAAGAAGGGCGTATATCCAAAAATAAGTCCGCAAAAATAAACATTGATTTGAATGAAGACGCAAAAGACGCTTTTAATAAAATTAAAATATCCCTTATGTCCGACGACGTTGTACTTTCTTACCCCGATTTCACGAAAGAATTCCACCTGACAACCGACGCTTCTAACTACGCCATCGGCGCGGTACTTTCTCAAGACAGAAAACCGATCGCATTCATTTCGAGAACACTTTCCAAAACAGAAGAATCATACGCTACGAATGAAAAAGAATTTCTAGCCATAATATGGGCCCTAAATAACTTTAGAAACTATCTTTATGGCTCAGCCAAAGTTAAAATATTTACCGACCATCAACCCCTTACGCAGGCTCTAAGCAACAAAAACAACAACTCTAAGATGAAGCGATGGAAATCCATCTTAGAAGAATACAATCATGAACTCCACTATAAACCTGGTACAACTAACGTTGTAGCAGACGCACTCTCAAGAATGCCTACTGAACCAGTTAACTCCCTTTCTTCGACGCAACACAGTGATGAAAGCTCATCTGATAACCTAATTTGGCACGTAGAATCCCCTATTAACGTTTTCAAAAACCAAATATTCTTAAATTCAGGACCAAATTCTACCTATCAATTCAAGATAGTATTTCCCACATACCATAGACACGTCATTGAAGAACCTGAATATAATTCAGAAATATTAGTAAATCTCCTAAAAAGATACTTAAATCCCTCTGTAATAAATTGTATTAAAACCGACGAAAGAACTATGGGCAAAATCCAGGAAATATATCCAATTCACTTTAATAACTATAAAACCAGGTTTTCTCAACTTCAAGTCCAGGATGTTATAGATGAGCAGCAACAAGAAGAAATAGTCATTAATACCCATAAAAGAGCACATAGAAATTCCCGCGAAAACAAACTTCAAATTTTGGAAAATTACTATTTTCCTTCCATGACCAAAACAATAAAAAGAATTATCCAACAATGCTCAGTTTGCAAAGAAAATAAGTACGACCGCCACCCTACCAAACCGAAACTAGGAGAAACCCCTATCCCACAGTTTCCAGGACAAATCCTGCACATTGATATCTACATAACCGAACGAAATATTGTCCTCACAGCCATAGACAAATTTTCAAAGTATGCCCAAACAAAAATTCTTCGTTCTAGAGCTGTAGAACACGTTAAGGAACCCCTCCGCGAACTACTGTTTCAATTTGGCGTACCAGAAACGGTAGTAATAGACAATGAAACGTCCTTGAATTCAGCTTCCATTCGATTCTTATTGGAAGATACTCTAAACATTCAAATTTTCAGAACACCGCCTTATGCAAGCTCCGTGAATGGTCAAGTAGAACGATTTCACTCGACACTCACTGAGATAATGCGTTGTTTAAAAGCAGAGCGAAGCTTCACGTCATTCGCCGAACTCCTCGATAACTCCGTCTATGAGTACAATTATACAGTTCACTCCACAACAAAGAAAAAGCCAATAGAGGTATTTTTCGGGAGAAGAGTCTCCACAGACCCAAGCCAATTTGAAAGAGCTAGGGAAGAAAATATCTTGGAGCTAAAAAATAAACAATTAAAAGACCTTTCCCATCATAATAAAGCCCGTCATCAAATTAAAACATATAACCCAGGAGAAACAATTTACGTTAGGATCAACAAACGCCTAGGAACCAAAATATCCCCAAAATTTAAAAAAGAAATAGTAAGAGAAGACAAAAATTCAACCGTTTTGACAGAATCAGGAAAAATAGTTCATAAAAGTAACATAAAAAATCAAAAGTAAATTTTTCATTTCAGACTTCTCCTTATTTACCCAATATACGCGTCAATAGACATTTATGACTACTCCACGGCACAACTAGTTACGATAAATGACGGACAAGCAAAAATTCAGAACGGAGCCTTCAGGCTAATACATATAATCGACCTCAACAAATACGAACAATTTCTGACGGACATGTACAGATTCACCTCTTCGGACGTATCCAAGGACACAATCCTATACCCCATCCTCAAACACGAACTAACCCAAACCCTTCAAATTTTAGATACATTAAAACCTGTAGTAGAAAGACAGAAAAGATCCATAAACAGCTTAGGGACGGCTTGGAAATTCATAGCCGGAAGCCCCGACCATGAAGACTTAGAAATAATAACCAATAATCTTAATCAAATTAATAGTAACAACAATAAGCAAGTACTAATTAACGAAATTTTTAATGAAAAAATTAATAATATCAGTACGATAGTAAACAATATCTCTAATAACATAAGGAAAGATTTATATATAGAAAACGAAACGATTATAAATTTGCAAAATAGGATAAGATTAATAAAAGAGGAATTAATAAACATTAAATATGCCATACAGTGGGCAAAAAAAGACATTTTAAATACATTATTGTTAAATAAAAATGAAATAGAAATTGCGCTAGGAAAATTAGAAAACGATGAAATACCATTTAAAAATGCGGAAGAAGCATTAGAAGTAGCAAATGTAAATGTAATAAGTCAAAATATGACAATTTTTTACTTGGTAAAAATACCACTAACTATTAAGGAAAATTTTCAAAAAATTATAATTAGACCAGTTATTAAGGAAAACCAAACCATAATCAATGTCAAATTTGGAGAAATATTAAAAGGTACAAAGGATACCTACGGAATAAAAAAACCGTGTGATAGCTTTAAGAAAATGGAAATTTGTAAACAATCTAATTTAGAAAATATAAGTAATAGTAGTTGTATACCTAGAGTAATTAATAGTTTGAATTCATCTTGCACTTTAACTAACGGCCAACACATCCCAGAAATTGAAGAAATAAAACATGGTATATTACTACTTAATGGCTTCCAAGGAGCAATAGATGCTGACGGAATAGAAAAAAATGTGTCAGGGACACACCTTATTAATTTTCATAACTCAACGTTAAAAATAAATCATCAATTTTACATTAATTACGATTTGGTTCCACTGCCAGCAATCCCAGCAGTCCTGCAACCAGCACCAATCGAAAAAGGTCGAGTTGAATTACTTTCTCTCGAAGCCTTAAAGGAATTTCATATTCAAAACATACGAAGAATAAATCTTCTCAAGACAGCAACGATATCCAATAGCTCCCTTTCACTTGGAGCCGTTGCAACTGTCATTATCGGCATAATAATTGTTCGAAAATTTTGGAGAAAACACCAAAACAAAATAATCATATCTTCAAACCTGGACCCTAACCAGATGCCCCCAGCACACATTGATCTCAAGACAATCAAAGATCTTTCCAATGATCAAAATACTTACATAAATTTTAACAACCTACCCTATTTTTGATAGGCTCTCGGGACGATCGCTTTTAAGAGGGGAAGTGTTAACATGACACATGTTAACAATTGCTTAACAAAACAATAACTGCTAACCAGCAGTAATAAGTAAAGCACAGCGGAAGTGCAGCTTTGAATTGCACAATATTTCACAGCAAAAGCCAGACGCATCGTCAGCTTAAAAGCTTAATTTCGATGAGAAGCGGAAGCCCAACACGCGCAGCCCAAATAAACAAATTCAGGGAATTTGCAACAACAACTAGTAAACCGGCCAGTGCAACTTAGCTTACCTTTTAAGTAAATTAATTTGTTAACTTTAGTCTTAGCTCTGTAATCCATCGAACAAGTTAAATAAAATATTTTTTTTAGAAATTTCATTTTAAAATTTCTTAACTTATATATAAACAACTAAAGTACCGTATTTGTAAACCAATTTTTGCAATAATAACAATACTTAAACTAAAAAACTATAGGTAAGTGACGCAGACATATCCTTTCTTCTCACGAGCCACTATTGTTGTTGCTTATCAGTTTCCTATAAGCACTTGCACATTTTTCGGCGTCTGCTTTGAAATTCATTCGTTGTTCTTTCGGCGTATTAATTATATGTAGCATCTCCAATGTATACCTTTTGTTGTAATTTTTCTCTTGTTGGATTATTGTTACGTTATCTAAGTCAGGAGAGTGTCTGTTGGCTCGGCAATGTTGAGTTAGCGCAGTTTTATTGTCATTAGAGTGGTCCGTATTTTTTAAATTCGTTTTGTGTCCGGAAATCCTTGTTTTTAATTTTGATTTTGTAGTCCCTACATATACTTGACTGGATACGTGGAACCCGTCGCCGTTACATGGTATCTTGTAAATAACATCGGATTTCTCAAGTTTTTCGATTTTGTCCTTAGTGTTGCTAAATATTTGTTGTACAGTGTTATTATATGTGAATGCCATTTGAAATCTTTCATGATCGTATATTTTAGAGAATTTTAATCTATTGGACAGGCCAGGGACATATGTAGATGTTTTGTATATTTTGTTTTTGTTGTTATTTGGTGTGTTGATATTGCATTTTTCAAAATAATCGCGTATATAAGAATTTATTAGAGATATCGGGAAGTCGTTGCGTTTCAGCATTTTTACTATATTATCTTTATTTTTGTTGTGGAATATTTCATCACTGATGGTCAAAACCCTTCTAATGAAATTTTTTGCCGTATTTACAATGGTTGATTTGCTGTGATTCGAGTAGAAATTAATTAATCTGCCTGACGCCGTAGTGTAATGACTGCTCATTGGTCACTGAGTTCCAACAGGGGTATGCCACCTGTTGTGTGATTATGTGGTGCACCCTGCACTGGCAAAGTAAGTGTAGACTTTGCCAGAGGGGTATCACACGACAGATGGCATGCACCTGTAGAATGCTTAGGAAAGAGACAAATGATGACTGGCAGGAACGACATGATATATGAAACATCGGCTTCGGACAATGTCGTGTTCCTGCCAGCCATCATTAATATTCCACCCGGAGTTGCAGCAAGGCTGACATATTTAATTGGAAAGTGTTTTTAAAACTAAAAGTGAATAAAGTATAATATAAAACATAATTAACTGAAGCGGTGATTACACCAGATCTAGCTGGAGTTTTTATTTGAGTTTAATACGTAAATTGGTGACCGGGGAAATTTAAACCCAACATGGCGACCGTGACAGTTTTTTCAATAATCGGTACAATAACAATTCCAATCGTTTTAATGGCAATACCAGTAGATACAACAATAACAGGGGTAACAATTCTAGATATGGCAATAATAATAATAATAATAATAGAAGTAACATTTCTAACAACAACAATAGTAATATTGGTAACAACCATAGTAACAATCGAAGTAACAATGCTAGAGCATCGAATGGTAGAGGTAGAAATGCTAATGTCCGCGCTTTAAACGCGAATGCCCCTCAGGTGCGAACACTGGGGGAGGACGAATACAGCGATTAAGCAATTTTACTTCACCAAAAGCCATTTATTGTTTAAATTTAAATTACTCAGACTTCATTGAATTGCAACTTAACGAGTCACAAAAATTTTGTTCTTTCTTAGTAGACACACAAGCAGACATTTCTTTGGTAAAAATTTCAAGCATAGACAGAAATATTCCTTTTAATACAAGAGATACTATTAACATTACCGGTGTCACTTCTAATACTGTTTCAACTTTAGGTAAAATTACCGCAAATTTAAATTTTTCCAACTTTTCTATTAAACATACTTTACACATTGTGAATGAAGACTTTAATATACCATCCGATGGAATACTGGGTAAAGATTTTCTGAAAATTAACAAATGCACCATTAGTTATGAAAACAATAATATTTCCTTTTGGGTAGGTGATGAAAAAGTCGCGGTACCAATCCTACACGGAACAGAAAGCGACAGTTGTGTAATACCGCCCAGATGTGAAGTATATAGACTTTTTGATTTAGGAAAAACACCCGATCCACTATTCGTGGATTCGCAGGAAATTGAAAAAGGTGTCTTTACAGCGAGATGCATTGTTAATTCCAATAACCCAATAATTAAGGTTATAAACACAACGGATGATGTAAAGTATGTTAAAAGAAATAGTATTCGGACAGAAAAACTTTCAAATTACAACGTTTATTCAATTAACAAAACAGAAACTGAAGACAAACGTACGCAAAAACTAATTTCAATTTTAAAAAACCAAATACCACAGCATGCTCACAGTAAACTAATCGACCTTTGCATAAAATATGCTGACATTTTCGCTCTCGACATGGACAAAATGACTTTAAACAATTTTTATGAGCAAACATTAAGAGTGTCGGACAACGACCCGGTATATGTTAAAAACTATCGATTGCCATATTCCCAACGTGAGGAAATAAATCGCCAAGTAAATAAGTTGTTAGATAATGATTTGATTGAGCCTAGCTATTCCAATTACAATAGTCCTTTGATTGTAGTCCCCAAAAAAGATACTAATGGTCAAAAAGCTTATCGCATGTGCGTAGATTTTCGCGGAGTCAACAAAAAACTCATTGCTGACAAATTTCCTCTTGCCAGAGTTGACGATATTTTAGATAATCTCGGGAGAGCTAAGTATTTTTCGACATTAGACCTTTTTTCGGGGTTCCATCAAATTCCCTTGCATCCTGACTCACGCGACATTACGTCTTTCAGCACTGACCGAGGTGCATTTAGGTGGAAAGTTCTGCCATTCGGGTTAAATGTAGCACCAAATTCATTCTCGCGGATGATGACAATAGCTTTTTCGGGTATACCACCCAATGTTGCATTTTTATATGTCGACGATATCATCGTCATTGGTTGCAGTGAAGCACACCATATTAAAAATCTTTCAAAAGTTTTCGAAACTTGTAGGTCTTTCAATCTCAAACTTAACCCCAAGAAATGCAATTTCTTACGCGCAGAAGTAACTTTTCTAGGGCACAAATGCACATCAAAGGGTCTGCTGCCAGATGACTCAAAAATTAACGCTATAAAGAAATACACAAAACCGACCGATAAGGATGCGGTTCGACGTTTCGTCGCGTTTGCTAACTATTACAGGCGTTTTATACCTAATTTTGCGTCACTGGCAGCGCCATTAAATCGGTTAATTAGAAAAAGAGTTGAATTTGTTTGGGATGTTGAGTGCGAAAGATCATTTTTATCAATGAAAGCAGCTTTGCTTTCACCAAAATTGCTACAATACCCCGATTTTACTAAACAATTTATTATCACAGTAGACGCTTCAATAACTGGATGCGGTGCTATTTTAAGTCAGGATCATGAAGGCAGTGATTTACCAATTTGTTTTGCCTCTAAAGCATTTAATAATGCCGAACAAAAAAAACCAATCATAGAATTGGAACTTTTAGCCATTTATTTCGCAATCAAGCAATTTCGACCATACGTTTATGGTACTAACTTCATTGTAAAATCTGACCATAGACCGCTAGTATACCTGTTCAATATGAAAGACCCCTCTTCAAAACTTTCGAGAATTAGGCTTGAACTAGCAGAATATAACTTCACTATTGTTTATATTAAAGGTAAATCAAATGTAGGCGCTGATGCACTTTCACGCATCACAATCGACGAAATTAGAGAGTCTAACAAACAAATACTAGCTGTACAAACAAGGGCGATGGCAAATAGAGCAAACGACAAAAACGTACTGAAGAAAAACAATAAAACCATTGACAAACAGCAAACTTTACAAGTTTACGATAAATTTTCATTTAGCTTTTCAAATAAAATACCGCGTGTAAGATCTGAAATTATTTTCGATAAAAATAGAAACACTACAAATTTACATATTTTTGCGCATATTAAACATAAAAAACTCGAGTTACTTAGTTTTGAGGTTGCTAACGAAATAATGTCTTTAGAGAAATTACTTTCGAGGCTTGATTCAGAAGCCAGCAAACGCAAAATTAAGCAAATAGAATGGCCTAAAAACGATATATTTTTCAATCATTACACTATTATAAATTTAAAAGATCGCGGAAATAAAATACTAAAATTTTTAGAAATAATTTTAACAGATCCAGTTGAAACTGTGACAGACGATGACAAAAAGCTTAAGTTGATGACAATTTACCACGACGACCCTATTTCTGGAGGACATTGTGGTACCAAAAAACTTTACGCAAAACTAAGAACAAAATTTTATTGGAAGAACATGACTCGCGATATAGCAAAATACGTAAAAAGTTGTAATATATGTCTTTTGAACAAGGTGAAACCAAAAACAAAAGAAAATCTCGTAATAACTGCAACACCTTGCAAACCATTCGATGTATTAGTTATTGATACTATAGGACCCCTACCTGAGTCCAAATATGGTAATAAGTTCGCACTAACCATGATTTGTGACATGACCAAATATTTAGTAACAGTACCTGTACCAGACAAATCTGCAAAAACAATTGCATCTGCAATTTTTGAAGGTTTTATTTTAACCTACGGCGTGATGAAAGCCATAAAATCAGATTTGGGCACAGAATTCAAAAACGAATTAATTGCTGAAATAACCCAACTTTTGAACATAAAACATGATTTTTCAACTGCATACCATCACGAAACTGTTGGTACAATTGAACGTAACCACAGAGTCTTTAATGAATACTTACGTGCATATTTGAATGATACACATTCAGATTGGGATACCTACCTGAAATACTTCACATTTTTACACAATACTACAACAAGCACAGTTTTCGACAATAAATTCTCACCTTTTGAATTAGTATTTGCAAAAAAGGCAACTTTGCCAAATGAATTAACAAAAGATAAAATTGATCCAATTTACAACGTCGAAAACTATGCTAAGGAAATTAAATTTCGAATGCAAAATACTCATAAAATGGCACAAAATCTAACAAATAAACACAAATTACAAACTAAAAATTTCTATGATAAGACGGCTCGCCCATTAATTGTTAAAATTGGCGATAAAGTCATTTTACAAAAGGAACCAAGACAAAAACACGAAAATATATATCAAGGTCCTTTTGTTGTTAAGAGAATCGATGAACCTAATGTTACTTTAATTGATGAATTAAATAAGAAAGAAAAAACTGTACATAAAAATCGCTTATGTAAAGTGAATTAAAAATACTCTATTTAAAGTATTAAAATTTAAGCTAAAATTAAACTATTCCTCTATCCAATTTATAATTGTTTAATAGTTTTCATTAAATAGCCAAGAAGGCAAAAGAAAAAAGAGATAGAATTGTCCTTATTAGCTAAATCAAAAGTTAAAAGCACAAATACATGTACTAAAAGAAACACAACAAAACGAAAATATTGTACAAAAGAAAAAAAAACAACAAATACTACTTATACTTTGCCAATGTTAATAAACTGTAATATAAATACTAATTAAGTGTTTTTATATTCTAAGTATTTTAGAAAATTGGTTCGAATGAACGAACTAATAAAAAGGGGAGGAACACCCTAATGTGTAGTATTCGTTCATTCGAAACAATATAATTAAGTATATGGGCAAGAAGAACCTGGCAAGATTGATCACCTTGCTAGATTCTTCTTTTCCCCAAAAAGGGTGATGTAATGACTGCTCATTGGTCACTGAGTTCCAACAGGGGTATGCCACCTGTTGTGTGATTATGTGGTGCACCCTGCACTGGCAAAGTAAGTGTAGACTTTGCCAGAGGGGTATCACACGACAGATGGCATGCACCTGTAGAATGCTTAGGAAAGAGACAAATGATGACTGGCAGGAACGACATGATATATGAAACATCGGCTTCGGACAATGTCGTGTTCCTGCCAGCCATCATTAATATTCCACCCGGAGTTGCAGCAAGGCTGACATATTTAATTGGAAAGTGTTTTTAAAACTAAAAGTGAATAAAGTATAATATAAAACATAATTAACTGAAGCGGTGATTACACCAGATCTAGCTGGAGTTTTTATTTGAGTTTAATACGTAAATTGGTGACCGGGGAAATTTAAACCCAACAGTAGGCTTTTTGTACCAGTCAAAGTACAATTTATTGTTCTTCCTTACAACCAAAGTGTCCAGAAATGGTAATTGTCCATCTTTTTCCACTTCATGGGTAAAATTAATCGATCTGTTATAACTATTTAACGTACCCAACATATCTTCTACAGCATCAATTTTTACAATCGCAAACAGATCGTCCACGTATTTTGTCAAAAAACGTGGTTTATTCGGGGAATCCTCTTCAAATCTACGTAATAATTCCTCCATTACAATATCTGCAATGACAGGTGATGCTGGTGACCCCATTGGCATTCCCGACCGTTGTTCATATATTTTATTATTAACTTTAAAATAGCGATTTTCTTTTATGCAGAAACGTACAACTTCCAGAAACAATTCTTTTGTTATATTTGTATGTGTTTTTAGTATGTCCCACTTTGATGCAATAATTTCCAGAGCATGATCCACTGGAATGCTGGGAAATAAGGAAACCACATCGAACGAATGGAATTTCTTAATATTTTTTTTTTTGTAATTTTGCTTTTTTTTTTTTTTTTTTTTTGTTTTATTACCAAAAAAATCTCAAAATTTCATCAAAATTTATGTAACCGTATTTTATGAATAATAGGTATATGAAAATAAGTAGGTATATGAAAATAAGTATGTATATTATATTATCAACATCTCAAAATTTATATATCCGTATTTTACGAACAAAATGTGTATGAAAATAAGTATATTATTTTATTACCGAAATTCACAAAATTTATATAACCGTATTTTACGGACGAGACGTGTAAGTATGTATTTGAAAATAAGTAATACGTATTATAAGAAAGTGTATAAGAAGTGTATAAAAAGGTATATAATGTTGGATCTACAAAAGTGTGAAAGAGAAAACTATATGTGTATATACATATGTACTTATTTACTATTATACTTATTAATGCTGCTTCTGTGGGAACACACTGAACAATCCAATGTGGCAACATCTATTTTATAAGCTTTTTCATTGAATTCTTTCTAATTGCTTTTCACTTCATTTTTCGTAGTTTTGTAGCTTTAGTTTTTGAACGAGCTTTTTGTAAACTGCCATTTTCTATCTTTTCAACTCTAGAGAAGTTAAGACGTATTCATTAAACTTTGTAATAATCGCTTGAATTTATTAAATAAAACATATACATTTTTTGTATGAATATATGTGTGGCAAGTTCATGCCCCCACATAATTGGTGACCCCAACTAAGAATTAAACAGCAATCAGATGCCTAATTCAGACGCCGGCAATGGAGCAGAAGGGGGAAACAATGAAGAATTTCACGACTCAGCAGCGGAATTCCCAGCACATGTAGACCGCTATGAACGCATCGAGCTTCCCCCATTCTGGAGTCAACAGGTACAGATATGGTTTGCTACAGTAGAAGCGCAATTCCAGCTTCGCAGAATCACAACAGATGCAACTAAGTATTACGCAGTCATCGCTCGCCTGGACCAGGACGCATTACTCGTCGTTGAAAACCTAATAACCAATCCGCCTACAAATGATAAGTATACTACGTTAAAGAATGTATTAGTGAACCATTTCGCACTCACGCAGGAACGCCGTTTTAAAATGCTGCTGTCTGGGGTAGAGTTGGGTGACAAACGCCCCTCCGAGTTACTCGCAGAAATAAACCGTCTGGGTGGAAATAAACTCGACCCGGCTTTCGTCCGAGCTATTTGGTTAGAACGACTACCGCTACAAGTCCAGGTGGCCCTAGTGGGTAAAGGTGACGGTGACAACGCCCAGCTTTCGCAGCTTGCTAATCAAATCATGGAGGTTCAACGCGATGCAAACAACAGAAATCTGATGCTGTAAAGTAGCCTTAAGAGTCAAATTGAAATAGAACATAGAACACTATGTATTAGCCTTAAGGATATGTTGAAATACAACCCTGCGTGGTTAAAGGAAAAGAAAGAATAAAGAGGAAAGAAAGAAAAGAGAAAAGGATCCGGCGTGGGATCATTCTCGAAAAAGATAGAAAACGAACAACTCGTGTTTCACTATAAATCTCCATTTTATTGAGCCATCGCAAGAGATTAAAGCAATCTTACATCTCAGGTGTGAAAATCGAACCGCTTGAAGTGTTTATCTACAAAAGTAAAACTTTTCGCATTAATGATGACTGATCCAAGAAAGGATATAATTGATGTGTTGGTAGCAAATGGAGTCGAGTTTCCTCCTACGGCCTCAACAATGCAGCTGCGTCGTTTACTGCAAAGCATTGTAGGTGATGGAAATGGGGACTGCACAACTGCTACCACTGCCGAAACTTCTACGGATAACAATACCGCCGCTAATAATATTGCTCCAAATTCTGCCGCCATTATGCATGATGCAACTGCCGCCACCGCTGACGCCATTACAGAAATTGAGTCACACTCTGCTCAAAACACTGCCGCCGCCGTTTATGATGATATCACCACTGCCGATGATCACTTAAATGCAAATGCTGACGCTGCCGAAATTTCTGCCGACCCTAATGATGCCGCTGCCGTTCATGGCAATACCACTGCCGCACGCACTTATATCACTGCCGCTGGAATCACCGCTGCACATGGTAACCCCGTAAATCCTGCCGCTGCCGTTTCCGATATTTCTGCCGCTGAGCCTGTTCCAAATAGCATGGTCACTACCGGAGCCATCCCCAAAAACTCAAATAAAATGAATGTAGACGAGGAATTGGTTTATCTGAGAAAACGCTTAGAGATGCTCAGGCTGATGAAAGAAATTGAAGGCATCAAAGTAGTTAGTGTCCCGGAACAACGGCAACGCCGAATAGATTTTGCCGATATAGAACACGCCATCAATAAATTCAGTGGGGATGACGTCTCAATGACGGTTGAGCATTTTTTACAAGACTTCGAGGAAGTGATGGAATCATCGGGGGTTGATGACAGATTCAAACTGCTGGCTCTTCGCCGTTGCCTCACTGGGACGGCAAAAGTTTTTCTGTCCACCACGAAGGCACTAAGCTACGTCGACCTCAAAAAAGCACTCTTGGCCGAATTTGATGTGCCGGTTGGCCGGCATGAAGTGTATAAAATGCTGGCTCGGCGCAAATGGGATAAAAAGAAGGAGTCACTGCACTGCTACGTTTTGTCCATGCAGGCGATGGCAAAGCGAGCAAATATCGGCGAGACAGAAATTATCGACTTCGTCATTGATGGCATAGCCGGCCAAGTACCGAATGCTCACATACTCTTGCCGGCCAGAACACTGGATGAATTGAAAACGCTGGTTAGCCGCTTCCAGAGGAAATATTTTTCAACTGAGCAACCAAGCAAGGAAGCAAGACAACCAACTGCTGCAAAATCGGTAGGTGAACCCAAGCCCAAATGCTTCAACTGTTCAAAGGACGGGCATATTAAACCACATTGCCCGTATCCACTACGGCCCAATGGGAGCTGCTTTAAGTGCTGGCGTATGGGTCATGACCATCGGTCATGCCCAAATCCTGCAAAGATCCTGAAACCACGAAATGAGGTCGCAATGATAGAAGGGAGTATTGAAGACGATTCTGCCGTTGATGTAGTTAACGCATTCAATTACGTAAGTCTTATATTTAAGTCAAAAGATAGATCAACACCTAATTTAGTTTTATCTCTTTTTGACACCGGTAGTCCGGCTAGCTTCATAAAAGAATCCGTCGTCCCAAAAGAACTGGTAGATAATAGAAACCAGAGACAGCGTTCAAAATTTAAAGGGGTGGGGGGTAAAAATATTGTTGTAAAAGCTAAAATACATTGTTTCTTGAAGTTTGGAAAACAAATTAATAAAATTGAATTGAATATCGTATCCGATAACGATATGGTGGTACCAATTATTTTGGGACGGGATTTTTTAAGAGTATTTAATATTAGGTTGACAAGCCTTAAGAAAAGATATACTGAATTGAAAAGTAATTGTGATACGGTCAAAGATCCTCAATCTGAAACTGATATTAAAGCATATACTGTCATGTCACATCCAAGCTTAGTTGAAAACGCATACGTATCAAAAAATTGTACTGCCGATAACTGCCCGAAACATAAAGATGGTTTATCTGATAAATTTAATACGGGACAAGAAAGAAAATTGTGTAACTCTGAAATTGCTCAACCGGCAACTGGTTCCAAAGCATACACTGTCAAGCCACCTCCGAATTTAGTTAAAGACAACTGCCCGAATCATAATGACTGCTTACCTGAAATATTTAATATCGACGTTTTTTATAACAAATATGAAGTTGACATAAATAACATGCTTACGAAGAAGCAATGTAGTGAAGTGAAACAAATTATAAATGAAACTTATTTTAATCTTAATATTAAAACCGAGCCCCTTAGGTATGAAATGAAAATACGATTAAATACCGATGTCCCTTTTCATTGCAACCCTCGTAGGTTATCTTATCTGGAACGTAGTGAGGTACGGAAAATTTTAGATGAACTTCTAAAGGAAAACATAATACGGCCTAGCGACTCCCCCTATGCATCCGCCATTGTGCTGGTTAAGAAGAAGAATGGCAAAACGCGCATGTGTGTAGACTATAGGGCGCTTAATAAATTAACCCTCAGAGATAATTACCCACTGCCGTTGATCGATGATTGCGTTGAATATTTACATAATAAGCGATACTTCACTGTATTAGACTTGGAAAATGGTTTCCACCAAGTACATATGGCTTGTGAGTCGATACCTCTTACGTCGTTTGTAACACCGCACGGGCAGTTTGAATATTTAAAAATGCCGTTTGGGTTGAAAAACGCTCCGGCGGTGTTTCAACGATTCATTAACAATATATTCCGGGATATGTTGGATGAAAAGAAAATTATCATTTATATGGACGATATAATTATTGCGACGGAGGGATTTGAAGAACATAAGAAACTTATAAAGTTAGTGTTAGAGCGAATTAAATTACGTACCTTGAAACTCAACTTGAGTAAATGTAAGTTCGGATATACGGAAATCGACTATTTAGGATATAGGGTCACTTGTAAAGGAATATCACCTAATGATTCTCACATAAAAAGTATAAGCAATTTTCCAGCTCCTACGAACCTGAAACAGTTACAATCATGTTTAGGTATGTTTTCTTACTTCCGTAGATTTGTGGCGTCCTTTTCACAAATTGCTAAACCTTTACAGAACTTACTTAAAAGGAATTCTCATTTCGATTTTGACGATAAATGTTTCGAGGCCTTTTCGGAACTGAAATCTAGATTAGTTAAGAGCCCAGTGTTAGCCATTTATAGCCCCACTAAGGAAACTGAACTACACTGTGACGCCAGCAGTATAGGGTTTGGGGCAGTGTTGCTGCAACGCCAGGAAGATAACAAGTTCCATCCGGTCTCGTACTTTTCGAAAACCGCGACAGGCACCGAGTCAAAGTACCACAGCTTTGAATTGGAAACGCTGTCTATAATAAACGCATTAAGAAGATTCCGTCATTACCTAGAGGGCATTCGTTTTACGTTGGTCACTGATTGCAATTCCCTAACCTTGACGCTAGATAAAAAACAGCTGAACCCTAGAATAGCCAGATGGGCTCTTGAGCTTGAAAATTACGACTATAAGATACAGCACAGGAAGGGCATTTCCATGGGCCACGTGGATGCTCTTAGTAGAAGGCAAATAGGTTCAATCATAAATTCTGATGAGGTCGAGTTTTATATACAAGTTGCTCAGGAAAGAGACCCAGATATTCAAATAATTCGGAGCCGTTTAGAGAATGAGGAGCTTAAAGACTACAAATTGATAGATTCATTAGTATACAGATCCAAAGAAGATGGTAAATGTGCTCTTTACGTACCAAACGAAATGGAAAATAACGTTATACAGCTGATACACGAAAAAATGGGTCATCTCTCTCTTGATAAAACTCTCAGTAAGTTAGGTCTATACTATTGGTTTCCCGGAATGCGGAAGAAAGTAGAAAAGTTTATAAGAAATTGTTTGAAATGTATCATGTACTCCAGCCCCCCCCATGCTAAAGAGAAGAATTTGTATCCCATTCCCAAAACCCCTCTGCCGTTTGACACATTACATGTCGACCATTTTGGACCACTGCCGTCATTGAAGTCGAAGCGTAAACATATTTTGGTAATAGTTGACGCCTTCACTAAATTTGTTAAGCTCTATCCAACAAATTCTACGAGTACTCGTGAAGTCACTGCCGCTCTGGAAAAATACTTCAATTACTATAGTCGACCGAGACGCATAGTGAGTGACAGAGGGACCTGTTTCACCTCACTTGAGTTTTCCGCCTTCTTATTACGAAAGAACATCAACCATGTGAAAGTTGCGGTTGCATCCCCTCAGGCTAATGGTCAAGTGGAAAGGGTGAATAGAGTCTTAAAGGCAATGTTGGGCAAATTGACCAATGAGATAAACCATGATGATTGGGTAAAAAAACTGCTGGAGGTAGAGTATGCGATAAACAACTCCATCCACAGTACCTGTAAAGAGACGCCAAGCCGTTTGTTGTTCGGGGTAGAGCAGAGAGGAGTAATAGTTGATGAGTTTACTGAACATTTCCAGGACAAACTTTGTCCGGATAGTGATAGAAAGTTAGATAGTATGCGCGCAGATGCATCCGCGCGAATAGCCGCCAAACAAGAATATTCCCTTAATCGGTCTACCCAAAATAAAACTGATCCTAAGACGTACCAAGTAGGGAACTACGTTGTTATAAGAAACGTCGATACCACTTCCGGGACTAATAAGAAATTTGTCCCCACGTACAAAGGACCTTATATAATACATAAAGTCCTTGGTAACGACAGATATGTTATACGGGACATTGATAATTGTCAATTAACGCAGTTGCCTTATGATGGAGTGATTGAGGCACACAGAATTAAAAGTTGGCCCGAATTACCGGATAGATGTGTGGAGGAACCAGAGGTGGGACTTTTAAAATCTAGTTAGTATTTAGTATGTAAGTTATTGTGTATCGAGGTCGATCACATGGCCAGGTTGGCCGAGTTGTAAAGTAGCCTTAAGAGTCAAATTGAAATAGAACATAGAACACTATGTATTAGCCTTAAGGATATGTTGAAATACAACCCTGCGTGGTTAAAGGAAAAGAAAGAATAAAGAGGAAAGAAAGAAAAGAGAAAAGGATCCGGCGTGGGATCATTCTCGAAAAAGATAGAAAACGAACAACTCGTGTTTCACTATAAATCTCCATTTTATTGAGCCATCGCAAGAGATTAAAGCAATCTTACAATGCCAATCGTACGAAGCGACACAACCAGTGCTTTACAACAACAAGTCAATAAGCTATCCGAACAACTTGAGAAACTAATGCTGCAGCGTAAAAGCAACTCCAGTAGCGGAACCAACAATTCGCCGTCGAACGTGTCTAACACTTCATCATCTATATGTTTCTACCACCGCAGGTTCGGCGCGCGTGCCAACAAGTGTACCAAGCCCTGTGAATTTGTCGAAAACAAGGGAAACGAGAACAGCCACCAGTAGTATCGACGAGCACCGGTGGTAATACAAAACTTCGTCGACTTTTCATATACGATCGCATTACTGGCATGAAGCTCCTCGTCGATACTGGCGCCGATATTTCTGTTACTCCACCTCCACGAGGATGCAACCTAGCGCCAAGGCAGCTTCGACTACAGGCAGCAAACTGCACTAAAATCGAAACATATGGTGATAAACCACTTACTCTTAATATTGGACTACGTCAACCGATTCGCTGGGTATTCTGCATGGCCAACGTGCCGTACCCAATCATTGGTGCTGACCTCCTACACGAGTACGGGCTTATAGTGGACTTGAAACAAGGCTGTTTAATCGACCGAAACTCAGGTCAACGCAGCATTGGTACGTACGGAGTAGCACCAATCACCAACATTACAACACTCACGCATACAAACAAATTCAGCGCCATCCTAAAACAGTTCCCGGAATTATTGGGCAATCCGTCTAATAGCACGTCTACCAAACACTCCGTCAAACACTTCATTCCCACTACGGGACCACCCTGTGTCCAACGGGTCCGTCAACTATGCCCGGAACGTCTAAAAATAGCTAAAGAAGAGTTCCAGCTCATGGTCGACCTCGGTTATGCTAGGCCATCGAACAGCCCTTGGGCTAGCCCCCTGCATATGGTGAAGAAAAAGAACGGAGATTGGAGACCATGTGGGGACTACCGCAGGCTAAACGAACAAACTGTCCCTGATCGGTACCCAATCTCACTACTCCACGACTACTCTGCGATCCTGGCTGAGAAAACGATATTTTCTACAATAGATCTCAGACGCGCATTTCACCACATACCGGTAGCAGAGGAGGATATTCAAAAAACTGCAGTCATCACCCCGTTCGGTCTGTTTGAGTTTACCTCAATGCCGTTCGGACTCCGCAACGCTGCTCAATCGTTCCAGCGCTTTATCAACGAAGCCCTGGCGGGGTTCGAATTTGTATACGCCTACATCGATGATTTGCTGGTAGCATCAAACAGCATTCAACAACACGAGCAACATCTTCGGCTAATATTCCAACAACTCAGCAAATATGGCCTCTGCATAAATGCCGACAAATGTGTCTTTGGAGCATCAACTGTCGACTTCTTAGGTTATCGCATTTCGCCCCAGGGTTCTGGGCCACTGCCAGACAGAGTTCAAGCGCTACGCGACTTTCCGAAGCCTAAAACCATTCTAGAACTAAGAAGATTTTTGGGCGCCGTAAACTTTTATAGACGCCACATAAGCCAAGCCGCCGCCACACAAGCACCGCTCAACGACCTGCTAAAAGATTCTAAGAAACATGATCGTAGACCAGTGCCGTGGACAGCAGAGTCTGAGCGGGCTTTTGACGAAGTTAAAGAGAAACTCGCCAAGGCTACACTGCTAGCACACCCCAAGCCAGGCGCCAAGCTACGAGTTACGTGTGACGCCTCTAGTACGGCACTAGGAGCAGTTTTAGAGCAACAGCATAGTGATATGTGGCAGCCGCTTGGATTTTTCTCTAAAAAGTTATCCCCAGCGCAGCAGAACTACAGCACTTATGACAGGGAGTTGGCAGCAATATTCGAGGCAATCAAGAACTTCCGACACTGGGTGGAAGGGCGCGAGTTCATCATCAGAACCGACCACAAACCGCTGATATACGCATTCCGTCAGCAATCTGATAAGGCTTCTCCTCGCCAGATAAGACAGCTGGGATTCATAAGTCAATTCACTACAACTATAGAGCACATATCTGGCGTGGACAACAACATAGCAGATACATTTTCGCGAATCAACACAATTCATACACCGGTAGTGGTCGACCACGATGACCTGGCTCGCGCGCAGGCATTAGATGAAGAGCTTAAGCAGCTACTCGAGCAAAATGAAACCTCGCTTAGGTTTCAAAAACTAACTTTCGGGCTAGACGGACAAGCGATTTTCTGCGATGTATCTACCAACAACATTCGCCCATTCGTACCACTTGAATTACGTCGTAAGGTATACGAAGCACTCCATAACTTGGCACATCCTAGCGGTAGGGCCACGGTCAAAATCATTGCCCAACGATATGTCTGGCCGTCAATGAACAAGGACGTCACCCAGTGGGCGAGAGATTGCATCCCTTGTCAACGTTCCAAAATTGGACGACACGTTCACTCAACACCTTCAGCATTCCCAGAACCCGACGAGAGATTTGACCATGTTCACCTGGATTTGGTCGGTCCTTTGCCAGAGTCGCAAGGATTCAGGTATTGTCTTACAGCGATTGACCGATTCACCAAGTGGCCTGAAGCAATTCCGATTAAGGACATCACAGCCAAAACCGTCGCCAGCGCATTCTACACACATTGGATATCACGCTTTGGATGCCCCAAGTTGCTAACCACTGATCAAGGGTCGCAATTCGAGAGCGCACTGTTCACAGCACTTTCACAGTTGTTAGGCGGTAAGCGAATCCGTACTACAGCTTACCACCCAGCTTCGAATGGCCTAGTCGAAAGATGGCACCGCACATTTAAGGCCGCAATAATGTGCCACCAAATTCCGCAGTGGACTCTAGCACTACCAACTGTTCTCCTAGGCCTCAGAACATGCTACAAGGAAGATCTTAAAGCATCACCAGCAGAGTACCTGTATGGATCAACATTAAAAGTACCTGGTGAGTTTTTCACGAACACCGATCCACCAATAGACCCACATAGTTTTCTAGACGAATTCCGTTCGCATATGCGCAAAATCAGACCTGCGCCAACAGCGCATCGCAACAAACAAAAGACATTCTGCTTCAAGGAATTGGCAAGTTGTACGCACGTATTTCTGAGAATCGACGCAACTAAGCGACCACTTGATCAGCCGTACTCAGGCCCACACCGAATTGTAAGACGCATCGACAACAGGGTATTCACAATCGATGTAAATGGACGAGAGATCAACGTGAATATAGACCGCATCAAACCTGCGCATTTAGCAACCGATGATATTTTCGGAAGCATGCCACACAGACGAGCGTTGGCCCAATCAAATGTGCCACTGCAACCAGCAACATCAACGAGCCTACCACTTCAGCAGCAAGCAATTGCATTTGCACCAGAAATAAATTCGACTTCAAGAAGCCCTCATTTAGGGGGGAGTAGTGTGGGAACACACTGAACAATCCAATGTGGCAACATCTATTTTATAAGCTTTTTCATTGAATTCTTTCTAATTGCTTTTCACTTCATTTTTCGTAGTTTTGTAGCTTTAGTTTTTGAACGAGCTTTTTGTAAACTGCCATTTTCTATCTTTTCAACTCTAGAGAAGTTAAGACGTATTCATTAAACTTTGTAATAATCGCTTGAATTTATTAAATAAAACATATACATTTTTTGTATGAATATATGTGTGGCAAGTTCATGCCCCCACACTTCTACCGCTACACTGCTGCTGCTGTTGTTGTTGCGATCCTTCTCCTTCACTCCTATTGAAATCCAATGCGCTGCCGCCGGCTTGGCGTGACAAATGAAAATTGATGTCGTTATTTTCTCGGCTTTATGTAAAAGAAATATTAAGGTGGCGTGATGGTGGCTCGTATTTCTCCGTTATGTAACGGGATATATTATAGTGGCGTGATGGTGGTACAGTTTTGTCTTTATTTTAAATTGTCCATTTATTTCTGCAAACTTTAGTTAACTGTATTATTTCCACATGTGTCGTTTTTTGTCTTTTATTTCTGTTAAATTTAGAGTTATTTTATTATATTTTAAAGTTTTTCCACCATGTTGTATATACATATGTATTATTTCTGCATTCATTAGGTAGTTGTATTATTTCTTTGATTCGTTTTATTTCCGTTTAAATTAGTTTAAATGTTTTATGTTTAGTATCGTAGGTTTATTTCTGTTGCCTTTTAGTTAAATTTATTATTTGTTAAATTAATCATTATTTCCGTATATTTTAGTTCAGCTATATTATTTAGTAGTATCGTAGAATTATTTCTGTTGCCTTTTAGTTAAATTTGTTATTTGTTAAATGTAGTATTATTTCCGTATGATTTAGTTTAACTGTATTATATTAAGTAGTTTTTTAACTTATTTTTATTTTGCACCATCACTCACCACTTCTCTGTATTTTGTAATTTTAAGAAACATTTTTTTTGTAGATTTTTAAATTTTGTAATTTTTTAAATTTTGTAATTTTTTTGTAATATTAAATTTTGTAATTTAAAAATTTTTTTTTTGTAGATTTTAGAGTCCACGTTTATTTTTACTTTTATAATAATAATATTTTCAAAGAACCAAAATTAAATTTAAATTCATATTTTTGTTAAAGTCGCCATTGGTACCGCCACGTGGTACCACACTTTTATGGGGCTCCGGCCCACGGTCGCCATATAATGGGTTTGATTCCCATAAGGGTGGCTTGCACCTGTTGCGCGTCATTTCTAAACTTTTAACTAAGTTAGCGCACTGTCTCGTTCTTTAGTTTTTAAATTAAACACAACTTTTATTTAATATTTACAAAGTTGGTTATTTATTTGTTCTTATTTAATTTTCACTATAAGTCCAATTCAATATTTAGTTTCACAACTTTATTTAATTTTAAGTATGGTGGACAGATCACGACCGGCGCGTTTAGTTGAAAGAACGGCATTGATGTCCCGTTCTTTTGCAAAGACGCCTTCAAGCCGTTGTCGCTTACTGCCGTAAGCGACATCTTCTGTTATTACTCATATGCAGGGTTGTATAGAATATTCTATACTATTCTATAGAATATTCTATTACAATTGCATATTTGTTTAAGGCCCGATTATGTTCGGTTACAGTGTCAAGATGCGGCTGTCGTACAACACGGGCAGAAAATCTTGCAGACCGTGGCCGTTGAAGAACTAGAAGAAGAACGTGACGCCGTCCGGAAGGAGGCTCAAGAGAACATTGCGCGCATTCAAAGTGAAAATCGGCGATCCTTTGATAACAAAGGAAAGCGAGAGGAAGAGTACGAGGTAGGAGAACTTGTCGCCATCAAGCGCACCCAGTTCGGTTCAGGTCTACGATTGCAGCCGAAGTTCCTAGGGCCGTACAAAGTGACTGAGAAGTTGAAGCATTGCCGATATGAACTTCAGAAAGTTGGCGACCATGACTGGCCAGAGCGAACCACGACTATTGCAGAGTACTTGAAGAAATGGGACCCCTCATCCGGGACAAATGAGCACGCAGGATGGCCGATTGTGGGAAATGATAGTATGGCAACTCCAGCCCCTGCAACCTTGACTGACATAGACGACAGAGACTAATGAAAACGAAACATAAAAGACGGACATTCCATTTTCTACCACAAGACCGTGCTGACGACCGCCACTAAGCAAACGTTCAAACTAAATTTTAAATAAAGTTGTAATAGTTATTCGTAATCCAACGCTTCATCCATACGAATTCGGTAAACTCCTTTGTCGGCTCTCTCCCGGCGAACGCCGTTCTTCAGACAATTACGCCACCCGTTGCAGAAGAGGAGCGCGAGCTGCCTAGGGAGACTAGGGTGATGCTGGCTCAACTCCGGTCTGGATATTGTAATAGGTTAAACTCTTACCTATCCAGACTGAACCCTGACTTGCCTAATGTTTGTCCGGCATGCGGCTTGTCCCCCCATAATACAAATCATCTTTTTGTCTGCTGTTGTTGTTGTTGTTGTTTTAACAACAAAATCACTCCCCGAAGGTTTTGGGGAGTGTTGTCGAAATACGCTCCGGTACTCCCTTGCGGTACTGCCCGACTGTCGTGGGAGCGATTTGGTATGACCAGTGCAACCTTCTAGGTCATGTCATCCCTCCTTCCGAAAGGAAAGAGAAGATGGGTAATGAGAGGTGGGAGGCATCATATCCGTAGATCAACCATCGAGTTGCACATCATTACCTTTGTGCATATTAGTCGCCTCTTACGACCGGTATGCCTACCGCGGGCATATTCTAAGCCCCAACCCGCAGGGGTCCTTTTTGTCTGCTCAACCGAGCCTACTCTTCTAACACCCATATCCCTCTGGCCCACCCGTGTCGAAGCCGCTAGGTTTCTAGGACTTCCGTTAAAAGAGTTTGATGACAATACTGGGTAAGATACTGACTACCTAGGTAGGGCTACGTAGCGCTACAACAACAACATAGGGATCACGTTTGATAACACGGAGCTCACTTGTTTTGTCGTTAAAGAATGAAGACTTAAAGGCAGAAGATCGCTGAATGGATTGGTGCGGGTGGGGCTGGCCCACATTCCCGGCTGTCCATGCCGCTAGAAGAATACCCAAGCATTTTTTAAGTGACAGTGAAGCCGCTCTAAAAGCTATATTTACCTATGAGCCAAAGGCCTTACTGATACAAGGGTGCGTAGAGAGTATAAACAGCATGGCGTGTTTCGACAACGTCGACATTTCTGGCAATAGGCTTTCGCATAATAATGAAAGCGTTGGGGAAAGAATAACCTCAGAATCGTAACTGGAGTTCTGAGGGGCCGCTGCCACCCCAAAGCGTCGACTCGTAGGTGCGCATGCACCTTCCCCTCCCACATGTGGGGGTGGAGCCTCCTCGTTGTGACACCTGGTAACGCTTCCCGTGCGACCGTCCCGTACGATCCGTGCCGAGGATCAGCCTGGCTGGGGGCCCTCAAATAGCCCAGTCGCTAACGGAGTGCATCGAACACCGGGCGACCTTCGATGCTAACTAGCCTTACCCGAACATTGCGGATCTCTTTCCGGGCGGACCTTTCCTTTTCTCCACCACTCGTGGGCTTAAATTATGAATTCTGACTTAAATACAAATAAAAACAAAAACAAAAAGGAGAACGGCTCTCCAAACAAGACGCCGACTGGAGCTTGCTCCGCGAAGGCCACGGCTCACAGCTACTCCCTACGTAGCACTTCCCAAGTGGATTTGAGCAATGCTGAGAGTCCGCTCTCCCCCACCCCCTCGGTCAGCCCCCTTCTTCCAGCATCAGCGCCTGGTCCCTTATACTACGTGCACTGTTTGTCGGTTAAAATTATACACGCCGTTGGCATCAGTCAAGTGCAACAACTGCCTTGGCCTATGTCACCTGCTTATATGCTCTGGACTCGCGAACAGGAACCTATGGACCTCCAACCTCCAACGTCGTCTGACTCGCCTCTACCTTCTGGTAACGCGATTCCTTCGACTTCAAGAATGCGACGTAGTGCGCGACCCAGCCTATTACCACCTAGGCATACGCACCAGTCCTTGACCCCCAGCATCAACTCTGCTCCCCCTTCGCATTTCGGTATCCTGCAATTTAATTGCAACGGCCTAACGGGTACAATGTACACCGTTGTGACCGTGCGAGAGGGCTTGGGGGTGGTCTGGCATTCATCACGCATCAATCTGTGCAGTATCGTCTATTTGAGCCTGACATCGACCCGAGGGACACCACCTTAGAACGTCAAGGTATGGTTGTCCGGTCAGGCGATGTCGACCTTGAAATCATAAACATTTACATACCTCCTGTCACCTGCTGTCCCAGAGATTACCACACCGAGATTCGTGCGTTACTCAGGGGCGAGAACCGCGTCATCCTTGGTGACTTCAACGCACACCATGACCTGTGGCACTCCAGCTTGCAGGCCGAAGGTAGGGGACAGGAGCTGGCTGACCAAATAGATGATTAGACGTTCTGCACGGTAAATGGGGATGCCCCCACTAGAGTTTCTGTAAACTGCTCTAGCTCGCCAGACATCACCATAGTCAGCGCAGGCCTTATAAACTGCGTTGAATGGCGACCGATGCTGACGCTTGCTTCAGACCACCTACCCATAGTGCTCTCTATCAATCGCCCCACCGACTTTGTCACCGCTGAGAATCGCACATACATACACCAACTTCAATAAAGCCGACTGGGAGGGTGTTCTAACCAACACAGAGAGCGCCGACTTTGTCACCTTCGCCTGCGCCCTCGCTGCTCTCCCCACCCCGTCTGACGTACGAGAAGGGGAAAAGGCGTTTCGTATGGCCCTAATTTCAGCCTCCCATCAACACATTCCGTCAGGTAGAATAAAGGAAGTGCGTCCATTCTTTCCCGCAGAGGCAGCGGCCCTGGCAAATGAACGTGACCATATTAGACGCTTTGACCCTACGGATCCTCAAATAAAGGACCTTAATGCGGAAATACGACGCTTAGTAGATTAACACAAACGCGCTAAGTGGGAAGAGCACCTAGGGTCTTGCAACCTCTCGGCTGGAGTTGGCAAATTATGGTCGACGGTGAAATCTTTCTCCAACCCGACTAAACCTAACGTCAAAATATCCATCGCCTTCGGTGATAAGGTTCAGTCGAAGCCTAAAAGATGCGCGAGCTCCTTCTGCCGACAATTTGTAATGCATCCTCCGTTGAACAAAGAGATTCGCCGAGCCACCAGGAAAGCGCATAAACACAAAAACAGCGATGTGCCCATTGCCATCTCCACAACAGAAGTTCATGGGGCAATTCGGAGATCTAAGAACACCAAATATATTGGCCACGATGGCATTTCCATGCTGATGCTAAAACACCTCGGCGACGAAGGCATAAGATACCTTACACACATTTTCAACCTTTCCCTGTCCACCTTTGTAATTCCTGAAAGATGGAGACCGGCAAAGGTGGTCCCACTACTAAAGCCTGGCAAGCCAGCTGCCGTCGGGGAGTCATATCGCCCGATATCACCCCTCTCGCCAGTAACTAGTGAAGGTGTTGGAATCTATCTTGTTACCGTATTTCACCGCAAACCTGCGGCTCGCCGCACATCAGCATGGATTTCGCAAAAATCACAGCACCACCACCGCGCTGAACGCCATAACCACTCAGATAGGGGACGCATTAAACCAAAAGCGTCCAAACCACAGGACAGTGCTAGTTGCGCTTGACCTGGCCAAAGATTTTGACACGGTCAACCATGCACAACTAATGAAAGACCTTGAAGACTCGTCCCGTGTGTCCGAATTTTTCGACGGGAGAAACCTGGCATTGTCACCGAATAAGTCCTTAACCACCCTATTCACGACGTGGACAACGCAAGTGAACATGGAATTAGACGTCTACTTTGATAGTGTCAAGCTACCAACTGTCTCACACCCCAAAATCTTAGGGGTGACGTTTGATAACATGTTCAAATACGGCGCTCATGTAACCACAATTGTCAATAAAGTCCAAAGCCGTAACAAAATCCTCAAGTCGCTAGCTGGCAGCACTTGGGGTAAAGACAAAGAAACGTTACTACCTACATATAAAGCAATTGGTCAGCCGATACTGAGCTACGCGACGCCAATATGGTCGCCGGGGCTATCTGACACACACTGGACGAGGCTTCAGGTCTGCCAGAACACCGCCCTTCGTACCGCCACTGGGTGTCTTCTTATGTCTCCTAAGCATCACCTTCATAATGAAGCGAAAATGTTCGCCGTTAGAGAGCATAGCGAGATGTTGACCAGGCAATTCCTGTTCAACTGTTGCAAACCGCAGCATCCGAACAGACGCCTGGTCAACGAGAATCCGCCCCCAGGAGCATAAGGAGCCATCTACGCAAACACTTCGATAAGATCTAGTGCTAAGGCTATGGGGCAGGTGGTGAGGTCGGTAAGGAAGTCTAACCACCAAGAAAAGCGCACGGCTGCTCGGATACTACGCAGAAATGCCACCTCACCGATAAGGGAGGGGGATGTCTCTGCGGAGGACTGGGCGGAGGTGCAGCTCGAACTTGAGTGGGCAAGGCGTACCTTACCGAACTTCCGCGATGACTGGGTCGACGAGAGTGATGCAACCTCGAAACGACAGGGGTCTATGGAGGAAACAAACCCATCGCTGCCGAAAAGGGCCAAAACACAGGGAGGCTGGACACGGTCTTTCGCCGAGATGATCTTCCGATCCTTGGCGTCATGTTGTTGTTGTTGTTTTAACACTACTTTGCCCTGCCTTGGCGTCATTGACGAGAGTAGCGCAGACGGTAGGTTCCGAAACAGCAATGGAAGTGGATCGAAGCCGCGCTCGCTACGGTGGCCGTTAAGGTCATTAAAGACAACCCCGGTCCACTGCCATTATTCAATGATGCAGGACGGTTCCAGGGGAATGTCAAACTAATTGCCTGTGATGATACCAGGTCGGCGGCACAGTACAAGGCCGCCGTTGGTTTGATAGGGGAGGTGTACCCGGGTGCGCGGCTCAAGGTGGCCGAGAGCCAGAGCCTGGGTTCCAGTGACGCCAACGGACCCAGCTGCTATCCTGGAAATTATCCAGGTCTACAACCCGGGTGTAGTAACCCCGAACTGGAAAGTGGTGAATGTCGAAAAGGCAGAGAAGGCCACGATGCAGATCGTCCTGCTGCTCGACAGCGCAAGCGTCAGTGCACTGTCGAGGCAAGAATACAAGGTGAGCTACGGCTTCAAAAGCATCAGTCTTCGAGTCTACAAGGCTGACATAGAGTCCCTTGTAAATCTTGAGGCTCTGGAGGCGGGTGAACCCCCCAGCGAAGACGAAATGGAGGTGGACGAGGCGAAGGCGCCGGAACCCTATGCTTACGACTCATCGAGCTCGGACGGTAGCCTGGCTCTCAGGAGGTTGTACTCCGAGAGTCAGCTTCTGAGCGATGGTGAGTCGGATGTAACGCTCACGGAGGAGAGCGCCAAAAAATTATGATGAGGGTCCTCCAAATAAACCTTTACCATTCTAAAGCAGCTTCAGCTGCGCTTCTACTGCGCCTGTCCTCAGGTGTGGTAGATCTCGTCCTAGTCCAGGAGCCATGGATCACTGGTGAAAGGATCTGTGGGTTGCGGACGCGTAGTTACAAGCTTATATGCGCTCATAACAAGGGTAAGCCACGAACATGTATTCTAGCTAAGTCTACTGTTAATGTTTTTCTTCTTCCGCAATGTAGTGATGGAGATCTGACAGCGATCAGCGTCGACGGGCCGGGTAGGAGGTGCACGTTTGCGTCCTTCTATCTCGCCCGTGATCACCAGGGCTCATTATCACCAAATAACTTCCGGGAACTCGTGAGGCAGTCAAACCCGCGGGATGAAATGCTGGTACTCGGAGGTGACGCAAATGCCCATCATGCGCAGTGGGCAGCACGGATACAAATGACCAGGGTGAGTCTCTTTATGATTATCTTCTAGGTACAAATCTTGGTATATGTAACAGGGGAAGCGATCGTACCTTTATCACTAGAAACAGGGAGGAGGTCCTTGACATCACCCTAGTCACGGACTCCTTCAGTGATCAAATCGAATCTTGGAAGGTTCTAAGCGAGCACTCCTTCTCGGACCATAGGTACATTAGCTTCAATGTATCGCAAACTCCCACTAAACCTAAAGTTTTTAAAAATGTTAGAAGAACACACTGGGGCTACTATAGAAAGATTGTTAAAAATCTGCCAGACAGGGTACAAACCCCTACTAACAATTCTGAGCTTGACGGGCTCGTAAACAATTTCAGTCAGCTCTGCAGGACTGCGTTAGATAGGGCCTGCCCAAACAGGAGGGTGGCGAAAACCCGCAAACCACCTTGGTGGTGGTCTAATCTCGAGGAGCTTCGGAAGTCCAGTAGGGCGGCTTTTAACAAAGCAAAATATGACGGTCATGAGGAATCACCGTTTAAGGAAGCTGTTATCGAAATCCCCAACCCAGTTAAACTATGTCCAAAAGCCTGATGGGTCTTGGACGGAGACATGCACAGAAACCATAAACTTGCTCATGGATGCACATTTTCCGACATGCGAAAGCTAGACTGCGCCTTATCTACCTTCAAACCCTATAAATCACCGGGCCCAGACGGAATATTCAGCTTCGGCTCAGCTTCAATACACTGCCTCAATTATTAAACCCTGGTTAAAGACGATGTTTCTAAGTTGTCTGAGGCTGAAATATGTACCGGAATCGTGGAGGGAAGTCAGCGTGGTCTTTATCCCTAAAGCAGGGAAACCCTCTCACACAAAACCAAAGGACTACAGGCCAATAAGCCTGTCCTCTTTCCTGCTTACAACATTTGAAAGGCTCCTGTAGGACTACATCCGGAGGCTGATTGACCCATCGCCTCTATCGCATGCCCAGCATGCCTCTACCAAAGGCAGGTCAACCGACACTGCCTTGCACTCACAGGTGTCAGTCATTGAGAGGTCGCTTGACCTCAAGGAGTACACACTGGTGACTTTTCTCGACATAGCGGGCGCTTTTAACAACGTCGTTCCAGCTGCAATCACCTCGGCCCTAACGGGCCTACGGGTGGACGCGTGCGTGGTGGAACTTATCTACAATCTGCTTACGGATAGGCGGATTAAAACGGAGCTAGGCGGGAGCAAAGTCCACAGGCTCGCTAACCGAAGCACCCCGCAGGGTGGCGTTCTCTCTCCACTTTTGTGGCTGGTTACTGTAAACCAGCTTTTACGTCTCATGGAATCAGAAGGTCATCAATTGATGGCGTATGCTGATGACATCTGTGTCATTGCTAGGGGAAAATTCCCACAAACCCTCTGTAATTTAATGGAAGGGGCACTATCCACAATATGGGCTACGAGCTCTGGCCTGGAAGTGAACCCTGAAAAAACAGAGTTAGTTCTCTTTTCGAGGAGGTACAAGATACCAAACATAATACCAGCAAGAATCGGGGGTACGTCTCTAGTTCTGAGCGATAAGGTTAAGTACTTGGGGGTTATTCTAGATAGAAAACTGCTCTGGAATGACAACATAATGGATCGATCCAGGAAGACAGCTGCGGCGCCTTTCTCCTGCAAGGGGGCAATTGGTGCCTCCTGGGGGTTCGCCCCTAAGGTGGTACATTGGGTCTTTACGGCCATTGTACGCCCGATTCTCCTATATGGCGTTTTGGTCTGGTGACCTGCACTGACCAAAAGTACCTATCTTAAAATGCTGCAAAAAGTACAAAGAAGTTCGGAGCTATGTATAACAGGGGCACTCTGTTCTACTCCCACCGAAGCACTAAACACAATGCTTTACCTGCCATCCCTTGACCTTGTGGCGAGGGAGGCATCTGTTATCTCGGCTCTACGCATACGGGAAACGGGTATCTGGTCAAATGGAACTTGCGGGCATGTTACCATTCTGGGTACAGGCGCCCCAGTTCC
This sequence comes from Sphenella marginata, assembly GCA_951509765.1. Lineage (NCBI taxonomy): Eukaryota > Metazoa > Arthropoda > Insecta > Diptera > Tephritidae > Sphenella > Sphenella marginata. The sequence goes on along the minus strand of OX608079.1, from coordinate 32,359,076 downwards.
TCAAGAACTACACAGTGTTAATACCAACGCGACAAGACTGGGATAGTAGGCAGCATACTGTCCCGAACGCTGTAAACTTTTTTACCGATGGCTCTAAGCTCGACGGGAAGGTTGGAGCGGGCATCTTCTCACCGGATGTTGTTGTTGTTGTTGTTGTTGTTTTAACAACAAAATCACTCCCCGAAGGTTTTGGGGAGTGTTGTCGAAATAACAGTCCTTGGCCAGATATGAATCCGGTACGCTCCGGTACTCCCTTGCGGTACTGCCCGACTGTCGTGGGAGCGATTTGGTATGACTAGTGCAACCTTCTAGGTCATGTCATCCCTCCTTCCGAAAGGAAAGAGAAGATGGGTAATGAGAGGTGGGAGGCATAATATCCGTAGATCAACCATCGAGTTGCACATCATTACCTTTGTCCATATTGGTCGCCTCTTACGACCGGTATGCCTACCGCGGGCATATTCTAAGCCCCAACCCGCAGGGGATTCTCACCGGATCTGAGTCTAGAAGTATACCAAGCGGAAATGCTGGCATTATACAGAGCCGTAAGCCATCTGAATACTTTACCCCGTGATGGCAAACGGGTCTTCATTTTCTCAGACATCCAGGCTGCACTTAAGGCCCTGGGCTCATTCGTCGACAACTCAAAGTCGCTCACTGAATGCCGCAGATCTCTTAACGAGATGGCTCAGCACTTCAGTATCAACCTAATATGGGTACCTGGACACAGGGATATTGAGGGTAACTGCAGAGCGGACGAGCTGGCCAGAGAGGCACCACCGACCGCATCCTTCCTGGAAACGATTCGGTAGGTATACCTATGGCCTCTAACAAGCTCTGTGTGAGCACGAGCACTATAAGATCTGCAAATGAAAAATGGTCGGGAATCTCAACTTGCGAGATATCCAGGCTAACCTGGCCCACTTATGATAGAGGGCGTACTAAGGAGCTTCTTACCCTAAACAAACCTACGGTAGCATCACTGATAAGAGTTCTAACGGGGCACTGCTTAATTGGCTATCAGATTGGGGGCGACAACCTTCGACTACTGTCGCAGTTGTAGATGTATCGAGGAGGAGGAGAGTGTCCACTACCTCCTGTGCCAGTCTCCAGCACTTGGCAGGCGGCGTTAAGCCTTTCTAGGGCAACCATCTCTAGTAGACCTCTCTGAAATCTCTAGATATGAGGTCAAGGATATAGCTTAATTCATTGTCTCCACGAAGTGGTTCGATCACCATGTATAGGCAAGGAAGGGATTCGCTTTTTTTTCGAGTCCGTATAGGGTATCACAACGGGCCTACTGGTGGCCTAAGTGTCGGGCCGTTACCTTGTGGTTTCGGTCCAACCCTCGTAACCTAACCTAACCTTCCTGAAACGCGTTGACCATCTTAAATACATCGACGACCCATTTCCTCATTTTTGGGTACTCTAACCACTTGCCAACCTACCCAGTGGAGCTCACGTCGTTTCTGTGCCCCCTGTTTCGCTGCCTACAGCGAAAGGTGTTCTACACATAAATACCTCATTTCCCCCATTTGGTATCGGACCGGGCTCGTATTTTCCGTAATAACTTTTCACTTAAAAAAGGTAATTCTTTACGACCGTACGTAACTGATAATACACCTCCAAAAATATCGAAAAAAGGTATCAAAAGACGAGTTTTGACCTCTATAACAAGATCCGAAACCGGAAAACAAATATTTTCAGTAGTTTGCGAGATATTTGGGTATTTGTTTCCTTTGGCACTCAACTACTAATAAATTAGCTAAAAATATGATAGGGGTGTCAAAAGACGCGTTTTGACCTCAGTATCAATGATCCGAAGTGGAAATTTCATTTTTTTGTTCCAGTGAAGAGATATTTGCAATCAAAGTTCAGAATTTTCTGTCATTTTCATGTGGTTGTTGTAATCACAAATTACACTGTGAAAAAAGAGGACATCACCGTGGCGGTAGCCACGGCTATGGCACACACCCGGAGTTGGAATGGCGTAGCCCAGGGTATTTTTTGAAGCACGGCCGAAGGCCGCCTACTCGGAAAGGTGTTCTGCACATAAAAAACATGGATCGGGCCCCGAATTGGGGATCTGACCCGGGTCAATTTTCGGTTTTCCACTAATAACTTTTCACTGGAACAAAAAAATTGAATTTCGACTTCGGATCATTGATCCTGAGGTCAAAACGCGTCTTTTGATACCCCTATCATATTTTTAGCTAATTTATTAGTAGTTGAGTGCCAAAGGAAACAAATACCGATATTTGCAATCAAAGTTAATAACTTTTCACTGAACTAAAATATTTCTTTTCCGGGTAATTCTTTACGACCGCACGTAACAGCTAATACACGTCCAAAAATATTGGGAGAGGTATCAAAAGACGCGTTTTGACCTCTGTAACAAGAATCCGAATCCGGAAAAGAAATATTTTAGTTCAGTGAAAAGTTATTAACAAAAAACCAAAAAATGACCCAGGTCTAATCCTGATATAGGGGTCCGATCCATGTTTTTTATGTGCAGAACACCTTTCCGCATTGGCGGCCTTCGGCCGCGCTTCAAAAAGTAACCCTGGGCTACGCCATTCCAACTCCAGGTGGTTGCCAAAACCGTGGCTACCGCCACGGTGATGCCCTTCCGCGTACCATTTTTTTCTCACAGGGTAGTGTGATTACAACAACCACATGAAAATGACAGAAAATTCTGAACTTTGATTGCAAATATCTCGCAAACTACTGAAAATATTGGTTTTCCGGATTTGGATTCTTGTTACAGAGGTCAAAACGCGTCTTTTGATACCTCTCCCGATATTTTTGGACGTGTATTAGCAGTTACGTGCGGTCGTAAAGAATTACCCTTTTCCGGTTTCGGATTCTTGTTACAGAGGTCAAAAAGCGTCTTTTGATACCTCTCTCGATATTTTTATTGGTGTATTAGCAGTTACGTACGGTCGTAAGGAATTACCAAAAGAAATATGAATTTTGCGCATTCGGATTATTGACGCAGAGGTCGAAACGAGTATTTTGAAACCTCCCCAGACATTTCTGGACTAATTTAAGAAGTTCTCTCCTAAAGGAAACAAGTACCCTTCTGATACTACCTGCTGTAGCCAAACGCCTCTTTTTTATAAAGTAAAATATAATTACCTGCGTCCTATAGCGCGATCATGGTTAAAATAGTCGCAAAATGGAATCCCGGCAACTTGGTCGTTCAATGGCACCTTAGGAGCATCATCGGGTACTGTATGGTGAGCAGCAGCAACTCCAAATATATTAGCTATAGTACCAGCAATAATGATAAAGGTAATCATATGAAATAATAAGTTCCGACAAGTCCTGATCAAATCGTTTGCAATGGCCATATTATGCGTCGAAAAGCCACGTTGATTGTCAAAAGTTATAGATTGAAAATACTAACAATAGCAACATTTATCAAATTGAAATGTGACTATTATGAAATGAAAAGGCACCATTTATATTGGACAACACTGAAGGGTGCAAAACAGCGCTAGCTCTGAAATACTTCGGTATTTGTTTTTATTATCGCTTAGGAAAATTCAACAGCAGAAATATTTTAGCAGTATAATAGGATTTTTAAGTATAATCACTGCGGTATAATTATTGTTTACTTAAACCACTCAAATCGCCAGCGTTGTCAGCAAACTAGCGATGGTCAAAAAAGATCGTTGTCAGAGAAAGCCGGTTTTTTTAAGTGGCGGTTTCGGTTTTTTCAGCCTTTTCATCCCAGCCGTCTTTATTCGATCTTTTTTCAAAAAAACGAAAACCGGACTATCGACTTCAAATCCGTTGAATTGTAAAGCTGCAAACAGCGTTGCGTGTCAGCGATTTTTCACCGACGTTCGTTTTACGCACGTCGCTACGTCTGATTTTTACGTAAGAAACGTGTCAGCTGATCGCTCTTCGCCACACAGTGTTGCCTATTCAACTATTTGCATCTTGAGTTTGGGCCGTTCGCAATTATTTTACGAAAACACCCAAAAAAATTTTAAATATTGTCGAAATATCTTAAAAATTGTGACTTATGTTAAAGTTTATAAATAAATATACTATATGTAGTTATTTAATATTATTTTCCGTCACCGTCCGTCAGACACGTTGATGGCTGTGCTAATTGCCAGCAAAACCGGGCTAATTGATTCACAGATATATCGATCGATTTCCACATAATCTGATAAATTATCTGATTGAATACGAATCAAAGATGACTAGATACGAAACTTCAAAGCCATTAACACAAATCCCACAAATATTCCTTCTTTGATTTTTGCATATGACAATTTAGGAAACAACTTGACTAAGTACTGAAAAGCCGGTCCTTCACGGTTTAATGCTTTGACGAAGTTCTTTATAAGGCCAAGTTTAATGTGAAGAGTTGGCAGGAAAATGTCTTGTGGATTTACAAGTGGTTCAGCGGAGACGTTTTGCTGTCCAGGCTCATATTGAGTACGACTTTGCCATTCTTTCCTCACATAATGATGTTCAGTTGCGCGGCTATCCCACAAGCATAAGAAACAGCAAAATTTGGTGAATCCAGACTGCATCCCAGTTAAGATGCCAATAACCTGTTGAAATAATATAAAAAACTAGTATATCCCGTGGTCGAAAATCGACCACCTTAAATTAGGCCCCTATTATGAGCATTTTTCGGTGTTCGATGTTCGCTGGCTATCGAAGATCGAAAATCGAATTTCAAATTCGTATTATGAGTAGCTCATCGCTGTCGAAATTTTCGTTGTGTATCTATTATTTGATCGAATATAATTTTGCTGTCGATCCTGTATCGAATTTTTATACAATTGCTAAGAAATATAAGTTTTTGTATTTATCTTTTACTTTTTTGATTTATAATGCAAATATTTATCTATTTTAATTTATTGTATAAAGGTCAAAGGGCGTTATTACAAAGAAACAGCTGGAAACATTGCTTTCAATAATGGAACAAAATACGAGCCTGGCGAAAATTGCAATCTAAAATTATTTGTAAATCTATAAAAAATTTTATTATTTTTACAAACTGATTAACTTTTTTAAAGATATACGTAAGCAGCTGTATTCACTTACAAAGAATTGGAGGCATCCCTCAAACGTTTTCTAATTCTGGCTAGTTCCAGTAAGCTCTCCTCTTCCTCTGATGAACTATCGAACCACATATTTTTTTGGTTTGTCTTCACAAAAATAGATAAATAATACCGCACTTGATTCGTTTTGATCTGTTAATTTTTTTGGCAATACTTTCCATCCAACGTCAGTGTTAATACACGTCCAAAAATCTAGGTAGAGGTATCAAAAGACGCGTCTTGACCTCCGTAACAATAATCCGAAGGGGGAAAAGCAATATTTTGTTTCTGTGAAAAGTTATTAGTGAAAAACCGAAAATTGACCCGGGTAAGATCCCCAATTCGGGGCCCGATCCTTCGGCCGCGCTTCAAAAAATAACCCTGGGCTATGCCATTCCAACTCCGGGTGGTTGTCATAGCCGTGGCTACCGCCGCGGTGATGTCCTTCCGCGTGCCACTCTTTTGTCACAGGGTAATGTGATTACAACAACCACATGCAAATGACAGAAAAATTGTGAACTTTAACTGGAAATATCTCGCAAAATTCTAAAAATATCGGATTTCCCCCTCCAGATTATTGTTACGTAGGTGAAGACGCGTCTATTGATACCTCTACCTAGATTTTTGGACGTGTATTTACACTTGACGTTGGATGGAAAGTATTAACATTTTTTTTACTTAATAACAGCTGACAGAAATGTGTTATTGTGAACAGATAAAAACATCGAAATTCACAATGACGCCAGTTCTTGTCGAATGGCTGTGGTAATACCAAAAGAAAATTCGTTTGATCAACTTTTTCGATCACAGGCCCTTATTATGAGCTGCATTCGATCTTCGGTCTTCGTTGGTTATCGAACATCGAAAATAGAATTTCAAATTCATATTATGGCTAGCGCATCGCTGACGAAATTTTCGTTGTGTATCCATTTTTTCATCGAATAGCATTTTGCTTTCGACGCTGTATCGAATTCTTTTAAAATTACTAAAAATGTAATTTTTTTGTATTTATCTTCTACGTTTTTGATTTATAGTACTAATTTTAATCTATTTGCATTAATTTGATGTAGGTCTAAGGTCGTCAGCACAAAACAACAGCTGGATACGTTGGTTTCTCTAATGCACCAAAATCCGAGCTTAGCAAGAGGTGTCTATTCAAAATCCCAGGCTGCAAAAAATTTTTTATAAATCTGTTAAAAGTTTTATTATTATCAAACATTAAATAACACGTTTGTAAATGTACACTTACGCAGTGCAATTCATCTCCAAAGGATTGGATTCATCTCTTAATCGCTTTCTGTTTCTTGCTAGTTATAGTACGCTTTCTTCATCATCCGATGAATCTTCGAACCATAACACTGTCGTAGTCATATTTTTCTTTTCTGTATCAATTTTGCTCATATATTTGATCGGTAATTTATTTTGTTTGTTTAGATGATTTATTTTTTTAATCACAGCTGATAAAAGATGTACTACTGTGAACAGTTGAAACGATCGAAATTCACAATAGCGCAAGTATTTACCGAATGCAGCTCATAATACCAAATGAGAACTTTTTCGTTGGGCATTTTCGACCACCGTCGAAGATCGAATTAAACTCATAATAGGCACCTTTATCTACTGGGTTGTAGATGTCGCTGATGGTAGTGGTGAACATAGCATTTAATAAGTTATACTAATTTAAGGTTTTCGATTTTCGACCACGGGATATACTAGTTTGTACTATTTTCGAAGAACATGTAAGTAACAAGAAGGTTCAAAAGCATGCTATCAGCAATATTTCATGCCATTAATGCGCGGGTATGGGATTGACCATGAAATTTTATATGAGAAAATTTTCTTTCCACGTGGTGAATCCTATGCTCACGTATTACGCACGATGTCATGCGAGGTTTTGGACCTTCTCATTATTTTGTTTTGATACTTTCATACTTTTTTGATGAAATTCCAAATTTTTAATACTTTTTCAACCACAAAAATTAACTACGAATATGCACCAAAAATGCAGTAAAAGAGCATTTACACGCTTTGTATATTCTTAGCATAAAACATTTTATATGAATGTGATGAGAATTTTCCTAAAATAAATTTGGATACTTTTTGTCCTCCTTTGTCTTTTCTGATTGTAATCAACGCATTGAAAATTATGTAGTCGCTGTTAATTAAGTTACATTTACACTAGCGCTAGAAAAACCAAATTTTTTTAAAATAATTTCACGCAAAAACAACTAAGCAGAGATAAAGACGATCAGCAGTTCATACGTAAATAAAAAGGACTTTTTTTGGTCCAAATGGCACAAAGTGGCAGCCAAACTCCCCTCATTTCATTCCGTTTTCTGCGCGTGCTGTACATGCAACTGGTGGTTGTGTAATTTTGAGCATGAAATCAACAGCAAATTTTTCTATACGGTGTATTAATTTTTGTTAGGCTGTTCTTTAATTTGTATAACGGAGTTTTCTGTTGCGTTTGAATGACACAACATAAAGTACGTATCTAAAATTTAAAGAAATTATTAGGTATAGTTTTTGTTCGACGCATCTGATTATTAGTATAAGCTATCTAAAATTTAATGACCATTCTTCATACCTTCTAACACACATAGCAAATATTACTATGGTCATAATGATTTTTCGTTTATTCTTCTTAAAAACTAAAATAATGATTTATTGAAAGATTGGTATGCAAATTATTTTAAGTTTTAAAGAAGATTTTTTTAAAAGTGAACAAAAATAAACTTAGTAGTTGGTGAAGAAAAAGTATTAGAATATATCACATTTTAATATTTCGGTGTATTAAAAATTAAAGACTATAGAATTTCCTATTCTATTCTTCAATTTTTAATAAACGTTCAAACCTTTTTAGTATTTTACAGTAATGTTTATTATAATTTAATACTTTTTCGAATATTTCTATAAAATTTCATAGCTTTTCATTAATTTTTAAAATATTCTTGCTGATATTTCTCTCCGTGTAGATATTCCACTCTCCTTTATACCATACACCCGTTTTGAGCAGGCCCGTGCGCACGGGGGGTTTTGGGGGTTAAAACCCCCCCATGGCCAAATATAAGTTGCAATGATTTTGCAAAAATTTTCCAAATACAGTTTATAAATCTTGTATTGAATCTTGACTAATAATTTTTGACAAAATTAGTTAAAATAATTTTACGGAAGAAGAAATTGGTGAAAGTTGCAAAGAATAAGGTTGGCCAATACCTATGTCCGACACTTTGAATTGCACTTGCAGCTTTCCGAAATTACAAAGTTGTGTAGCGTATGGGCATTTTTTAAAAAATTTTACTGATGAAAACAGTGAGCAGTTTCAATTAACAGAGCGAATGAACTGCAAGGCTCAATTATATGAAAGATTTCGAGTGTTTTCTAACCCTTTTAGTTGTAGACGTAAAGAGAATTGTGAGAAAATGAACGTTGGATAGCAGATGAGCGACGACGTTCAATTATTTGAATGTTTTCAAACATTTTCTAAGGTTTTTTTTTATTTTACCTAACAAAAGATAAATATCGCAATTTTCATGGACGTTTATCAATAGTCTGTGGAAAATAAACATAGCACATTTCATATTTTCCGAATAGTGTCAATAAAACTTCATAAACATTTTTTATTATTTATAAAACTAATAATAATAATAATTCCCAACGGATTATCCACCATATCCCGCCCGACCGGCGCGAGGGGCGCATCCGCATGACGCGCGGATTGTCGAGATCTAAAACTGCTCAGATACAGAGAAAACCTCATCAGCTAAGTAAGGTAGATAAAAAATAGATGACACAATTAATAAATAATTAGTTGACAGCGAATAGTTATTGTAAAGAATAAAGATAAGAATCAAAGGATATGAAAGCAAATTGTTGCTATGTATTTAGGATAGAAAGAATTTACATTTTTATTCTGCATAGTGAATCTGAAATATCAAACGTACCAGAATGAGGGTTATAATCTTGACACAAACAACGAAAAGGCTCATTTAATTCAAAATTAGTTCGGCACTGTTTGAAGATAAGTGGTTTAAAATGTCTTGATGGACGAGAAGGTACATTGAAGTTCACTTCGCTCAAAAGAAACGGGCTTGTGATTGAACCATTTAGTAATTTAATCATGAAAACAATTCCAAGCATTTCCCTCCGATTAGAAAGGTTGGAAGATTAATTAGTTTTAAGCGACTCGTATACGATGGCAAATTATACAAGGGATCCCAGTGAAGATCTCTTAAGGGAAATAGTAAAAATTGTTTTTGAAACGATTCTAAGCTATCCACGTTGACCTGGTAACGTGGGTTCCAAATTATAGAACCGTATTCAAGAATTGGTCTGACTAATGTAGTAAAGAGTTTTAGTTACATAAGGGTCGCTAAATTCTTTAGAACGCCTCTAGCTTTATTGACTGTTACGTTAATGTGTTAGTTGATACTGAGTTTGTAATCCATAGTAACCCCAAGGTCAAAAAAATAATACACATTCTCAAGACTATAATTGTAAATTGTATAGGAAGCTGGCTGAGAAATTCCTCTCGAAAAACGCATGTATTTACATTTCTTTAGATTAAGAAGCATATAATTTAAATCGCACCAAGTAACTAGTGTATTGAAATCTGATTGGCTTATTTCTATCTTCGAATGAAGCGAATGACGTGAAAAGCTTTACATCGTCGGCATACATTAACATTTTCTATTACTGTAGAAATATCATTTATAAACAATAAGAACAGAATCGGGCCCAGATGGCTTCCTTGAGGATCTCCTGAGGAGACATAAATAACATCGGATTCACAATTTTTAAACACTACTTTTTGTGATCTGTCACTGAGGTAAGAAGAGATCGAGCAACTGAGACCCGGCTCGAAACCCAACTGATGTAGTTTATGAATAAGTAACGAGTGACACACTTTATCGAAAGCTTTGCTGAAATCAAAGTAAATTCAAATAAGTGTGTAACGGTGAACTTTCCCGTACAGAACCCGTGTTGACAGTCGGAAATCAAGGTAGAGATAGGATTCGTATGCTGATTGGTAACAATAGCTTCACACACTTTTGGGATGGCAGAAAGCTTTGCTATGCCACGATAGTTCTCTATATAAGCTTTGCTTCCGCTTTTATGAAGCGGTAGAAGAAACGACTCTTTCCATGCTTTTGGAAAAACACCACACTTTAGTGACAGATTGAACAAATTGGTAAGGGGTTTGTAAATAATGTCAGCACACTTCTTCAAGAAGCATGTAGGAATCCTACCAAGACCGCATTTAAAAGATTCCTTCAAGGTTTTCAGATAAATAAGAGCATCATTGGCGCATATAGTTGGACAATTAATTAAATTGTTAGAAAGTCAGAATTGGTGACGGCAGAATAGTTAGAAGTGAAAACTTGCGCAAAGAAATTATGACCCAAAGGAAATAAAAAACGTCCCCAAATAAGCTTCAGAAAAACACCAATAAAAGGCGTTTGAAAATTCTCCAAAAACCCTCAGAAAAGCACCAATAAAAGGCTCCGCAGTTCATTTAAAAAGAGTCAAAAAAGGCTTCAAATTCATCGAAATCGGAATCGAAAGAAGCTCATGTTGGAGAGTAAAGCTCTTAGAAATGAGCGTTTTATGGCTCCGAAAGGAGTCCTTTTTTGCACTTTTAGTTAGCTGTCATATGCCATCATATCACCAATTCTCTATCAAATACAGAAAAATGTGTACAACCAGAAAAATTTTCTGGGGTATAGTTTTAGGTATCAGAGTATGCAGTTTCAGTAAAGTTAAAGAACATTTAAATTTATGATGTATGGGTGTGGGTATCTGTTTCAGCAAATATGTTTATCTTAGTGAAAAATGTATGCGAATGCAAATCTAAATTAAAACCCCCGCCAAGGCTAATTCCTGCGCACGGCCCTGGTTTTGAGGCATACGTTGAAATTGCGCAACCTGGTTATTTTTATTTGATCGTTTATAACTTACGTAGTTTTGCATCGATTTTCTTCGATGATAGCTTATCTGTTTTCTAATTAAACAGAGCTTTACGTAAAGAAAAATATTTTTTGGTTTTGGAATGCTGCTTTCGCAAAAAGTAATTTTTTCATATTTTTTCATAAAAATAAACAAAAATCTGAAATGATAAGATAATATCTCGAAAACTATCTGGTTGAGCAAAAAAACAATGTATGATGCAGTTACACCAAATTTTATTGTGATTTTGATTCTGTAAACTTTTTAGCAATTGCTTGATCCGTTCGTGAGATATACGTAATTAAAGGGAGCCGTCTTTTTGGTAAATTGAAAATATCTCGAAAACGGTACCATAGAATCAAAAATGAACTCGATTTTCGAAATCAGGAGGAGGTTTTGCATACGAATTTCATAACGGCGTCTTTGGTAAATTTTGGCCGTCCACCAGTGTTATTATATTTAGAACAGAAAAAGTAAAGAATAAACAAAGGAATTAAATAAAAACTTAGGGCCTCATTCTCTATCACGAAACGAACTTTCGTTTCGCCTTATTTAAATTTTGTATTTGCATTTAGTTTCGGTTAATTTTCGTTTTACCAGCTCATTTTGAATTTTGATTTGATTTTTGTTGCCCGTTTTTTTGCTTTTGAGTTTTTCTTTGAAATTTTGAATGTTTGAATGTCAACGGTCTGTCCATGGCATCTGGGTTTCACCGTCTGTTGTATTAAACGTTATTTTGGCGCGGTTTTTGCGTTTTTCCCCTAGTTTAAAATACATGATTTGACCTCTTTTTTTTATGGCGAAGACCGGTAAGGTTGGCAAGAGCCCACTCCAGCCGACATGACTAGCCACAGTGATATCATGCCGACCGCCTTCCTTTCTGCTCCATTTAAACGCGTTTTTCAAAGATACGGTAAGGAGCGACGTTGCAGCTAAAATAAACACTTTTCGGCAAAGACTAAAAAACAACACGAAAGAAAAATTCATACTTAAAACATACGCGGATACAAAAAGCTTCTTGGACCAACACAAGCACGACATTATACTCACCAACGCTGATAAAGGCAGCAAAACGGTACTTATGTACAAGACCGAATATGTAACTTTGGTCGACAGTCCAGGCCCTATCCAACCCGACCAAATACAATGACAAGGTCGCCATGGCTTTCGGCGATAGCGTCAAATCGGACCCCAGGAAATGCACGAGCGCATTCTGCCGGCAATTTATACTGCATTCTCCTGCGGATAGGGCTAAGAGAAAAGTCATTCGATGTGCGTACAAACCCAAACACACAGCCGCGCCCATTGTCGTCTCCGCTGCAGAGGTTAAGGACGCTATAAGAAAGGCGGAACCTTCTAGATGACTCGGACCCGACGGAATTGCCATGAAAATGCCGAAAATGCTCTATTCAACCTCTCACTGACCACCTTCGTTATAGCAGATATCTGGAAACACGCGACTGTGGTCCCCCTCCTAAAACCTGGAAAACCGGCGAATCAAGGAGATTCTTATCGTCCGATATCTCTCCTCTCACCGGTAGTGAAGTTGTTAGAGGCTAACTTGCTCCCATACTATACTGCAAACCTGCAGCTGGCCAATCATCAACATGGCTTCCGTAAAAATCACAGCACAACATCGGCATTGAATGCCATCACGACACAGATTAACTTCGGTTTGAACCAACACCAACCAAACCACAGGACGATTCTCGTGGCACTTGACCTGTCGAAAGCCTTGGACACAGTCAACCACCCCAAAATTCTAGGGGTTACATTCGACAATAGCCTCACCTTCGCTAATCATGCCACCGCAATAGCTTCAAAGGTACAAAGCCGCAACAAGATCCTCAAGTCACTGGCCGGCAGTACTTGGGGCAAAGACAAAGAAACCTTGCTGGTCACCTATAAGGCTATTGGCCGACCGGTTATTGATTATGCTGCTCCCATATGGTCGCCTAACCTTCACGACACCAACTGGAGGAAATTGCAGGTCTGCCAAAACACCGCCATCAGAACCGCGACGGCCTGTTTGCTTATGTCTCCTGAGTCTCACCTTCACCAGCAGGCTAAAATGCTCAACGTTGGCGAGCATGCGGAACTTTTAAGTAGGCAGCTCCTTCTGAACTGTCGTAGACCCAGTCATCCAAATCGACAGCTATTGGATGAAACTCCGCCCCCCAGAGACATAAGGAAACATCTCCGAAAGCATTATGATGAGATCCGGCATCATATCTCGTTGCCGTTTGATCTGCGGGACCATAGGCGGGCCCTAAAGGACCTCCACACTGAGTCGGTGGACAGATCCCGGCCTGTGAACCCCGTTATTGGTGCCCAACCACCCGTTCTTGCTGAGGAAGAACGTGTCCTTCCGAGGGAGACTAGAGTCATGCTGGCTCAACTTCGGTCTGGATATTGCAATGGGCTGAACTCCTATTTGTCCAGACTGAACCCCACCATACGGAACACATGTTCTGCATGCGGTATGGTCCCCCATGACACGCAACATCTTTTTTCGTGTTCTTCGGAACATACTCTTCTAACTCCCCTATCACTTTGGTCCAACCCTGTTGAAACAGCGCGTTTCCTTGGACTTCCGTTAGAAGAGCCCGATGACAACTAGGCGTGTAATGGCCTTTTGGACAGGGCGAAGCACTGCTAACAACAACAACAACCGAATATGAACGAAAAATGGAGGAAATGCTCAATGACAAACAAACCTACAGAACTATTAGGAGTGATCCCACACAAAAACTACTAAGGAAGAACAACAACATTATAAAAAAACTTTTCAAACATAATAGAATAGATATAAACCAAAAACATCAACTAACATCTTCAGCTGCCAAGGCACCACGACTTTAGGGACTTCCTAAAATACACAAACCTCACATACCGCTAAGACCAATATGTTCTTCTACGAATGTACCGTGCTACGGTCTATCAAAAATATTATATCCGCAGATCTTAATATCAAAAACTCTTTTCAACTTAAAGACGAAATGAAAAACATCAAAATAGAGGATGACGAAACCTTGATCTCTTTTGACGTTGTGTTACTATTCACTAATATTCCAATAAATCTAGCAATACAAACAATAATGAAAAAATGGGGAAAGTTGGAGACATTCACTAAAATAGACAAAAAACCATTCCATACAACTCTTGATTTCTGCTTACGTGACAATAACTATTTTTCATACAACAAAACCATATATCAACAAATATATGGCATGCCAATGGGTAACCCACTGTCTCCAACCATAGCAGACATTGTATTGGACAAAATTCTTGACGACAGCCTCGCTGAACTAACAAGTAAAGACATATATGTCAAATACATAACCAAATATGTAGATGACATATTCGCTATCCTTAAAACAAAGGACGTGGAAGACTGACTATACTAAACACACAACATACCAAAATACAGTTTACCGATGAGAAAGGACACAGCAACAAAATTGCCTTCCTAGACGTAGAAATACATCGCAGAAATAATAACTTGCATTTAAATTGGTATGCAAAATCAATAGCATCTGGTAGAATCATCAACTACCATTCGAATCACCCATGGAAGCAAAAAGCTAACACATACCTTAAGCGACGAAGAGTTCATGGAAAAAAATACTACCAGAATAATGAATATACTGAGGAAAAAAGCTATCCGCCCGCATTAATAAAAAACTGGTTGCAAAAATTTTTGAAAAAAGTCGACCACCCCAATGTTGCAACTAACGACCTAGAAGAAAACACCAACAAAATATATATCGGAGTAACCTACGTACCAGGCCTAACGAATAATCAACAGCTTAAGCGACTCATAAAACAAGACAACATAATTTTTGCACACAAACCACATAACACACTACAACAAAACAACAACAGCACTGGCCCAGCACCTGACCATCAACAACCACACAGCTGACTTCGCAAACGCACGAATTTTGGACATTGACAACAACAACAGAAAATATAACCAAAACAAAATGTTAAATATGTTGTGATGTTTTAAAATAATATGTGATCTAGAATTTATGTGAGTTTTTGACACAAACTTTAAATTTGACATTTAAAATTATTGATTTAAGTATATATTGTAATCATATGTTGTTTGTAATATATATAGACTTCCCTGAGGATGACGCGAAAGTGTTGAAATGCATACGAAGGAAAAGTAAAACTTCTGTTTTTTCTTTAAACATTACCGGCCGTAAAAGCTAGCCCAGCAAAGAATTTTTTGAGACTTTTTGAGCTTGCAGTTTTGTCGCTTATTTAGTTTGAGTATGTTAATGTGCAGTTAGAGGTACCTCAAAACTTCCCCTGAGTTTTAACGATTTTTTTTTTGTCAAGGATGGGTGGTTTTTTTTCAACGCACCAGCGCGCGACTCCGCGCAACAACACCGGCATCAGAGGCAACCACCAGCATTGTCAACAGCGGGGGCCGACCTCATATACGCCCACCGCATTGAACTAGCAGCAACGACGGCCGGTCACACATTCCCACGACAGCCGGTTCTACGTACCGGAATGACTCGGGGTTTCCCCGACCAAGGGCTGTTATTTCGCTACCCCCCTGCCTAAACCGTCAGTTATCCTCCCCCCATTAATGTCATCCTCCGAGCAGCTCCTTGCAGCGGGACTGCTCAAGACTCTCCTGATCCGGGCTGGTGTTGAATCCAACCCGGGACCAAGAGAATGGATCTGCTGTATATGCTGGAAGAAAATTTATGTGAAACGCGCACACTCAGTACAATGCTCCAATTGCAATAGGTGGTTGCACCTAACAAGTTGCTCCGGACTAAATCCCTCTACTCATAAGCCCGCTAGTTTTTATAGAACTTTTGTGGCCCCTTGCTGTTCACGTCCCACGACGTCCCGTGGCCGTCGTCGATCAAGTATCGCTCCGCCACATATGTCTGACTCTGTCACCTCAGTCTTCACGACTAGCATTACAAATGCACCTCAGCAAGTAGACCTTCCTAGCGGTCGCTCACGCCCCCAGGCGTCAACATCTCACACAGCAGCTCACAGCTACTCCCTACGTAGCACTTCCCAAGTGGAATTAAGCAATGCCGAGCGTCCGCTCTCTCCCGCCCCCTCAGTCAGCCCCTCTTCTTCCAGCATTAGCACGAGTATAAGTCACAACCATCAGCTCCTGGTCCCTTATACTACGTGCACTGTTTGTCGGTTAAGATTATACACGCCTTTGGCATCGGTCAAGTGCAATAACTTCCTTGGCCTGTGTCATCTGCTTATATGCTCTGGACTCGCAAACAGGAACTTATGGACTGATACGTACGTTGCGCCATGCTGTCGAGCTTCGCAACCTTCAACGTCATCTGAATCGCCTCTACCTTCTGGTAACGCGATTCCTTCGACTTCAAGAATGCGTCGTAGTGCGCGACCCAGCCTACTACCACCTAGGCATGCGCATCAGTCCCTGACCCCCAGCATCAACTCTACTCCCCCTTCGCACTTCGCAATCCTGCAATTTAATTGCAACGGCCTAACCGGCAAAATAGCTGAGATTACAAACCTCATGAAGCGACACAATATCAAAATCGCTACTATTCAGGAGACAAAGCTCGGTGTAAGGTCAACTCTTCAGACCTGCAACGGGTACAATGTACACCGTTGTGATCGTGCGAGAGGGCTTGGGGGTGGTCTTGCATTCATCACGCATCAAACTGTGCAGTACAGTCTATTTGAGCCTGACACCGACCCGAGGGACACCACCTTAGAACGTCAAGGTATGGTTGTCCGGTCAGGCGATGTCGACGTGGAAATCATAAACGTATATATACCTCCTGTCACCTGCTGTCCCAGGGATTATCACCCTGACATACGTGCGTTACTCAGGGGTGAGAACCGTGTTATCCTTGGTGACTTCAACGCACACCACGACCTGTGGCACTCCAGCTTACAGGCTGATGGTAGGGGGCAGGAGCTGGCTGACCAAATAGACGATTCGACGTTCTGCACAGTTAATGGGGATGCCCCCACTAGAGTGGCGGTAAACTGCTCTAGCTCGCCGTATATCACCATAGTCAGCGCAGGTCTTATAAACTGCGTTGACTGGCGACCGATGCTGACGCTTGCTTCGGATCACCTTCCCATTGTGCTCTCTATCGATCGCCCCACCGACTTTGTCACTTCTGACAATTGCACCTTTGTTAACTTTAACAAAGCCGACTGGGAAAGTTTCTTAACATCTACAGAGAGCGCCTTCGCTGCTCTCCCTACTCCGTCCGGAAAAGGCGTTTCGTATGGCCCTAGTTTCAGCCTCCCGTCAACACATTCCGTCAGGTAGAATAAAGGAAGTACGTCCATTCTTCCCCGCAGAGGCAGCGGCCCTGGCAAATGAACGTGACCATATTAGACGCCTTGACCCTACGGATCCCCAAATTAGGGATCTTAATGCGGAAATCAGACGCTTAGTAGATAAACACAAACGCGCTAAGTGGGAAGAGCACCTAAGGTCTTGTAACCTCTCGGCTGGGGTTGGCAAATTATGGTCGACGGTGAAATCTTTGTCCAACCCGACTAAACCCAACGACAAAATATCCATCGCCTTCGGCGATAAGGTTCAGTCGAAACCTAAACGATGCGCGACCGCTTTCTGCCGACAGTTTGTAATGCATCCTCCGTTGGACAAAGAAATTCGCCGAGCCACCAGGGAAGCGCATAAACCCAAAAACAGCGATGCGCCCATTGCCATCTCCACAACCGAAGTACAAGAGGCAATACGGAGATCTAAGAACACCAAGTACATAGGCCCCGATGGCATCTCCATGCTGATGCTAAAACACCTCGGTGACGATGGCATAAGATATTTAACACACATTTTCAACCTTTCCCTGTCCACCTTTGTCATTCCTGAAAGATGGAGACAGGCAAAGGTGGTCCCACTATTAAAGCCTGGCAAGCCAGCTGCAGTAGGGGAGTCATATCGCCCGATATCACTTCTCTCGCCAGTAGTGAAAGTGTTGGAATCTATCTTATTACCATATTTCACCGCTAATTTGCGACTCGCCGAACATCAGCATGGTTTCCGCAAAAACCACAGCACTACCACCGCGCTGAACGCCATTACCACTCAGATAGGGGACGGACTAAACCAAAAGCGTCCAAACCACAGGACAGTGCTAGTTGCGATTGATTTGGCCAAAGCCTTTGACACGGTCAATCATGCGCGACTATTGAAAGACCTGGAAGATTCGTCCCTTCCCCCCTGTCTTAAACGTTGGACTGCCAACTATCTGAGTGGTCGTCAATCGTCGGTAGAATTCAGAGGCGCCCGATCAAAACCCAGAATAGTTAAACAAGGGGTGCCACAGGGTGGTGTCCTATCCCCGTTTCTATTTAACTATTATATATCGAAACTTCCCCCCCACCAGAGGGTATCTCGATCGTCTCTTACGCCGATGATTGTACGATATTGGCAACGGGCCCCTCCGTTGAAGAACTCTGCTCTCGCATAAACTCGTACCTCCCAGCCGTGTCGGAATTTTTCGCTGGTAGAAACCTGCCATTGTCACCGAATAAGTCCTCGGATACCTTATTTACGACGTGGACAACGCAAGTGAACATGGAATTAGACGTCTACGTTGATAGTGTTAAGCTACCAACTGTCTCACACCCCAAAATCTTAGGGGTAACGTTTGATAACATGTTCAAATACGGCGCTCATGTTACCGCAATTGTCAATAAAGTCCAAAGCCGTAACAAAATCCTCAAGTCGCTAGCTGGCAGCACTTGGGGCAAAGACAAAGAAACGTTACTAGCTACATACAAAGCAATTGGTCAGCCGGTACTGAGCTACGCGACGCCTATATGGTCGTCGGGGCTAGCTGACACACACTGGACGAGGCCACTGGGTGTCTTCTTATGTCTCCTGAGCACCACCTTCACAATGAAGCGAAAATGCTCGCCGTAAAGATAAGAAGCTACCTACGCAAACACTTCGATGAGATCCGGCACCTGATTCCCACGCCGTTTGATCCTAAGGTGCACCGGCAGGCCCTCACCCTTATCCACACCGATTCGGTAAATTCCTATGTCAGCTCTATTCCAGCGAACGCCGTTCTTCAGGCAACAACTCCACCCGTTGCCGAAGAGGAGCGCGGGCTGCCTAGGGAAACTAGAGTGATGCTGGCCCAACTCCGGTCTGGATATTGTAATAGGTTAAACTCTTACCTATCCAGACTGAACCCCGACTTGCCTAATGTCTGTCCGGCATGTGGCTAGTCCCCCCATAATACTAACCACCTTTTCGTCTGCTCAGCTGAGCCTACTCTTCTAACACCCATATCCCTCTGGTCCGCCCCTGTCGAAGCCGCTAGGTTTCTAGGACTTCCGTTAGAAGAGCCTGATGACAATATTGGGTAGATACTGACTACCTAGGCAGGGCTACGTGGCGTTACAACAACAACAACAACAACGACCGGTCACAACAATCGGCAATAATAACAGCACCGGCATCAGAGACTACCAACAGTAACAATAGCGGGGGCCGCAATCGCGCGCCACTACAACAACGCCGGCATCAGAGACAACCACCAGCATTGTCAACAGCCGACCTCTTATAGGCCCGCCGCAACAACAATAGTAACCGGTTCAAACAGCAACCGGTCATAGCATCGGCAACGACAACAACAGCCACCAGAAGTGACGATAGCGGGGGCCGCCCTAATATAGGCCCGCCGCACTAAGCTAACAACATCAGCAACCGGTAACGGAACCCACAACGATCACCAGTAACAACCGGTAGTAGCAACAGCAACTACAACAACCGGTGACAACAGCGGGGCCGCCCTCTTATAGGCCCGCCGAACCAATAGTAACAACAACACCAAGGTCCAACAACAACAACAACAGCATTAAAAACAGCGGGGACCCGCCGCCGAACCTGAAACAACAACAACAACACCATCGTGACAACAACAAAAGCACAGTAGCGCCCCACCAGTGGCCTACGGACCAAATGGGTGAGACCAAACCTTAGCCTTAATACAAACAATAAACATAAATAGATTTAAAAATATAAGGGGTATTCGGAATCACGATGCAAGGGCATTGCATCGTTGCATAGCAAATTATTATTGCAAAATAATGTCAAGCCAACAACAAAATACATGCGGATGCAAATGTCAAGCAATTTGCAGAATGCAACACCAAAAATCTATTGCATAGCATATTTTGTTGCATTGCATTTCTAGAAACAGCTGTTGAATTATGACTGCTGTCACACGTTCAATATGTATCGCGATCCGTATTGATGGGTCGGCTTGAATTTAGAATAGCTCAATCTCCCAAATTAAAAAAAAGTGACTGGGATCGATAGATATTATTAAGGTAAGTACAAATATATATTTTTTTTGGCGGAAACAACAACAACAAGAATTATTAAGGTTCAAAATTCATTTAAAACGTTTTTTAAAATCAAGATTTTACAAAAACTAATGAAACGGTTTTCAAAAATTTAGGTAGGTAAATGAATTACCTTTCATTTCATGTAGCCTTGCTTGGGTGCAAAACCGCGCATATGCAAAATTTAAAGCACTTTTTATATCAAAGTTTCTCATTACATTTTTGAAGCACGGGCGAAGGTCTCCAACGCGAAAAGATTTTCCGTACAGAGGTACTGCAGTACACATTTGCATCGCGGAGCCGGTGTTGGATCGGATAAGGGTTATTTTTTTTGTGCTTTGCACATGAAGATGTCGCTGAAGTATTGTGAATTGATTACTTTGCCTCGTTGATATAAAAAAGCTTTAAATTTTGCATATACGCGGTTTTGTACCCCAAGAAACGTTACATCAAATGAAAGGTAATTCAATTACCTATCCAATGCAGAAAAAAATAGGGAATCGGTTCGTAAGTTTATGAGAAATTTTGATTTAAAAAAATGCGTTCAACGAACTTTGACCCTTAATAACTCTAGTTGTTGTTGTTAGCTAAAAAAAATATACATATTTGTTCTCATCTTAATGATATCTTATCGATCCCCATCCTTTGTTTATACTTGGGAGTTGCAGCTATTCTGCATAAAAGGCTTATTTACACGGGTCAATTTTTCTAGTCGATTTGTGTCGTTCCACCGTGTAAAGGTTGAACGTAAAATCCACACGTTTAAATCAGCCTTCAAGCCGATCCATCAATACGGATAACGATTTATATTGAACGTCTGCAGCATGCACACGTTTGCAATTAGAGTTGACAAAGGGCGCTCACGATTCGGTGCACTTTTATGCAATTGCATAATTTTGTCAACCCATATGCTATTTATTATGAATTGCCTTATAGAATATATTAAGGGTTAGATAGGCAGAACAAAAACTAAATGGAATCAAAGTAAAGTTAAAATGTAAGAGGAAAGCTTAAGAAAACTACAATTATTATAGAACAGAAAAAGTAAAGAATAAACAAAGGATTTAAATAAAAACTTAGGGCCTCATTCTCTATCACGAAACAATTTTTTTCAGAAAAATAAAATAAATTAATTGTCAAAAACTCATAGGCAAACGAAAATGATAGAGAAATTAATAGAGAATAGAAATGTAGTTTGAAAAAATAAGGAAAAATACCCTATCCTGTATTTTTAATTAACATTATTTTAAAAAAATGAAGAGACGAAAATAGGGAAGAATCAGAAAAAAGGAATAATTAATTAAAAAGGTTACGTAACTAACCAAAAATTTACTATAAATAATTATTCAAAAAATTTAGTTTAAGTAATGAATTATTAAGAAAAATCTGTTAAAATAGGAATGCTGATTTTCCTAACTATTTAGAAGGCATAGGATACTTGGGTCAGGGGCCATCGGGATTAGGTGCGCGATGGCCATGGATGAGGGTGGGCCCAGCACCAGGCGTCGCATCGACATCCCATTTATTGTTCATGTACTTTTATTTTCCAGCTTTGTAATCGGTCGTCTCCGATTCGTTTGATTTTCGGTTTTTTTTTATTATACCTAGTAGTGCTTCGCACACAAGGTATATTAACTTCATTCGGCTAACGGTAGTATGTAACCAGTGTTGCCATTTTGGTGCTTTTAGAGCTAGATCTAGCTCTTTTTTTTGGCGCTTAGCTCCAAAATTCTGTTTTAGCTCCTAGCTCTTTTTCTAGTCCTTTTTTTTAATTTTTAGCTCTTTTTTGGCTCCAAATTTATTTGTACAAATTGTATTGAAAAATGAAGAAAGTTTTTATTTCTTTTATAATCGACGTCGAAATTATTATATTAGTTTCATTGTGTACCATGTGGCAACTCAGCTTCCCTCACCGATAACAAATACCTACATCGGTTTCTTTTACAATCGACGTCGAAATTGTAAGTAAATTGTGTGTAAAAAGCACTTTCCTAAGTTGCTAAAGATTCTGAACAACCTTACCCTCCGATTCTGTCTTCATGATAAAAAATCAGAAAAAATATTTCAAGCGTTTTTTCTGACAAAATGACTTCATTTGGCTTTGATGCAAAAATAAAAATAATTTTTGAGTTTTACTAAAAATGAAATATTTTTTTCTTAACTATTTATCAAGCTTGATAATTTTTCAAGAACACACTTATTTTTGTTTTGTTGACTTAGTTATACTTTTTATACGTTTTAAACATTGTTTAAGTTAAATATATGCTATAATAAATCTCTAGAAAAGTCGTACATTAAAAATTTCTTTGAAAAAATGACTTGGGGAATGCTATAGAGTTCATCTGATAAATTTTTAAAATTATTGTCTGTCTGTTTGAACTTAAGGATCTTGGAAACTAAGAAATGAATTTTGATGAGAGTTTCACTACTGGACTGCTTGAAGCTTAGAAAGGGACCTGCACTTTGTTCGAATGACAAACAAAATAGATATACTGATTTGTAGGGAGGTATGCACCTATGAAATTTTTTTTCTTACATAAATTTATTTGAAGAAAAATTCACTTACTTTGTCAAAAAAAAAAACTAAGCGCGCCTCTTCAAAATTTTTGTTCACTTTTTTTCAATTTCAGCTAAATCAAAAATCAATTGCATATGTACACTACCGTCCTATGTGGGTATCAGCATATCTTTAATAAAACTCTAGATAAGTTGTTTCTGTATATTTGAAATTTCTTTGAAAAATGACTGGGGGATGACTTGGGGAATGTTTAGGCAAAGCTAAAGAGTCAAATAGAGGGGAGATGGCAAAATGTCGAAGTTAGACTATTAAAAAACGCCTTCACTTAACCAAAAATCATACGCTATATTAATAAAAATGATTTATTGATTGATTGTACATAGTCACAATTAACATTTTATTGTCTGTATTAAATATTTATTAATTATCTATAAATGCATTTATTATTTTTAATAAACGATTTATTGTCTGAATTAAATATTTATTGAATACAATTAATATATTTATTGTTATCATAAATAGCGTAAGTGTTCCAATAAATCTTTAATTGTGGATATAAATAGTTTAATTGTGTCAATAAATAGTTTAATTGTGTCAATAAATAGTTTATTAAATGTAATTCATTTCTTAATTATTAAATCAAATTAACACGCGGTAGTGACGAACAATAAGAATAATTCTTCAGTGGAAACCGAACGAAGCAGCAGTAATCAAAAAAAGTGAATTTAAAGTCATAAATTAAATAAAAAAAGTTTAAGGTGATATTAAAATTTAAGCCATAATTATAATTATAATAATAAACAAAACAAATAATAATAAAAAAGCATTTGCTTCCTAGAACATTATTGATAAAATGATTTGTTTTAAATGTGCAAAAAAAATTTAGTTCATGTGCTCTTCTTTTTCGGCATTTTAAGACTTTTCATGGCTTAAAGCATTTTAACGAAATTCGTTGTGTCCAGCCATCATGCGGGCAATATTTTGATAATTTTTCAATATATAAAAGGCATCTGTTAAAAAAACATTATTCACAAATGAATAATGAAACTTTAAATCAAAGTAAAGAGGTGCCCTGGTGATGGACGCTGCAAAATGTTAGGTAAATTATAAACAATCATTAATGGTATTTTGTTTTTGTAATACTGAAACTGATATCTATAAATTTTTAGAACCTGAAGAAAATGCAGAAATTGTAATAAACACAATAAAGCACGACACTCTATCTGCCGAAGAATTTGAAAGATATTGGAAGGCATGCAGCAAACACAGGCTGTGCAATATTAAAACTGCAGCAACAACGATGGAGGTGTTTGAAAGTTGACCGGAATACAAATTGCCATCCGGATATAGACTGGTAAGTGTTTTTATTATATTATTTCCTGTTCATTGAATGAATATTTTTATAATAATTTTTTTGATTTTATATTATAGATTGAGATAGACTTTACAGTCCTTTTTCCGGCAGCGTCTTCGATTTTAAATACTTGGGGATTTTTTTATTTTCTCTTTTATTTTCAGCTAGCCAAGAGACCTGTCTACTCTGGGCGCTGCACGGTTGCCTTGTGCCGTGGCAAAAAATTATTAGAAAAGGAGTAGACGGCAAAAAACAAGTAACGCGATTTACAATAAAAGACTCGCAAAATTCATTTGTTATGATAAGTCCATCAATTGAGGCTGTTGAAGAGTCCATCAGAGTTTTAACTGCAGAAAAAACCCCTATTCAGCCCTTCATTATCATTATCGGCAAGGATATAAGGAATGTGAATGAAATATTTGTCTATTTCGACGGGATAAAATTTCCTTTTAAAAGTGTAATAAGAGCTACTGACTTATGTTTTAAAATATTTCATGTTTTTAATTTGGAATACCCAAAATCATGTGAAACATTTTGGACCTTCATAGAAATGTGTTATTTTGAAATGCCCGTAAAGTCAAATTTTCCGAAAGTAAACATTTTATGTAATGCAATTAAAATTAACAAATAATGTAATAATAATAAATACAAATAATTTGTTTATATTCTACAAATATATCTATTAATAAAAAATTTATTGAATTCAACAAAATATTAATAGGTGTAGTGAACTTTTTATTAAAAATTTATTAAATTTAATAAAAAAATTTATTAAATTCAATAAAATATTCATAGGTGTAGCGAACTTTTTAATCAACATTTATTAAATTTAATAAAAAAATTATTAAATTCAATAAAATATTAATAGGTGTAGCGAACTTTTTATTGAATCTGTGTGAAAAATTAATTAATAAATTTATTAAAATTAATAAATTGTACGTCCTGCCAATAAACACGTAATAGAATTCAAAAATTAAATTTAGTTAATAGTTTTATTAAATTTAATCATCGATGTTTATTGTGACAATTAACAAATTTATTAGCTCACTTTTAATAAAATTTTAATTGTGACAATGTACTTTTTTATTGATATTACGTACCTTTTTGGTTCAGTGTTTACTTTAGTTGGTTGCCGTAGACATAAACTGGATATAATGTGGGAAAATAAATATTGTTCTGAACCTTCTCAGCCTGTAAATTGTTTTCGCAATTGAAGGTAGCAGGAATTTATTAACTACTTAGGTACATACCGAGCAAAGCTGGGTACCCTGCTAGTATGAAATAAATGTAAAAACTTACATACAATTCTTAAGTGCCTTTTAGCTCATTTTTTACATGTTTTGGATTTTCTTGAATAAATCTAGCTCTTTTCTAGCTCTTTTTTTTCTCAAATCTTGCTCCAAAATAAATTGTATCCTGGCAACACTGTATGTAACGGCATAAACGAATCGAGATAGATATCTATATATGTATAAAAATGGAGCCTATTTTCCTTGCTGACGCTATAACTCCAGAACGGCAGGACCGAATTAAACGAAATTTTGCACGTAGTTTTTGATTGAGCCCGACATGGTTTATGGCCAAAAAAAGTATAAGAAACCGGGAAGGTTTTGGAGATATTCCACAAAATGTGGACCAGGGGTGACTCCAGAAAGTGTTTGTACGATATGGGTATCAAATGAAAGCTATTGATTAGTGTTCTAACATGGAGGGGTTTTGAGTCCCATATGGGGTCCCGTTTCCGAGATATTGACCCAAATGTGGACCAGGGGTGACTCCAGAAAGTGTTTGTACGATATGGGTATCAAATGAAAGGTATTGATGAGTGTTCTAACATGGAGTGGTTTTGAGTCCCATATGGGGTCCCGTTTCCGAGATATTGACCCAAATGTGGACCAGAGGTGACTCCAGAAAGTGTTTGTACGTTATGGGTATCAAATGAAAGGTGTTGACGAGCGCTTGAACATAGTGTAGTTATTAGTCCCATATAAGACCCCGTATTCGAGGTATTTCCCAAAATATGGACCAGGTGTGACCCCAGACGGGTTTTCTACAATATGGGTATCAAATAAAAGGTATTGATGAGTATTTAAAAAAGAGGTGATTTTCAAGACCCTATGCGACCCGTTTTCCGAGATATCTACCAAAATGTGGACCAGGGGTGACCTTAGAAGGTGTTTATACGATATGGGTGGCGAATAAAAGGTGTTGATGAGTGTTTAAAAAAGAGGTTATTTTCAGGCCCCTTTGCTACCCCGCTTACGAGATATTCAAAAACGAGGACCAGGGGTGACCCTGGTATAATATAAAAATAAGTCGGAAAGCAGGAAAATAATGGAAGTGATTTTTCACATACATCGCCATTAATTTTATGTGACATTTTTTCTTATGCGCACGTTCTTTCAAACGCAAAATTAAAACCGGTATTGTGTTCACTGTGAAATTGAAAAATGTATAGTAACTCATCAATTGAGAACGGCTGGACCGATTTCACTAATTTTTTATTGTATTTGTTTGTGCCCCGAGAAGGTTCTTCAGAAAGAAAAAATTAAAAAAGTTTCTGAGATATTGACCAAAATGTGGACCAGGGGTGACCCCGAATGTATTTTAACAATATGCGTATCAAATTAAATTTGTTGATGAGAGTTTTCACAAGGAACAGTTTTCAGGTTCATCTGCGAACCCGTTTCCAAGAAATTGACCATTAGGTGGACCAAGGCTGACCCAAGAATAAGCTCATATAATATAGCTATCATATCAAAAGTGTTGATGACTGTGTCCGCTTAGAGTGAATTTTAGATTCATCTGAATTCAAGAAAAAAATTATTATACAAAAGCTTTTTCATAGAGCTGTTTGCCTTATCTATTTATAAAAATGAATCCCTATTTCCCTTGGTCATCGCATCACGCCTGAATGGATAAACTAATTACAAAAGTTAAATTAGGTTATGTCGATTTGCTATTCTTTTTTCAATTCAGTTCGCAGTTTTGGTAAGTTTGAATATATTAACTGACGGTAATTCTTTCATTTAGGTGTCACCTCCTAAAAAAATTGAATGCAATTCGTGAAATAAAAAAATTAAGAATATTCGACGATTTAATAAGATGCTTTAGTGAACATCTAAGAAAGACGAAAATTTAAAACATTCATTAATGATATCTTAATAAATGGTAAAAAATTTAGATCAAATCAAAACTGTAGGGAAATACACCACATTCACCAAAGTTCAAATAACTAAATTTATAGATTGAAATACACTATGGCTGGGTATGAAAAATAGTTCGAGCAAATTGTGCTACGCAATAAGGTAAGATACATATGTATAAATGAAATACGCCATAATTTTTGGCAGGACAACGTCTGTCGGGTCTGCTAGTTGACTTATATATGTATATCAAAATGCTCAGGAGGAAAAGAGAAATTGATTGAGCCATGTCCGTCCGTCCGTCCGTCTGTGAACACGATAACTTGAGTAAATCTTGAGATATCTCAATGAAATTTGGTATGCAGGTTCTTTTTCACTTATCTCGGAGCGCTATTGAAAATAGGCAAAATCGGTTAAAAGCCACGCCCACTTTCTATACATATAATATTTTCGAAAATACAAAAAGAGTGATTATTCAGTACATAATACACCTATAAGGACAATATTTGGTGTGCACTTTAGCGTTAAGACAACAAATACATTTTTGAAGAAATTTTTAAAAAGGGGCGTGGTACCGCCAACCTTTGATAAAGTCAACTTTGGAAATATTATTAATCATAAATCAAAAACCGCTCAAGATAGCAAAATGAAATTCAGCACACATATTTATATTAATACCGGAAATATTCCGGAAAAAAGCTAGCGAAATCGGGTAAGGTCCACGCCCAATATTATACGAAAGATTTTGAAAAGGATAATAGATATATTGAATATGCAATAACTTTGCTCAAACTAGCTGTATATCATTTCTATTTTACATCTAAAGTGTTCGTTGGCAAAGAAAGTCGAATGCACAACATTTTTGGAAAATGGGAGTGGCCCCGCCCCTTTGTGGTGGATTATTCCAAAAAACTTTTCATGCCATAACTCCGGTAAAAATTAATTTATTGAAACGATATTTGGAGAAATAGTTCAACATATAAAGCTTACTCTTTGCTGTAAAAATAAACAAAATCGGTGAACGGACACGCCCACTTTTTGAACACAGTTCTAAAAAATTTCTTCGTAATATTAAAATCGCGATATTTCCATAATTGTATAAGTTATATTAATAAGATTTTACACACATAATAAGCTTTTTAAGCAAAACTAAACTGTATAAAAATTTTGTCGATTTTGGTGAAGTAGGCGTGGCGCTGCCCACTTTTTAGCATAAAAGCTCTGCTATTTTCAAAAGCGATTGCTTGGAATTTGAAGAATGTATTTCAATGAACACGTTGGCGACGGCGAGTACCGAAGAAGAAGGCATTGCTCATACCAATACAATCACATGAACTACTCTTCGCTTGTCCATATTGTTGCCTGTTCGAATTTTTATCACTGATTGATAGCCTTGTTCGTCACTGATTGTTTCTTAGCATTGAGAATCTTTTTGCAATGGGCGCAAAACAAAAAGCACTCCGTAACTGATCCGGTTCTGGTTGTTCATTATCTAAGAGCAAACTAAGCAATACTCTCACAATAAACAATGAATATGTTACGAAACTGTGGTGGTTGTTCAACAGCAGTATACTGCTCAAGAGTAACATCAGTATTAGACTCAGCATTTGTCAGTTAATTTTGTTCACCATCAATTTCCTCCTGTCTTTGCAACACTCCAATTGCCTAATATGTATGTTATCAGTGCGTCTATTCTTAAGAATGTCCTCGTGGAAGGAAACGCGTTTCTTAGGCGCCTTTGGGGCAATGGGCTGTTTACGCACCTTAAGTCGATATACAATATTTTCTGTGGTATCAAATGTTGAGCATGTACTTGTTGCCGAGCACTTGGCTCACGGGTGGTCCGATATTCTAAGGAAGAATTAGAATAAATTTAATAAAGGTTCGTTCCTTAATGGGTTATAAATTATATTCACGTACTTTATTTGGTGGCGGCACATCATTCGGTAATTGTAGATTGGTTAAGAGATCCAATACCAACTCAACCAATTGCGTTATATTTGAAGTTAAATCGTAGACCATGGGTAACAGCAATGTAGGGCTATCCTTGTGTTATTTGCCTTTGTATGGTATGCGTGTGATTTGTAACTAGAATGAGACAATGTAAAATACAAAAATAAAGACGACGTGTTATCCGTAACTAGAATATATAGAATAAAATAGAAACTTATTCAATAATGTACGTAACCGAAATACAATTACCGCAGCTCTGACATAATTTGTTGCAATCTCTGTCGTTATAGAAGAATCTAAATGTTTTGGCATTGTACGTAACATGCCCGTATGTGTATCAATGGTTATGTCTACTTCTTATATATATTATCATCCAGACGTGCATGCCAAGGCGTAAAAGTTAGTGTATAGAGTTGACTATGTATACGATGATGATGAGTGATATCTTTATAACCTGGAAAAATTTTAAAATGTATGTTACTCCTGGCTTAATCAGATGACTTATAAACTAGCCTTGCAAAATAATCCCTGATCAAACTCGACCTCATAAAGGAGGCTTCCTGATTTTCTGTGGAGTGGTATTGATCTATAATTTCTGTATGCTCTTCAGTATCACAACCATCTTCTTCGGAGGGGTCTGCATCGCCATTTTTTCGAGCGATGTTATGTAAAACAGCGCATGCCACAACGACTGCCATTACGGTTTCTTCCGAAATCCTCAATCCTATGGAAAGCACTGGAAAGCGACGTTTCCACACACCAAAGAACCTCTCTATACAATTTCTTGTACGTATTTGCGACTCGTTATACAACCGTTCCCCGGCAGTGTTGGGATGAGAAAGTGGAGTCATCATGTATCTATTTACACCATACCCACTGTCTCCTAGTATAAAACCGTCTTTGAATTCGTTTTCTTCAAATCGGTGTTTAATACGGCTGTTATTAAAAATGTTTGAGTCATGTGCGGAACCGGGCCATCGACAAACAATATCTCTAACAACGAGATCTGCATCGCAAGCTGCTTGCACATTGTACGAAAAATACCCCTTTCGATTTCGGAATATTTCCGCGTTTTCTCCACCAGGTGATTGAATTTTCACATGGGTGCAGTCAATGCAGCCAACGACTTTAGGAAACCTCGCAATGCGGTGGAAACTACGAGCAGAGGTTTCTAGTTCCGAACTGTTTTCAGGCATTTTAATGTATTCCGTGGAAAGTTCTGCGATTGCTTTTGATACCTTTCTTATGACACGGCTTGCAGTGGCTACACTCACTCCACAAAAATCAGCTACTGTTATCAAAAAGCTTCCTGATGCGTAGAAGCGTAAGGTTAACAATAGAATTTCTATTGGGCTAAGAGCTCGATGTCTGTATAACAAATCTCATTAATATAAGCGATGCGATTATAAATATACTACAAACCTTTCAGTGTAACTTCGTATTTTATTTTCAATTTTGTCTAAAACACTGGAACAACTTATTTTGGAGAGACGAAACCTTTGAACAAAAGTATCATCGTCATACATCTCAAAAAAGTCTTCCCTATTTCCAAATGTACGTGGTTTTTTTGTAAACCAAACGGGATAAATTGTCAAGCACGATATTATGCTCCATGCGTGCGGTTTTCGTTTTCTTTAATATAATATATACACTATACACTATAATAATACACTATTTTCACTGAATTACAACTTTCTTGAAATTTTCGCTCAAAATTTTATTTTGTGCACAGCTGATAGACGTCAAACTTTGCTCGATTGACAGATAACCGGCCATTCATTGTCGATTAAATCAATCAGGCTTTAATCGGCTGATCTCTGATAACCGGCCATGGTGAAAAGGAATTTTTGACAAATCATCGATTAAATTCGGATTAAGCACTAACCGGCTTTTATGAAAGCGGGCCTTAATGATGAGTTGTATGAGCTTTACGCAGACGCCGACATAGTACAGCGCATTAAAACACAGCGGCTTCGCTGGCTAGGCCACGTCGTGCGAATGAACGCTCCAGCCCAGAAGGTATACTTATTGGCACCCGCCGGTGGAAGCAGAGGAAGAGGAAGACCACCACTCCGATGGAAGGACCAAGTGGAGACCGACCTGCGATCTCGTGGGGTCTCCAATTGGCGCCAGTTGGCGCAAAGAAGAAATGACTGGCGAGCTATGTTGGACGGTCAAAATCGCTCAGGCGGTTAGATGACCATTTAAAGAAGAAGATTTCAATGAAATTTTGTGCGATACTTCCCAATAGTATGTAGTATGCTCCTGCCAAAAATTACGCAAATCGAATAACAAACAAGCAAGATTTACGGGAAAGTAGTTAAAACCCTATTGCCTTTTTTACCATAAATTTTTGTATTTTCATACCTTTCATGAATATGGGGAAAGCTATTTATATTTTGTTATTTAGTGATAGTTTAATTTACCACTTACAATAGAAATGTTTTTAATCGAAAACAATCAGTTGCCTTTATAACAAATTTTCAGGTATGTATTAAAATAGACCTGAGTAAATTAGGATACCAAAACAGATCACTACTAGGTATTTAATGTTCGGTTACACCCGAACTTAGACTTCCTTACTAGTTTAAATTTACTGGTTTTTTCGTATGCTAGGCGTTTTATTTAAATTTTGTATTTGCATTTAGTTTCGGTTAATTTTCGTTTTACCAGCTCATTTTGAATTTTTATTTGATTTTTGTTGCCCGTTCTTTTGCTTTTGAGTTTTTCTTTGAAATTTTGAATGTTTGAATGTCAACAGTCTGTCCGTGGCATCTGGGTTTAACCGTCTGTTGTATTAAACGTTATTTTGGCGCGGGTTTTGCGTTTTTCTCCGCGTTTAAAAGACATGATTTGACCTTTTTCTCTGTTTATGGCGAAGACCGGTAAGGTTGGCAAGAGCCCACCCCAGCCGACATGACTAGCCACAGTGATATCATGCCGACCGCCTTCCTTACTGCTCCATTTAAACGCGTTTTTCCAAAACAGATGGCGCCCAACGTGGGGCCCGAACCCACGACCCTGAGATTAAGAGTCTCATGCTCTTCCGACTGAGCTAGCAGGGCCCAGAAGATTCGCCAGTAAGGGAAAAAAATTTGAAGTATTTGGTTTCATAGTTCAAAACGCATTGCGGCGAAGGGAAGTTTTTATATTGGTTTTGCCCCCACAGAAATTAGGCTTGAGAAAAACGGAGAATTTAATTTTGTTTCTTAGAACTCGTCAAAACTCCGAAAGAGATAGTTCTAGGGGTTTCACCCCCTCATGTTTGAAAAAAAACCGGAGAAGCGGGTTTCATGTTCCATAAATATTCATCACATTTTTTTATGGAGAACTCGTCAAAACTCCGAAAGACAATCCGGTTATCAGTATTGCCAGGTTATCCACTGCTCCCTGTGGAAGCACATGTGGACTCCCTTCTGGGTCAAAGCTCGGGGAGAATACTGGGCGAGTTGTCCCCGACTGCCAAAACGCCCAGATGGAAATGCAAGTTGAAAGACAAAAATTTGTTCAAAAATGTCAAAATTTTGGTTATTGTGGACGAATATCCGAAGGATGGAAATGGCCTATAAATTTTCCTGTCAGTATGGTCCTGCTTATCCTTTAGAAAAACTCTTTTTTTTAAACAATCCCCCTATTTACGCGTTAGCCTGCGGTGAATATAAATCTGTTCTAACGTGGGTTACTCCGTAGCTCTCCTCAAAGTCAGTCGTGCAGTTCGGACGTGTTTTGTTCGCTCTCCTACTTTTTAATTAACATTGTTTTGAAAGTGACTTTAATAATTGCTATTGCACTCAGTTGGATGCTACCAATTATTGCAATAAATATGAGATAGTGACTCTTATTCTTGTGATAATAACAATCTCTTGTGTCAACACAATAATTACAAATCTAATTTCTATTATACGCATAACTCGCATAAATCATCAACAATGCCTTGTATATGCGGGCATGGAGTTGTTAGAAGCCAACCAAAATTAGAGAAGGTGCAGTGTGCAAAGTGTAATGAACTCTTCCACGCAAATTGCGTTGGTATTCGTCCGTCAGAAGTCGAATTTTTGCATAGTTCACATATTGCAAAGGAGAAAACGTCTTCTGTTGTTAGTGCCATTACCACTAATTCTTCTTCTTCGAATGCTCAGACTTCTCAGAAACCGAAGTCTGTTGACTCTGCCAAGCACTGCGGCAAATCTCTTAGCAATGCTGATATCCAACAAACAACATTAAAATCGTTGATAGTTTCTCTTCAAGCCGACAATGCTCGTGTGTTCAATTTGGTGGCTGAGCTAAAAGAAGCTAACAACAAGTTGGTTTTGGAACCCGCAAACTTCAATTCTCCTCTGAAGTGCATTGAAAGCAAACTGGCCGATAAAGAAAACAAGATTGCTGCTCTCACCGCAGAAGTAAAGAGTCTGCGTAATTCTTTTATTGTTGCTTTTAATAGCCTAAAGCAGAGTGATAATGCTAATTACTCTTTAATGCCAGTCACTACTTCGTCAACTTGTGCTCAATCTGTTCCAACATTCGTTGGCGCTCGTTCCTATGCTCATGTTATCACATCGGATAATAATTCCTCCGTTCTCACGCCTTCGTCAACTAGTGCCAATTCTAATAGCATTCACACAGCAAGAACAACAGCTTGCTCATCGCCCTCAACAAGCATCAAGTGCTGCGACGCCAGCAGTAACAAATGCTATCGCTGCTTTTCCTCTCTCATCTCATTCTTTGACTTATGCTAATATGTGTGCACCGAAAAAACAAGTCAACGCTTGCGTTACTACTACGGCTGCAGTGACTACGGTTCCAGTATCTAACATTTCTGCTTCTTCTGATTTGCCTATTGTCACAAATAATGTGAGTGAAAGTGCACAGGGGCTGAAGGTGTCACTTAAACAGGCCAGTAACAATATTAATGCCTGCGCTACTACTACAGCTGGTTCTGCCGCGGCGCCAGTATCTGATGGCTCTGCTTATGCTTCTTTGAATACACCTCGTGTTACTGCAAGTAATGATCATAATGCTCGGTGGGTTAATGCGACGCGTAAAAGGGGCAATAATAATTCGCATGTTCGAATAAGAGGCACTAATCCATGCACTGACATGATTGTTGCTGACCGCTATAAATGGCTTCACTTGGCTTCCTTTTCACCATCTGTGTCTGAAGATGACATAAAAGATTATGTGTCTAAGCAAACTGATGTAGATAGGACGTCATTATCATGCATTAAGCTTGTGAAAAAAGACGTCGCATTATCAAGTTTGCATAGAGTTAATTTTAAGTTGGGAGTCCCTGAGTCTTCTTACGAAAAATTATTATGCTCGGATATCTGGCCGACAAATGTTACGGTAAAGCCTTTTCAGGTTTTTCGAAAGGCTCAAAAAAGCCGCTGCGGGCATAGCAGGTGGCACCCGGCTCCACGTCAATAATAATAGTGGTTTGAAAATCTATTTTCAAAATATATCTGGAATGAGAACCAAATCTGATTTGGTGTACAGCTTTGGCGCGCTAATGAATTACGACATCTTTGTTTTCGTTGAGACATGGTTAAATATGAACTTTTTTGATAGTGAATTCTTCAACCCGAATCTCTTCACGGTCTTTCGCAAGGACCGAGATGCACTAAAAACTGGTTGCCTTCGTGGTGGTGGCGTTCTTATCGCCGTTAGTCGTCACTTGCGTGCGTCCCTGGTCCCACTTGAAAATGGTGACTCCCTGCTGGATCAAATTTGTATTCGAGTTATTGGTACCACAGCACAAGGCTCTTTATATCTTCTCGCGTCGTATGTGCCACCTGGCAGTTCATTTGAGTTGTACAAAGCCCATGCTGATAACATTGTGTCGTTAGTCTCAAACAACTTAAATGGTCATCACCTCTGTGTGCTAGGCGACTTTAATCTATGTAATGTCAATTGGTCCACTAGTGATTCTAATTATGGTCTCACGCCTAATAATGTTATTACTAATCAAGAATTGTACTTCATCGATAATGTACTTAGTCTTAATTTATCTCAAATTAATAAGCATTTTAATAATCTAAATAGGCTATTGGATCTTATAGTTATTAGTGACAACATTTGCTGTGAAGTTAATGAGTGCATGAATCCAATTACTTCTAAGGACAGGCATCACATACCACTGGTTGTTGAGTGCACTTTTTATCATTTTCCATTGGGTACTTCTGAGAGTAGATTAACTTTTAATTTCAACTTATGCGACTTTGCAAGTCTTAATGATTCCTTACTTGAAATAAACTGGGAGGAGTTGCTCGGGGGGCTTGATCCTTCTACTAGCTTCTCTGTTTTAAAATCTATTTTATTGAACCACTGTTTAGATAGAATTCCTGTACGGGTAAAAAGACCCTATAAATTACCCTGGTACACTAGGGAATTAAAGAAATTGAAGAACCTTAAAAATAAATTCTTAAAAAAATACAAAACCACTAAGAATCATTTTTACCTCTGTAAATATAAGTTATACCTGAAGGATTTTATTACTTTGGATAAAAATTTATATTCCAATTATATTCGCAATATCGAGGGTAACATTAAATCGAATCCCAAAAGCTTTTGGAAGTATATTAAGGATAAAAAATCTTCCGCTAGTGTACCCACCGGAGTTTTCCCGAGTGAGGCAGCAAATTTGTTTGCTGAGTTCTTTAAATCTAATTTTTCTCCGGATGATAGTAATCAGACGCATGATTTTTCGACTGGCCCGGACTCTGCCTTAAATTTCGGAGCTCTTCATCTTTCATCGGAAGATATTAGTATAGCCATTTTTAAACTTAAATCTTCCTCTCAATTACATTATGACGGGTTTTCACCTATCTTGTTAAAAAATTGTCCGGCCTTGATTTATCCCTTGCAACTGATCTTCAACAAGTCATTATCCTCTGGGATTTTCATTGATGATTGGAAGGTTACCTCCATTACGCCTATCTTCAAAAGTGGCAACAAGAATGACGTACGTAATTACAGACCCATATCCAAGCTGACCACCATTTCCAAAACTTTTGAACATGCAGTCAATGCTAAGTTGAGCTTTGCTGTTAAGTCCGTTATTTCACCTTACCAGCATGGTTTCGTCGCGGATAGATCAACGATTTCGAACCAGGCTGTCTTCAGTGAGTATTGCATTGAGTCTTTTTCGGCTGGTTCACATGTGGATTGCATCTATACTGATTTCTCCAAAGCTTTTGATAGGGTATCTCATACAGTTTTAATTAATAAACTAGGCTGTCTTGGATTTCATTCATCCTTTCTGTTATGGATAAGATCCTACTTATGCAACAGGCACAGTGTTGTTACGGTTGATGGCGTATCTTCTGCTCCCTTTGTGGCCACTTCAGGTGTTCCACAGTGTAGTATATTAGGTCCATTATTATTTATTATCTTTATAAATGACATAAGTAATTGCTTTTCATTTGCTAAATGTCTGCTATATGCAGACGACCTAAAAGTTTACTCGATAATAAAGTCACCTGAGGATACCATAAAGTTACAAAATGATATTAACAAGTTATATCTGTGGTGTATGGAGTCTCGGCTGTCCCTAAATCCGTCTAAATGTTTTCATGTGACCTATTCTAAATCATCTAATATCCTGCACTCAAGATACAGTATTTCTAATTGTGAACTTCAGTGCCTTAGTGAGTTAAAGGATCTTGGTGTTATCTTTGATAGTAAGTTTTCTTTTAGCGGTCACATTAATTATATAACCACTAAATCATACTCCATGCTGGGTTTCGTGAGGCGTAACTCCGCAAAATTTTCTGACCCATATACCATCAAACTACTCTATACATCGTTTGTCAGATCTCACTTGGAATATGCTGCTTTTATTTGGCGACCAAGTACCCAGATAGCTATAAATAGACTGGAGAGAGTACAGAAAGTTTTTCTAAGATATGCTCTTCAGCAGTTAAATTTCGTGGAGCCTATTCCACCCTATTCTGCCCGTCTTATGCTTTTAAGTCTTAAGTCCTTGGAGTGTCGCAGATCTTTTTTCTGCTTATCTTTTACTTACAAAATTATTAAGGGTATAATAGACTGTCCCTACCTGCTGGAAAGGATTCGGTTTAATGTTCCGCAACGACTTCTTCGTAATGTTTTTCCGTTCTATGGGGATGGCACGAGAACTAATTACGCTTGTAATGCCCCCATAAACCGTGCTGTACGTGAGTTTAACTCATTAAGCATTTTAGTCGCTTTGGATTTCTCGCTGCCTAGGGATGCTTTTCTCATGATGTTGAATTCTGCCTTATAAGTGGTTTGATTCATATGCACGAATGTAGTTATAAGTAATTTGTGAATTGATTTAATACATAGTCTGTAAGGATTGTTATTCCAAAGACTTACTAAATAAATAAATAAATAAAATTGCTTCATATCCTTCGAGATAAACTGTATACAGTTATCGCTATGGATATACTGAGGGACCCCTACAGCTGGAAAATTTTCAGAAGTGAAGTAATTCATAACGTTCACTGTCGTCGCTCTCTGGATGAACTTCAACCAAACATACTTTGTAAAATGGTCCAATAAAATAAAAAGAAATTGATTTCGAGGCCTCGATCTCGGGTAAGGTCCCAGGTCTTCGCTATGGGTGCCTGGCTTGTTGATTGGTTGCTTTTACCGCTTTGCAAATGTCGCACTTGCGTACATACTCCCGGACGTCCTTAGCTTGGCTTGGCCAGAAGTATTTATTTATTTATTTATTTATTTGTTTATTTGTTTATTTGTATGCTTATAATTCAGTACAAAGATTTAATCTTATATAACAGCACTGAATAGTATTATAGTCATATTAAAAATAAAAAATATTATGCCAAAAAAATAAATATAATAATAAAATAAAACTAAGACAACAACTTAGATTTAATTTACAATATAAAATATTAAAAAACAGATAACAAAAAGTCAAGAGTTTAAGTTTTAAAGTTAAAAATATAACAGTGATGTTTAACAGTGTTATTTAAAATGTTCATATATTAACTTTTTAAATTGCATTGCGTTGCTGACTAATTGCAAGTAAGGGGGTAATCGATTCCAAATTCGTATAGCGTTTATATAGAAATGTTGATCTGAAAAAGCAGTGTTATGTTCTATTTGAATAATACGGTTTCCTCTTTCTGACCTGAAGAAGTTTAATTTTTGGTAAAGATAATGCGGCTGTTGTGTGTATATTATTCTATGAAGGTAAATTACAGTTTTACAATTTAAAAGATTCTCGAAGGTAACACCAAAAATAAGTTTGGAGTAATGAGATATTCGGTCAAATCGACGTATGCCAAATATATATCTTGCAATACCATTAAAAGCCACGTTTAATTTGCGCCTACTGGTTACGTCACAGCTAGAAAACAATTCACAACCATATAGTAACGTCGGTATTAGGTATGATTTAGCCAGAAGCATTCTGACTTCAAGTGGTATGAACCATTGGCTACACCATAAACTTCTTAACATCCCGTATACTTTGCCGGTTGTGATGATAACGTGATCATTCCAGTGAAGGTGTTTATTATATGTGATACCAAGATTTTTTACTTTATCCACGTATTCAATTTTAGACTCACCCAGAACTAAATCGGGAAAAGATGTTACAATTTGTGTTTTTTTGGTTACCAACATATATTTGGATTTGCTTGGATTGAGACATAAGCCGTTAGTTGCAGCCCAAGTTCTTACATTATCCAAGTCAACATTAATTTTACGTACGCAGTCATCGAACTCTGATGCTTTGCAGCTTATATAGAGTTGTACATCATCAGCATACATTTGAACATTACAGTATTGTAACTGACCCGGAAGATCATTTGCATAAGCCGAATAGAGTAATGGGCCTAAAATAGATCCTTGAGGGACACCTCTTGTAAGGTCGACACTACTGGACTTTTTACTCCCATGAAAAACTGATTGTGATCTGCCTGTTAAATAAGAAGTCATCAGTTTCGCAGCTGTAGACGAAAAATTAAGTAACCTGGTCAGTTTTAATACTAGAATTTCGCTATTAACGGTATCAAAAGCCTTTGAGTGGTCCAAGAGAATAAGAAAAGATATTTTATCATTATCAATTTGTGATCTTAAATATTCCGTAACATCAATCAGAGCGGTTA
Organism: Sphenella marginata; assembly: GCA_951509765.1. Lineage (NCBI taxonomy): Eukaryota > Metazoa > Arthropoda > Insecta > Diptera > Tephritidae > Sphenella > Sphenella marginata. The sequence continues at coordinate 32,319,609 of OX608079.1, read as the reverse complement.
CACAACTATGTTGTGGTCGAAAGCCAGATTGTCTAGGAGTAAGCAAATTGTTGTCCTGAAAATATTTGCTGATTTGCTTATGCATTAAGCGTTCAAGTATCTTAGACAGAAAGGGAAGTATAGCAATTGGCCGAAACTCAGTGTCTGTTTTGGGTATAGGTATGATTTTAGCATGCTTCCATAGAGTAGGATAATCTGATTTGGTTATTATAGAATTAAACAGGTGAGTGATATATGGTAAAATTGCAGGAAATAAAATTTTTGTAAATTTTGGATGGACTCCATCAGAGCCAATAGCATTGGACTTAATGCTTAAAAAACTTTGAAATATTTCAACTTCAGTAAAACATCTAAAATAAAATGAATTTTGGTCATTTAGAGTGGCATGGTTCTTGTAATAAGTAACATCAGCCGTAGACGATGGTAGGTTCGTAAATTTGCAGTTTAAATCATTAACATCTAAATCCTCTGAACTGTCTACTGCTTTTCCAATGATTCCAACCTTACGTATTTCATTCCATCTTGCCTTACTATCTAGACAGTTTTCAAATTGTGTTTTATAGTATAATCTTTTGGCAGTTTTAATACTTGTGTTAACTTTATTTCGCATAGTGCGAAAAGCAGAAAGTAGTTCAGAGGTTTTAAACCTCTTCCATCTTGCATAAGCTATATTACGTTGTTCAAGTAAACATTTAATTTCAGACGTAAACCAAGGATTGTAATTTGTTGTTTTCCTTTTTGTTTTCATTGGAACAAATTCTTCGAAAAGTTGTTCAATATTTTCTTGGATAAACTGAAGTTGATCATCTACGGACGGCATATAGTATGTGCAACCCCAATCAACATTTGAAATTTTATCGTATAAAGCAGACAGATCTATATTCTTAAAATCCCGATATCTGTAGTTTTCATTAACCTTTTTTAATTTAAAATCGTAGGTTAGAAATAGGAGATCATGTTTAGAAAACACGGGGGCAGATATTTGCTCAAACAATAGAATTTTTGACAATGTATTGGTAAAAAATATATCGAGAAGCGAATTTGAGTTAGAGGTATAGTGTGTAGGTTTCTGCCGAACGCGCTCAAAAGTTTTCCGCCATCCTCCGTGGTAGCTCCTCTTCGCATCATGCGCAAGTCGTATTGCCTTCTCCATCAATCCAGTCGGTAACCAGAACCGCCATATCGAATCCTCCTCATCCCCCACACCCTTACGAAATTTAACCCTCTTGAGAACTAGGCTCTCGCCTACACGTAAATCCGGTAGTGCCTCTTTGTTATCTAAAATCGTTCGGACTAGATCCGAGTATTCGGCACATGCAAATTCTGGCGACTCTAAATCTATTTCGTGAGGTATGGTCGGATAGGTCAGCGCTTCTACATCGAAGCGCGAGAGAGCATCCGGTACAATATTCAGAGTTCCCTTGCGATGTTCCATTTTAAAGTCATATCTTTGAAGCAGAAGCGACCACCTAGCCAACCTACCACTTAAATCCTTTTGTGTCATCGGCCACTTGATGGTCTGTAACAATACGAAATGGCAGACCCTCAATGTATGGACGGAAGCGTTTGACACTAACTATGGCTGCTAGGCATTCCAGCTCGGTATAATTGCGCTGAGCATTGTTTCGTTTTTTTGAAACGAACGCTATTGGATGCTCAGCGCCCTCGTCGTCGACCTGGAACAGAACACCACCCACACCTATTTTGGACGCATCGCACTGAATAACAAATTCCTTCGAGAAATCTGGTTGAGTCAGGACAGGAACGGAGCTTCACGCTACCTTTTCGAAAGACTCTATTGCCTCAGGGGTAAGTTTGAATGGTCCCATCTTTTTCCGAAAGCAATCGGTCAAAGGGCCTGCTAAATCAGCGAAATTTGTAATAAACGCCCTATACCAATTTGCCATACCCACAAACCTTTGCACCTGCCGAGGAGACTTCGGAATCTGAAAACTTTTAAATGCTTCTATCTTCCCTGGGTCTACCTTCAAGCACCCGCTGCCTATCAAGTACCCTAAATATCGAATCTCCTTCTGACAAAATTTGCTCTTATTTACGTTAATGGTGGGGCCCGCGTCCCCCCAAACACTTTGCTACCTCTGCCAGCAAGCTCAAGTGGTCCTCAAAGTTGGTGCTGCTTACCATCAGGTCATCCAAGTAAACAAAGACATTCTCACGCAACCGCGAAGGAACGGCCTGGTCCATCAGCCTGCTCATCGTCTGTGGCCCGTTGCATAACCCAAATGGCATCACTTTGAAGTGGTAGAGAGGCTTGCCCGGAACTGCGAACAACGTCTTTTCCTTCGACGATTCCGTCAATTTGCCCATTAATATTTATTTATTTATTTAAGCCAATCAGCATACAAAACGTACAGGCTAGTTAGATAATATATATATATAGTAAACAATAATACAATTTATTACAATGCTTTACTTACAAAAATGTACTTAAAGAACTTAAAAAGCGATCTTTCGAAAATGAAAAATCTATCTTAATAAATCTAGCGATGTTATTGAACTCAATTAAATGTCTAGTAATTGGAGCATTCCTCACATAGAGAGCCTTAGAGATCCCAACGTGGAAGAACTCGGAGCTACGACGCGCTCTAGCAGGCACATTTATTAGAATCCTTTCAAGGAGCGTGGGGCAATCAACAACACCCCGGAACAAATGAAAAAAGAATGACATCGACAGAATTGTTCTCCTGCTCTGCAATGATTTTAAGCTAATCAAACGGCATCTCGCTTCATATGTCGGAATAGGCTCCGAGAAACGTTGCTAATCGTACCGACTTTTCCGAACAAAATTTTTCCAAAAAAAATATATATATATGTGTACAATATATGCTGAAAGAAAGTTTGATTAGTAAATATACGTTTGAAAATCAAAAGCAATGAAAAACGATGTTGTTTGGAAAATGAATGTAGATGTATTTAAATATTCAATGGAAATGCTGACATCCTATCATTAGAAGGCATAGGTATAGTTGAAAAAAAAATTTTACATAAAACATTTGACAAGGACATATCCAGGTACACCTACCGCAATGCAGGGGTGGTCTTAAAGACACCTTGCCCTGAGACATTTGAAAATTTAAACTTATTTGGGCTCCAGTACTCCCGACCGCAATGCAGGGGCTGCTAAAGGCTGCTGCCTGAGACTTGCCGGAGCGCTGTAGACCGGAAATGAAAAAAAGACTGAAATTTTGTGTTCTACCCCTCCTCAGCTGCGCCGCAATGAAACGATGCAGCTGGGTGCCGCATTTCCCCAGACTTGCGCAGTTAAAAAAATTTAAACTTATTTGGACTCCAGTACTCCCGACCGCAATGCAGGGGCTGCTAAATGCTTATTTGATTTTTCAGTTTCGGTTAGTTTTAAATATTTTATTTTACCAGTTTCGTTTTGAATTTTTGTTGCCCGTTTCTGTTGTGTTTTTTTTTTTTGAAATATTAAGGTGCCTATTATGAGTTTAATTCGATCTTCGACGGTGGTCGAAAATGCTCAACGAAAAAAAACTCATTCGGTATTATGAGCTGCATTCGGTAAATACTTGCGCTATTGTGAATTTCGATCGTTTCAACTGTTCACAGTAGTACATCTTTTATCAGCTGTGATTAAAAAAATAAATCATCTAAACAAACAAAATAAATTACCGATCAAACATATGAGCAAAATTGATACAGAAAAGAAAAATATGACTACGACAGAGTTATGGTTCGAAGATTCATCGGATGATGAAGAAAGCGTACTAGAACTAGCAAGAAACATAAAGCGATTAAGAGATGCATCCAATCCTTTGGAGATGAATTCCACTGCGTAAGTGTACATTTACAAACGTGTTATTTAATGTTTGATAATAAAAAAGCTTTTAAACAGATTTATAATAAATTTTTTGCAGCCTGGGATTTTGAAAAAACACCTCTTGCTAAGCTCGGATTTTGGTGCATTAGACAAACCAACGTTTCCAGCTGTTGTTTTGTGCTGACGACCTCAGACCTACATCAAATTAATGCAAATAGATTAAAATTAGTACTGTAAATCAAAAAAGTAGAAGATAAATACAAAAAACTTACATTTTTAGTAATTTTAAAAGAATTCGATACAGCGTCGAAAGCAAAATGATATTCGTTGAAAAAATGGATACACAACGAAAATTTTGTCAGCGATGCGCTAGCCGTAATATGAATTTGAAATTTGATTTTCGATGTTCGATAACCAACGAAGATCGAAGATCGAATGCAGCTCATAATAAGGGCCTATAAGTTTGTTATGGAAAAGTGAGAATGAGTTGGGAATGGAATGAGACTGGGTTTGTTTGTTTAGCGCGCAGCTAAGGCCAGTGTTGTTGACGAATAGTTTTTTATGAAGGGAATTTTTTGCTTGCCAATCTGCTGATCCAAATTTGGCTCGCAAGGACCAATGTTAAATCCAGCTGGGATTTGTAGAGAGAGAGGGAACAAACTTACGTGAACGGGAGGGAATATTATTTCAAAAGAAATACTGAGATGGAGAATTCAACTTCAAATACAATGTTTATTCTCACTTATCAATTCACTGGCCTTATGGGCTAAACTTATTTTTATAACTTATTTGGGTAATCGTTTACGTGGGGTACCGAGCGCTAATACGAGTCCAAAAATGTCGGGAGAGGTATCAAAAGACGCGTTTCCGTCCCAGGAGCATGAATATAACTCCGCTCAACCAGTATTTTCATTATTTTGGAAAATATTTGCGAAAAACCGAAAAATGATCCAGGTTTAGGGGCCCGTTCCATGTTTTTTATGTGCAGAACACCTTTCAGCGTAGGCGGCCTTCGGCCGCGCTTCAAAAAATAACCCTGGGCTACGCCATTCCAACTCCGGGTGGTTGCCATAGCCGTGGCTACCGCCACGGTGATGTCCTTCCGCGTGCCACTCTTTTCTCACAGGGTAATGTGATTACAACAACCACATGAAAATGACAGAAAATTCTGATCTTTAACTGCAAATATCTCGCAAACTACTAAAAATAATGGTTCAGCGGAGTTATATTCATGCTCCTGGGACAAAAGCGCGTCTCCTGATACATATCTCAACATTTTTGGTTGTGTATTAGCGCTCGGTACCACTCGTAAACGATTACCCTTATTTGATATATATTCTATATGTGTATATTACGTTGATGTATGGATGAAGGGAGCGGGGAAAATATGAAAAATGATACTTAGTCTGGCGATCTGTTTCCCTTGCTGTCCAATATGAAAAAGAAAGATGATAGAGCGCTCAGCGCCTAGCTAAGCCACACTGGAAGCCAGTTCCAGGATGATTCCACCTGTCATGTATTATGGTGTGCAAGGTTGTATTATTTTTGACGTTGTCAGTACTGATCAGTACTAAGTGACGCCCGTCACTTAGGCCCGGTTTTTCAGTCGTTGGTTAAGCTCAGTTTAAACTAAGTTTGCCTAATCTCGGCATAAATTTAAACTCCAGTTAAACTGCAGAGCGGTTTTTCATTGAGAGTTTAAGACCGCTTTTTAGATCTGCTTTTTATAAGACAACATTGGTTTTTTTATCTAGATCGGCAATAGATAACATTCGTTTACATATTTAACGCAATTGCTAAATGAAAAATCGCTGTGAACAAAGATAAAGATACGCCGTGTACAAGTTAAATAAAATATATAAACATAAATAAATTTCAAATGTCCAGAAGCAAGAATTTCTCACCAAATACTTCACAATTAAAACAATGAACTATTCAAACAACTGACATGTTAACTAGAGTTTAAGGGCCACTTTCATAAAAGCCGGTTAAGCCTAGTCGCTGATTAATTTGACAGCTAACCGTACAAAATACGTCAATTAAACTCCGGTTAGCGGCTACCGGCTTTTATGAAAGTGGCCCTAACCCTGGCAGATTGGCCGGTTAAACTCCGTTTAAACTTCGTTCAAAGTTGACTGAAAAACTGCATAACAAGTTTAAGCTTAGTTTAACTGACAAATTGAATTATACTTGCACTGAAAAACCGGGCCTTAGTCACGGATAATATCCCATTTGCACTTTATACCTTTAATATATGTATGTATACATACATACATTGAAGTTGCGCAACCTGGGTATTTTTATTTGATCGTTTATAACTTACGTAGTTTTGAATCGATTTTCTTCGATGATAGCTTATCTGTTTTCTAATTAAACAGAGCTTTACGTAAATAAAAAATATCTGGAAAAAAGTTGTGGTTTTGGAATGCTGCTCTCGCAAAGAGTAATTTTTTTCATATTTTTTCATAAAAACACAAAAATCTGAAATGATACGCTAATATCTCGAAAACTATCTGGTTGAGCAAAAAAACCATGTATGATGCATTTACACCAAATTTTATTGTGATTTTGATTCTGTCAACCTTTTTGCAATTGCTGTATCCGTTCGTTAGATATATGTACGTAATTAAAGGGAGCCGTCTTTTTCGTTTTTTTCGAATAACGGTAAATTGAAAATATCTCGAAAACGGTACCATAGAATCAAAAATGAACTCGATTTTCGAAATCAGTAGCGCGATTCACTAACTTTTAACAATCCCGCAATAGAGATATTTATCATTAACGTATACTGTTTAATTTAACAATTGTGCGATTCACTAACTCGGATTTAACAATAACGTTTAAATAATTGTTTAAAATGATGACATGTGGCATCTCAGTCGAAATTGACTAGAACGTTGCTTAAATGTTAAGTGCAGCATTTGCCAGCGCCGCCGTTGGTGTCGCAGTAGCGCAGCTGACAAGCGTCTGGATAACAAAATAGACGTCGCAAGTTCGATATCAATAGCTAGGAGAAATTTTTTCTAAAATATATTTTTTTTTAAATAAATACTTTTTTTTTAAATATAGAAATACTTCTTGCTCAAAAAATTTGTTTTTAATTTATTTTCATTTTAACCAATATTTCAACGACACCAACGGATAACGTGATAAAATATCAATTTACAAATCGACTACGATAAATTAACGATTGAAGAGTTGACAAAAAGTTAGTGAATAGCATAGATAGTTAAAATTATTGTTACGTTAATTTATCGTGGACAAATTACGTTAAAAAAGTTAGTGAATCACAAAATTGTTTAAATTATTGTTAAGATAATTTATCGTTGACAAATTACGTTAAAAAAGTTAGTGAATCGCGCTACAGGAGGTGGTTTTACAAACGAATTTCATAACGGCGTTGCTGGTAAAGAGAAAAAGTTGAAATTCGTGGTCCAGTGTTATTAATTGTATTGTGTCATCCTCAGAAAATTTTTTAATGATAAATTGCCAGTAGCTGCACCATGTTAATTATTAATATTTCATTAATTAATAAAAATATATTAATTATTTAATTAAAAAAATTTAATTACATCATTAATATAAAAATGTCTGATTATTTTTGATTACTTTTAATGCATTTTAATTACATATTTGATATGATTATTTGATTAATGTCAATTAATTTTGATTATTTTTAATTATGTGATTAATATGATAAAGGTAATTAAATAATTATTTTTGATTAATTTGATTAAGTAATTTAATGATTATTTAATTTCATTTAAAAAAATATTCATTTTAATATAACATTCAATAAAGAAAATAGTACATTGCAGCGGTGTTTACTGATCTATGCAGTAACATTAAGGAAATACATATACTTATAAATACAAAGATATGAAAAACTTAACCAAAATCAGGGAAGAAAAGAAAAAGAGTCAGAATATTGCCTAGAAATAGTTTGTTATGTCGTTGCTCAAAATACCCTTTATTTTTGGCACAACTTCTCCACCTTTCAACAAGCCTGCTATTAAAATTTCTTAGTTTTGTACCAACTTCGCAACGCTGCTGAACACTTAGTTTATTATTTTTGTGAACCGTTCCGAAAGCTTAATTTTCCGTTCCAAGAAACTTCTTCCTGGGTATTTTTTCGTCCAGTCGTACTGAGTAAAATTCGCGTTTTGCTACTGAGGACATTGTGTCTAAAATATAATAAACTGAAGGCTAGCTGATATTAGCGGTTCAAATAAGACATGTTGGACCCACAATTAAACACACTTTCACAAAATGTTAAATTTAGCTTGAATACGCTTGAATTTCATAAACTTCTACTCCACGAAATACAGGTGTACGCTACCAATATAATATTGTTAATCCAATAAATTCAACCGAGTTTTATAAGTAACACAGCCATAAACATATGAACCAAACATTTAATACATATACTACGTATGTACCTTGAAGCAGGGTTGGGCCACTTTGAATAAAAAATTATTCAAATAAAAAATTGTTCATCATTTTTTAAATTTTGAGTGATGAGTGACTGGTTATTTCGTATTAAAAAAAATCAAAGTGATAAATAACATGTTATTTTTATTCAAGAAGTGCTTGAATAAAAATAATATGTTATTCATCACTCAAGAAATCCTGAGTGATGAATAACATATTATTTTTATTTTTAGAATTCTTAAATAACGATAAAACTTCATTTTTATTCAGTTATTTAATAATAAAAAATAAGTACCCTGAGATCCCGGAAAATTATACCCATATGCGCATTACATTTGTCGTCATTTTCGGTATCATTTCGGAACTGTTTCGGGATTATTTCGGGACTATTTTCCGGATCATCTCGGGACCATTTTCGGGATCATTTCGGGACTGTTTCGGGACTTTTTCGGGATCATTTCGGGACTTTTTCGATACTGTTTCGGGACTATTTTCGGGACTGTTTCGGGATTATTTCGGGACTATTTTCGGGATCGTTTCGGGACTTTTTCTGGATCATTTCGGTACTATTTTCGGCAAAAGTCCCGAAAATGGTCCCTAAAAAGTTCCGAAACAGTCCCGAAAATAGGGCCGAAAAAGTCCCGAAACAGTCTTGAAAATAGTCCCGAAATGATCCCGAAAATGGTCCCGAAACAGTATCGAAAAGGTGCCGAAATGATCCCGAAAAAGTCCCGAAAATGGTCCCGAAAAAGTCCCGAAAACAGTCCGGAAATGTTCCCGAAAAGTCCCGAAAATAGTCCCGAAATGATCCCGAAAAAGTCCCGAAACAGTCCCGAAAACAGTCCCCAAAATGGTCCCGAAACAGTATCGAAACAGTATAGAAAAAGTCCCGAAATGATCCCGAAAAAGTCCCGAAACAGTCCCGAAAATAGTCCCGAAATGATCCCGAAACAGTCCCGAAAATAGGGCCGAAAAAGTCCCGAAAATAGTCCCGAAATGATCCGAAAATAGGGCCGAAAAAGTCCCGAAAATAGTCGTAATGACGACAAATATAATGCGCATATGGGTATAATTTTCCGGGATCTCAGGGTACTTATTTTTTATTTTTAAATAACTGAATAAAAATGAAGTTTTATCGTTATTCAAGAATTCCAAAAGGCACTTCTTGAATAAAAATAACATGTTATTTATCACTTTGATTTTTTTGAATAAGAAATAACCAGTCACTCATCACTCAAATTTTTTTGAATAATGAATAAAAATTTATTTTTAATTTTTTCGTCACTTGTCACTCAAATTTTCTAATATTGCCCATCCCTGCCTTGAAGTAAGTTAAAAAATAAACAATAATCTTTTATTTTTACACCGAAACCAAAAGAACGTTATTGAAGGCAAAAAAAATTAGTTATTTTATTTATTTATGAAAGCTTATATAAAAATAAAATTAATATATAAACTAAAACTAAAGCAGCACTGGCAAGAGAGGCTATCGGCTGACAGATGAAGTAAATTAAATGTGTCGTAAAAGATCAGATTCCTTAAGAATGTTATAAATATACGTTACAATCAGAGGTTTTATAAGAAAAAGCATGGGATCAATATCTTGAAAATGATGACGTCTTATTCGGATTAAACCCGGGCATGAGGATATCAAGTGTAAAACGCTGACAGAACCACCACAAAAAGGACACTGGGCGGAGTCCTTCCCTTGTAGAAGATGGCTATCTGATATAACCGATGTCCAATACGTAGGCGAGTGTAAGGTGTTAAGTAATTAGCAGGTATAGATGACGGGTCAAAAGGCTTACTGTGGATAGAATTGAGCTCCGAATAGTGATGTTTGTAGGTAGTTCATTCCGCTTAAATTTTGGCATGTCTTTGGTCCTTAATGAGTCGAGTGATATCACTTGGGCAAAAGTATAAAGATGTGGTGGTAGGTGTAGATTTAATACCCTTAGTTGTGGTATCGGCAAAAATGTTACCAGAAATACCGGCATGCCCAGGGACCCATATTAAACGAATCTTATTAGGATGTGCCATGATGATGTTACGAAATCCTTTAATTATATGGTTCTCGTTGTTGATGTTGCTAATGGCATCAATGCAAGACATACTATCTGAGCAAATAGTAAATTTACCATTAGATCTGGAAGCATATTGAGCTGCATAAAGAATAGCAGTGGCTTCGGTCGTAAAATTAGAGCAAAAGGAAAAAACGAGACCATATGAGATTGGATCACCATTTTCCTTAATAGGAGGTGTAATCAGCTTTGGAGCGATCAGTAAAAATTAATTCCCAATTATTAGACTTGCAACTTCCAAGAAACGTTCTTTACACTCAGCCACAGTAGTATTGGATTTACGAAGAAAAGATAATTTCTTAAGAATGGATGAATCACTAAACGTCTGACTGATAAAATAAGAGTGACATTTAATAAGGTTTTATTCAAAGTATTAGAAAAGGTTTTATTTGATATATACAAATATGTGTTGACAAAAACGTGGTTCTTCTACAATGGTTTTCTTTAAGTTGCAAACAGCCACCGACGTGTCTAACGGACGGTGGCGGTAGACGTACTCGAGCAAATTTGCGATTTTTTATGAACGTCGGGCTTACGTAGAAACATTCAATACAGTGTTACCATTCCTCAGTTTGCATGTATGCTTACCCAAACCTCTACTTTTGTATTTGTAATTTTTCATTTTGTAAAATGTCAAAAGTAATATTAAATAACTACATATAGTATATTTATTTATAAACTTTTACATAAGTCAAAATTTTTTAGAAATTTCGACAATATTTAAAACTTTTTTGGGTATTTTTGTAAAATAATTGCAAACGGCCCAAACTCAACATGCAAATAGTTGATTAGGCAACACTGTGTGGCGAAGAGCGATCAGCTGACACGTTTCCTACGTAAAAATCAGAAATTTTTTGGTTTGGACGTAGCGACGTGCGTAAAACGTACGTCACGAACGTCGGTGAAAAATCGCTTACATGCAATTCCCATAAGGTAGATCGTGTCAGCTGACACGTCGTCCGTTTTTCCGTCGGTGGCTGTTTGCAACTTTAAATTGATGATACCTAGTGCTGTGTAACGAAGGCATAGCCTAAAGCGTAGCACATATGCTAATTAACATATTAACTAAATCTATAACTTAACACGCCTCCTTAGATTTAGTTGTATTAATTTACATTTATCATATTTCTAAATTTTTCAAATTTTTCTCGGCCAAGCGACTTTGTTGAAATGTCAGCAATATTATTATCTGAATTTACTTTTACAACATGTATAATTGTTCGTTCAACACATTCATGTATATACATAGTGATAGTGAATTTCAATGTATTTAGAATTCTTAGTAAAGTTACCATACTTTGCAATATTTACTGCTCCGGAGTTATCTTCATACACATTAATTGGTTTTTCAAATTTTTCAATAATTCGATTATAAATTTTAACTTGCTTACGGCTTCTGACAATGTTACATATTCTTCAAATGTTGAAGCTTTTGTTACAGTTTTTTGCTTTCTTGATTTCCAATATATTACATTTCCAAATAGTCTTATAATATACCTTGTGGTGGATTTTCTATCCAAAATGTCACCAGCCCAATCGGCGTCGACATAACAATCAAGGATATTAACATTTTCTTTTCTTTTGTACGTTAGTTTCAAATTTTTAGTTGAGTATAAATATTTCAAGATTCGCAGCAAGTATTTATAATGTGTTTTGTCGTAACAATCTTTATATCTACTCAAATAATTAACACTAAAGCTTATATCTGGTCTGGTAGCTGAACTTATATACAATAAATAATATACAATTAAATTTCTATATACAATTAAATTTCTATATTTTATATTTTCTTCATATATTTCTGATTTTTCAAGTTTCAAGTTCACTTCCATAGGTGTTTTAAATACTTTGGTTATTTCTATATTGTAAGTTTTAGCCAATGATTCAATGTATTTGGTTTGGTTCAATTTCAAAAGGTAAATTACCTATTTTCCAATTTTACAAGTATATAAAAAAGAATCAATTTTATTTTTTTTCGAGGGGTGTCTTTGATGGGGGTGACTGCGCCTTGCACTCACCAGCGCCACCCCAAAGCGTCGACTCGTAGGTGCGCATGCAGCCTCCCCTCCCGCATGTGGGGGTGGAGCCTCCTCGTGGTGACACCTGGTAACGCTTCGGAGGCGAATTCGAGCGGCGACCTCTTTTTCTCCTTCCCCCCCTCCTTCCCTTTTGAAAGGGCTGGATCAAGGTGTCATACGACCCGTGCCGAGGATCAGCCTGGCTGGGTGCCCTTAAATAGCCCAGTCGTTAACGGAGTGCATCGAATACCAGGGACCTTCGATGCTAACTAGTCTTACCCGGACATTGCGGATCTCTGTCCGGGCGGACCTTTCCCCTTCTCCGCCACTCGTGGGCTTAAAATTATGAATATCTTAAATAAACAAACAAACGAAAACAAAAAGGAGCACGGCTCTCCAAATAAGATGCCGACTGGAGCTTGCTCCGCGAAGGCCACGGCTCAGCCGGGTCTTCAAAAACAAGCTGAGCGTACTGCTCAGCGATTCGCTGGCGCTACGGCAGCTAGGCAAAGAAGTGCTGCGAGAACATCAAGCCCGCTTCGTCCTATGGTCAGCACTTCTCATGGTGGGGGTGCCGATCGGGAGGCTCAAAGCGCAGCCGCCGTCCTTCCCTTGACCCCCATTGGTAGGCCTGTCACTCAGCGACTAAAGTCTGATGGGTCTGCTGATGTAGGTTCTGTGGATGTGGGGGCGGCTGGTGTTGGGGCCAAAGACATACCTCAAAGTAGAGCCGAGAGTTTATCCGGCAAGAGCAGCCCAAAGGCCAATGCCTCTCGACAGGGAGGCACTGACTGGGTGGCCTCTGGTGCAGTCACCGCCCACCCCGTAGCCTCCACCAGCAAGGCTGCCTTTCAGCGTGAAGCGTCAGGTTAGTCGTCTGGTGGTGGTTCCAGGGATGCGGGGGGGGCCAGCGATAAGGCCAGGGGGCAGGGAAGGATGCCGCCAAGGAGGTCTAACCACCAACACAAGCGCGCGGCTGCTCGGATCCTTCGCAGCAACGCCACTTCACCGATAAGGGAGGGGGATGTCTCTGCGGAGGACTGGGTGAAGGCGCAACGCGAACTTGAGTGGGCAAGGCGCACCTTCCCAAATTTCCGCGATGACTGGGTCGACGAGAGTTATGCAAACTCGAAGCGACAGCGGTCTATGGAGGAGACAAACCCGACGGTACCGAAAAGGGCCAAACACAGGGAGGTCTTTTGCCGAGATCGCAAAGGATCGGTCGAGGCCGAGAGCCAGAGCCTGGGTTCCAGTGACGCCAACGGACCCAGCTGCTATCCTGGAGATTCTCCAGGTCTATCAAAGCAAGAGTACAAGGTGAGCTACGGCTTCAAGAACGTCAGCCTTCGAATCTATAAGGCTGACGTAGAGTCCCTTGTAAATCTTGAGGCTCTGGAGGAGGGTGAACCCCCCAGTGAGGACGAAATGGAGGTGGACGAGGCGAAAGCGCCGGAACCTTGTGGTTACGACTCATCGGGCTCAGACGGTAGCCTGGCTCTCAGGAGAATGTACTCCGAGAGTCAGCTTCTAAGCGGCGGTGAGTGGGATGTCACGCTCACGGAGGAGAGCGCCAATAAATTATGATGAGGGTCCTCCAAATAAACCTTCATCATTCCAAAGCAGCTTCGGCTGCGCTTCTACTGCGACTGTGCAGATCGTCCTACTGCTCGACAGCGCAAGCGTCGGTGCGCTATCGAAGCATCATTATAAAAAAGCTATCCGTAAGGAAAAGCGGTCATCTTGGAAAGATTTCTGCAGCCAGATTGAAACCACATCTGCCGCCTCCCGTTTAAGGAAGGTGCTATCGAAATCCCCAACTCAGTTAAGCTATGTCCAAAAGCCTGATGGGTCTGCACAGAAACCATAAATCTGCTTATGGATACACATTTTCCGACATGCGAAGGCGTGTCTCGAAATTTCGCTGGTGGAGGGCTACCCTCTGATCAACTTTTGAAAGAAATCGTAGATGATCGAAAGCTAGACTGGGCTTTATCTACCTTCAAGCGCTATAAGTCACCGGGCCCAGACGGAATATTCCCGGCTCAGCTTCAACACACGGCCTCACTTATTAAACCCTGGTTAAAGGTGATGTTTTTAAGTTGTCTGAGGCTCAAATACGTACCGGAATAGTGGAGGGAAGTCAACGTGGTCTTTATCTCTAAAGCGGGGAAACCCTCTCACACAAAACCAAAGGACTACAGGCCAATAAGCCTGTCCTCTTTCCTGCTTAAAACATTTGAAAGACTCCTGGAGGACTACATCCGGAGGCTGATTGACCTAACGTCTCTATCGCATGCCCAGCATGCCTATACAAAAGGCAGGTCAACCGACACTGCCTTGCACTCACTGGTGTCAGTCATAGAAAGGTCGCTTGACCTCAAGGAATACACACTGGTGACTTTCCACGACATAGTGGGCGCCTTCAACAACGTCGTTCCAGCTGCAATCACCACAGCCCTAACGGGCCTACGGGTGGACGCGTGCGGGGTGGAACTTATCTCCAATCTGCTTACGGATAGGCGGATAAAAACTGAGTTAGGCGGGAGCGAAGTCCACAGACTCGCTAACAGAGGTACCCCGCACGGTGGCGTTCTCTCTCCACTTTTGTGGCTGGTTACTGTAAACCAACTGTTACGTCTCATGGAATCAGAAGGTCATCAATTGATCGCGTATGCTGAAGACATCTGTGTCATTGTTAGGGGAAAATTCCCGCCAACCTCTGCAATTTAATGGAAGGGGCACTATCCACAATATCATCCTGAGGAGGTACAAGATACCAAACATAATACCACCAAGAATCGGGGGTACGTCTTTAGTTCTGAGTGATAAGGTCAAGTACTTGGGGGTTATTCTAGATAGAAAACTGCTCTGGAATGACAACATAATGGATCGATCCAGGAAGGCAGCTGCGGCGCTTTTCTCCTGCAAGAGGGCTATTGTTGCCTCCTGGGGGTTCTCCCCTAAGGTGGTACACTGGGTCTTTACGGCCAATGTACGCCCGATTCTCTTATATGGCGTTTTGGTCTGGTGGCCTGCACTGGCCAAAAGCACCTATCTTAAAATGCTGCAAAAAGTACAAAGAAGTTCGGAGCTATGTATAACAGGGGCTCTCTGTTCTACTCCCACCGAAGCACTAAACACAATTCTTTACCTGCCACCCCTTGACCTTGTGGCGAGGGAGGCATCTGTTATCTCGGCTCTACGCATACGGGAAACGGGTATCTGGTCAAATGGAACTTGCGGGCATGCCACCATCCTGGGTACATGCGCCTCTGTCCCAATACCAGCATTTACTGACTACTGCACATCAAGGAACGTATTCCTCAAGAACTACACAGTGTTAATACCAACGCGGCAATACTGGGATAGTAGACAGCATCTTGTCCCGAACGCTGTAAACATTTTTACCGATGGCTCTAAGCTTGATGGGAAGGTTGGAGCGGGCATCTTCTCACCGGATCTGGGTCTAGAGGGCTCTTTCCGCCTTCCGAATCACTGCAGTGTATACCAAGCGGAAATTCTGGCTGGACACAGAGCCGTAAGCCATCTGGCTACTGTACCCAGTGATGGTAAACGGGTCTTTATTTGCTCAGACAGCCAGGCCGCACTAAAGGCCCTTGGCTCATTCGTCGACAACTCAAAGTCGCCCACTGAATGCCGCAGATCTCTTAACGAGATGGCTCAGCACTTCAGTATCAACCTTATATGGGTACCTGGACACAGGGATATTGAGGGTAACTGCAGATCGGACGAGCTGACCAGAAGAGGTACCACCGACCACATCCCCTCTGGAAATGACTCGGTAGGTATACCTATGGCCTCTTTCAAGCTCCGTGTGAGCACGAGCACTATAAGATCCGCAAATGAAAAATGGTAGGCAATCTCAACTTGCGAGACATCCAGGCTAACCTGGCCCTCATATAATAGAGGGCGCACTAAGGAGCTTCTTACCCTTAACAAACCTACGGTAGCAACACTTATAAGGGTTCTAACGGGGCACTGCCTTATTGGCACTCACGGTATCAGACTGGGGGCGACAACCTTCGACCACTGTCGCAGTTGTAGATGTATCGAGGAGGAGGAGAGTGTCCAGCACCTCCTGTGCCAGTGTCCAGCACTTGGCGGCGGCGGTTAGCCATTCTAGGGCAACCAATTCTAGTAGACCTCTCTGAAGTCTCTAGATGTGAGGTCAGGGCTCTAGCTAAATTCATTGCATCCACGAAGTGGTTCGACCACCATGTATAGGCAAGGAAGGGACTCTCTTGTTTTCGAGTCCGTATAGGGTATCACAACGGGCCTACTGGTGGCCTAAGTGTCAGGCCGTTACCCTGGTGTTTCGGCCTAACCCTCGTAACCTAACCTAACCTGTTTCTTTCGAACCCAATGCCAGTTAAAAATTTGTCAAGGCATTCGTACCATGCTCGCGGACTTTCCTTCAAACCATATCGCTTCCCTAGTTCAACAACGACGCAATTGTAAAATATAAAGTTTTGGTGAAGCAAGTTTCAATATTTGTCCGCGCATACGTTATTCACGATTGGAACAACTTCGCAAGCGTCTAGCGCGAAAACTATTTGTAATACAATTATAAAATTGATACACAGCAATAATTAGTACTTTTTAAAGCTTTTGTGAGCGTTATCTCGAAACTTTAAAATTGACAATTGCGTCGTTGTTGAACTAGAGAAGCGATATATCGCTTTTACCAATTTACAAATCCTGTTTGTACCATCCTCATAACCCTTTGGTTGCTTAATATAAACTCCGATCAGTAATGCGTTTCTACGTCCATTTGCTCAACTTCGAACCCCATTTGGCAACAATATGATAATAAAATTTTTAAAGTTTGCATTTTTGCAACAGGAGAATAAATTTCATCAATCTCATCGGTTTGTTGAAAACCTCTAACTACCAATCTCGCTTTGTAAGTGCCTTCTGATTTTCTACTATAAACCCATTTTACATCCAAAACCCTGTTATTATTTGTATTTTCAACTAACTTCCAAGTTTTATTTTTGTTTAGGCATTCAATTTCTTTATTCATTGCTCTTTTCCAAAAGGTACCCTCACTTGACTCAATCGCCTCCTCAAATGACTTAGGCGTATCTATGCTGCAAAGGTTTACATAAATCCTATCACATGTGTAATCTTCAAGCTTCTTTGGCCTCTTTATCTCGCGCTTTGATTTACGCACCTCATCTTGAGTTTCCTCTTCACTATTTTCGGACTGCGTTCCAGCCTCTTCATTACCGTCAGCATCTTTAGTATCTGTGCTTTTAAAACTTTCATCTAAAGATTTATCATCAGAACTTTCCTCAGCATCACTACTTTTGTCTGCAGACTCATCCACATGCAAGCCAATACATTTTACACCTTCCTCAACAAACTCTACATGCCTCGCAACTATGACTTTATTATTCAACAGTACACGGTAACCAACACTGCTGTATCCTATCAAAATACCCATTTCTGCCTTTTTATCCCATTTTGAGGTTCTTCTCTGTTCTGGTTTCCTAACAAAAACTTTGCTTCCATATAGCCGCAAATTTGACACATCCGCTCTCTTTCCAAAAAATATCAAAAACTTTACCCTTTTACCCGTCAAACTTTCACTTTCATTTACATACTCAACGATACAATCAAAAACTTCCGCTTTGGATTTCAATATATACACTTTTGCCATTTTGCTATAATCATCTATGAAAGAAACAAAATATTTTTCACCTTGGAAGCCAATTGTTGAAAAAGGTCCACATACATCAGTGTGTATAATTTCCAACAAATCCTTTGCCTTCCGTCTATTATTATCATTTACATTTCTTGAATTCAGATTCAAGTTCTTTTGGCATTCCCTCTATCATTTGATTTTTTGAAGGTTATTTAAATATTTGAAGTTTACATGACCCAACAATCGGTGCCACTTCTCTTTCTCACTCATATTTTTAGTATTTTTATTTGCAATATTAACAAAATGTTCATCAAGCTTTAATTTACTCTTCATAATATACAGGCCATTAGTTTTAAACGCTACTGCAATTACTTTACCATTTTCATTAATAATTTTTGTCAAGTAACCTTTTGATACCACTACATTATTTTTTGTCAACTTACTATAACTGACCAAATTTGACTTCATGTCCTTTATATAGAAAACATTTTCCATTTCAATAAGATTATTTTTTCCGAAAGTTTCAAAACAGCTTAGCACATTTCCAATTTTTGTCGCCTTCACAACCCTATTATCGCCAAGATAAACATTTACAGGTTTTTCAAGTACCTTACAATTTTGGAAAAGCTTTTCATCATATATTATGTGGTCCGTACTACTACTATCTAACAACCATTTAATTTCATTACCTTCTACTTTGCCACCACGTGACGTGAAATCGTTGTCACCCATGCGCTGTCCCTGTCTTCGTTTTTCTCCTCGGTTTGCTTGCCACTTCTATTCGTGCTTGCTGTATTTTTGCCATGATAATTTCCGCGGCCCTTGCCGTAACCTCCTCTTCCAACTGCTTGCCGCCCTCGTATTGATCGCCACATGTTTTTTCCACCATTTTTGCACTCTCTTTGGAAATGCCCAACTTCGCCACAATTATAACATGTGCGGTCATTTTGCCGCTTATTTACAGTAGAGTTGGCTGATCCCGTGATTTTGAAGGAGCGGCGTGATTTGTGACTGTGATTGCTGAGTCACAGCGATTTTGATCCCTGATTGTGATTGGGATAGAAGAAGAGTGGGAGCAAAGAACGTATACAATCAGAGATAAAACTGTGTACGTTCTTTGCATGGTACAATGAACTAATAACAAAGCAGTAAAATGCAACTGAAGCGTTTCTTACAGTTTTGTTACTCAGATAGCATTAAGGTTTGGTTTCTGTTTTTTTTTTTTATAGAGAGTTTCGTTACAGTTTGGGAAAGGTTCCAATTTTTTCGTTTCGAGTTGTTCCTATATTTTTATGGTACAAATAACAATAACGGCAGAAACGGTGCTTTGTTTCTGTACGAGTTTTGTTACAAGTCCCTATTGTAAACCCTTTGCAAAGAGCAACGACCAGTAGCGCGATTCACTAACTTTTATCACATCCACAAACGACAATTTTAACCTTATCACAAATGGTTTGCATTGTCACATATGCGATTCACTAACTTCGTTTTAAACATGATAGTTAAGTATTTATCCATAGTAAGAAAATATGGCATCCCTTGTACTGAAATGTCAAAATATGCGAAAAGCACAAAGAGGAATTGAACAAAAACAAATTGAAACAATAAGTTCTAGGTACATTAGAAGTGCGATATTGCAATATTTTTATTAAAATAAATGGATTCTGTTGCAAAAACAACAACAAAAAGGAGTCGGGCATCAGCGGAGCAGCTCAGGGTGATGGTGGACATCCTTTCCGAAACGGAGGGATTAGCCTCTGGGAGATTCCAACGCCTCCATGGTAAGTTGGAATACCAGAAAAAGTGGAGGGAGATGTCTGAGAAGCTCAACACAGTTGGTGGCGCATCAAAGACAGTTGAGCAATGGAATACGGTAAGTAGTTATTTAAGAAAAAAACATTTAGATTTTGTCTAGTTTAGGAGCAACTGCCAAAACACATCCAAAAATCTTCGGGGAGGTATCAAAAGTCGTGTTTTGACCTAGGTATCAATGATCCGAAAGCGGATTTTGGATTTTTTCTTTGTGTGAAAAGTTATTGGTCAAAAAATTACCCAGGCCAATAACGTTTGGTAGCTGTTTTACGTGTTTTAGCACTTGCCTTATAAACGAAACAATTACCTTCGATTTTAATACATCTATATTTTACCAATTCGCGACTAGGTATGGCGCGATTTGAAAAGGCGGACAAGCAACCATGTGCGGGACCTAAACAACCAAAGGGCCCTTACTGGGAATAGGCCCATATCTTTGCCGCCCTTAACGGATCTGGAGCTACGAATAGTGGACTTGATTGGGGATAGATACGTGGAGGGTGCAGATGTCTGCGACGACAGTATCCCAAGGGAAGAGGTACGGTGAAATTATTATAGTTAAGTTGGCATATCCATTATTTCATCCTTATTGTTTTATTAACGTCTATTTCTAGGAATTCCAATTGGTAGTGGAGGAGGATGATGAAATCCCCTGGTCCGAGTCCAACGGGACTATTATTATCCCGCTGACACCTCCACCAGCAACACCAACACCTCCACCAGCAACACCCAGAGCAGCTACAGCAACACCCAGAGCAGCTACAGCTAGGGCAGCAACACCTAGAGCAGCTACATCTAGGGCAGCATCTGCAACACCTCGCAGGGGCACGAAGAGGAGGTGTGAAAACGGGTGTTGCGACGATGACCGGCAAAGGTTTTTGGACATCGCAGAAAACCAAGCAGAAACCATGAGGGTAAACAAATTATTCAAAACAAATTAAACATTCATTTAATATTTTCTCTTTTGTTAACAGATCCTAGCCGAAAACCAGTCCAAGCAGACAGATGCCATTGTGCGCTTGGGAAACATTTTGGAGGAACTGGTCCGGGCTATCCGGAATTAATTATATCAAAAATTAAAATAGTATGATTATGTTTAAGATTTGCATTGTACCACAAAAGCATTCGTACGGTCAAGTTTCTTCACTATCATAATGTTTGTATACGTATAATTTTATTTTATTCAAGTATGTATTTTATTTTATTCAAGTAGGTATTTTATTTTATCTAAGTATGTATTTTATTTTATCTAAGTATGTATTTTATTTTATTCTATACATGATTTGGGAAAAAACTTTACCGTACGAATTCTTTTGTGGCACAATGCAAAACTTGAGCATAATCATACTATTTTAATTTTTGCTTAGTTTATGTATTATAGTTTTTACATAATAACTTTTTATTTTACTTTTAGCTTTAATTTCTTTAACTAATGGATTTTTTTAGTACGTAATAAATGAATTAAAAGAAACATGCATTTTTTGTAGTCTTTTTTATTTACTATTCGATCCATTGAATCTTCCAGCCTTAATCTAATTGGTATGACCCATGTATTTAAGAGAAAAAATTGTTTATTAGTCTATTTTGGACACGTTTTCCAGCTGAAGACACTGAACTTGAGCTATCAGAGGTATCATCTGTCTGTGTGTCCAAGACTACGTTGAGGTTGTCAACCTCGTTTGCGTGGTCACCTAAACGAATATTGTGCAAGGTAGCACACGCGTTAACAATCTTACCAGCGAAACCGGGTTCATATAAAAGAACCCTTTGTTGCGACAAGCAGCGCCAAGTTCCTTTTAGGACCCCAAATAATCTTTCTATAGGATTTCGCGCTTTGCATAACGCCTCGTTGTATTTAAATTTGGGAGAACCTTCGGGTTGACTCGGTAATGGCGTCATAAGCCACGGCTCTAAAGGGTATCCAGAATCTCCTGTGAAGTTTTATCTTATAAAATAAAATACATTTTAAACTAACTTCATAGTCCAGGCGCAGACAGAAAATGAACTGAATACGGAAGTGACGCTAACCATAGGTTTTTTTGGTTTATCTAACTTTCCTACTAGTGGAAAAAAGTGATTATAGCTTGAAAACTATAGCATTTACAAGAAAAACTGTTAACACACTTTTGATGGAGAATTACCTCGGCAACAAATTGTGGAGGAAAATTTTTTGATAAATGTTACCACTACAGGATCAAATAAAAAAATGCCTATGCATATTTTGGGATTATTTTTTACTCTTTTATGTCCACTAGTAGGAAAATTAGATAAACCAAAAAAACCTATGGAAGTTACATAAACCCTGTCGCCTGAACTATCAAAAGAAATACCTATCAAAAATGTATTTCTGCATCCATTTGCATGGGCTCTCTGCATGATTCGCCGCACTGCACAGGAGCTCCATATGTAGGCATCATGACGTGCTCCTGGAAACTTCGCATTAATATTTAATATTTTCAGATTTGGGTCACATATCTGCAAAAAAAGTTTACAAATAATTTAGTATATAAATACACTAGCTTTTTTTGGGATAAAGTTACCATTTGAACATTTATGGAGTGATATCCATGATGATTTACATAAGCTTCCTCGTGCACTTTCGGAGCCAAAATGGATATGTGGGTGCAATCAATCGCCCCTATTGTGCCCCCCACAAATGGTGCAGGCGCCGAAGAAAAAACTTCCTTTGCAGCTTGACGTTCCGTCTGCGTCATAGGAAATTTAATTTCCTCAAAAAACATTCGGCTATTTATGGCATCAGTTACTCGATGGATGCACCGGCTTATAGAGGATTGGCTCATTGATATGCCCCACTGTTCCCCTACAGGCCTTTGGTAGCATCCTGTGGCATAGAACCGGAGTGTACACAGCACCTTTAAGGGAAAAAAATATTTGAAGAAAACGCATAAATTCTGTAAACAATTACATATCTACCTGTTTTTCTGACGAAATTGCTGTAACCCTTTGACCTCTTATGCAATCATCTAGGCGTTCTGCAACGCCTGTCGCTATTGCGGGACTAACCCGGTACAACTTCCGGAACTCACATGGCGCAAGCTCGAAGGGATTGTCCATTTCCCTGAGCAAACGCCGATCCACTTGTATGCAATGCGCAGCTGTATTTTGGGACAAATTATATGCCACGAACTCAAATGCCATATTTATTCCACTTTTTAAGTTAAAACTCTTTAATATTTAAGTAAATAAACGTTAATAATATATTAACCACACCAAAAGAAACCGCGTTAAATTATCACATTTCAAGACGACAACAATAACAGCTGATTATGTTTTATCGTATTCCGTGATAAAAAACGTGACAAAAGTTAGTGAATAGCAAAGCTGTTAAAATTATGTGATAAGTTAGTCACCGTCAGAAAATGTGGTTAAAAAAGTTAGTGAATCGCGCTACAGGATAAAGACAACTGCAATCTTATGAAATAAAAATGAAAAATTCGATTTATATCTATTTATGTATCGAAAATTGAAAAAATTAAAGTTTGAAATCTAATTATTTATTAACAATTTTTTTTATTTATTATAAAGTCAGGTTTCAATTAAAAATCCAGTTACTAAGCAAAGCTTATTAAAAATAAAAGTTATAATAATAAAAATATATCTGTAGCGGTTTTGAAAGAATCTATCTAGATTCTAGGTAATGATCTTATAAGAGTTCGAAAAGTTTTTGAAAACATTTTCAATGAAGTTTTTGAAATCTTATAAGATTTATGCGTCTGTGACAATAGGCATCGTTCACGTGATAGGCATCGTTCACTTTTACAAAAAATTGCCATAAAAAACTGGGCTTACTTTTTAAAAAGGACATATTAATAATTTGATTTATTTTTTGCCACTTACGTTACAAATTGCTTTAAATTCAAACTGATAAAAAAGGCATTTCGTTTTACGAGGAAACTTTTTTGGAATTTCGCAAAAAAAAAATTATGGGGGTTCATACTTTTGTATGCTCTATTCGACTATGGTATGCCGTTTTTCGTATTTGCCAAAATTTTAAAAAGTTATATGCCTAATGTACATATGTGTTTCCCCTAATAGTCTTTCCATTTATTTTAAAACCGCAGTTGCCATCTACGCAAAATCACAAATTCATATACTATGTTCCTGTGATAAGGATTGTGATTGGATTTGTGACTGTGATTGGGAGCGGGAGCAAATGCTGAGACTGTGATTCGGAGCTGGAGCGGGATCAATTGCTGTGACTGTGTTTGGGAGCGGGAGCATGTGCTGTCCCAATCCGTTCCTACAACCTGTCGCTGTGTCTTGCTATGATTGTTCAGTCGATGTGATAAAATCACAGGTACACGAAATATTGCCAACTCTAATTTGCAGCAAATGCATTTGACTTTCGCCCACCATTTTCTTCATTTGAAGTTCTTAATTCCGCCATCTCAATTTTATTTATTAACGAGTCGAATTTTTGCATTATTTCCAATGCAGAGTTTTTATCGCATACAAACTCTAGTTGCTTATTAGATATCGCACTATATATGTAATTTATAGCGCGTAGATCTTGATCTTCCCAATTCTGCTGCTTGTCGTTTTTTAATTTTTAAGAACATAATTATTCTTTTCTTCCACATCGTGTAATTTTGATCATCAAATATCGGTATATTGATGTCAGATTTTGACGCCATTTTGTATTTGAAATTTTTCGCCTGACTTTTTTTCGTAGGGAGCAACGCACAAGGCAAGATAGTTTTCTTTAATCACAAGTTAATTTTAGTATCAAGTCAATCAAACCTTGACTACGCTACCACAATAAGGTTTTATTCAAAGTATTAGAAAAGATTTTATTTAATATATAAACATATGTGTTGACAAAAACGTGGTTCTTCTACACATATGCTAATTAACATATTAACTAAATCTATAACTTTACAACATTGATAAGCAATTCCGAGGTGATAAGCGAGCGTTTTGAAGACAGATATTTCACAATGTTTAACTTAGTAAATAGCCTATTCCTAACGTATTTACAGTGTTGCTTGAAAGAGTACTTAGAATCAAAAATAATACCTAGAAACTTATGACTATTAGAACAAGTAATATTAAAGTTGTTAAAGCAACGTGAAGGAACAATACAATTACGTTTCTTACAAACATGCAGTAACTTAGTTTTAGTAAATGAAATTGAAGCCCCAAAAGAAAGAGACCAAGTGGAGATACGGGAAAGGATGTCGGAAAAGTACGACATAACGGAATCAAGGTTCGGGGTTTTATAGAATAAAAGGATATCGTCAGCGTAAATGAGATGAGAAACTTTGGGGAAGAGGGATAAAATGGAACTGAGCTCATCAAAAGCTATTATGAAAAGGATGACGGAAAGAGGCGAGCCTTGGGGGTGCTATTGTTAAGGGGGAGGATGGGAGAAGGAAGGTCCGAAATAAGTACACTGATCTTGCGGGAAGATAAAAAGGATTTAATGAAATTAAAGATTCTAGGACCTACATTCCACTTATTAAGTTGTCTATGAACCACCTGAATACCAATCCTATCAAAGGCTTTTTCAAAATCAAGGGACAGTAGCGCTACATGATTTTTGCTGGATAGAGCTTCGGATATAAGATGATCAAGATGAAGGATAGCATCCATTGTACCATGCCCACGTTTAAAAGCAACTTGATTCTGATGGATCGTTTAGTTGGAATGAACGAACCATGCGAGTCTAATATCAATAATTTCCTCCATTAACTTACCTAAGCAAGGGTGTAAAGAAATAGGACGATAGCTGCTTACTTCAAGTGACGGTTTACCAGGTTTAAAGATGGGGATTACTAAACTAGTTTTCCAAAGGTGAGGGAAATTTCCAGTTGCGAAAATAGTATTGTAATGTATCACAAGGCGGTTACGAAGTGACAAAGGAAGAGGTTTAATCATTGGATAAGATATTTTGTCAAAACCAGGCGTCTTGCCTTTGACTGCAGAGAGAGCTGATTGAAGTTCGAATAATGAAATATCCGAATCCAAATGTCTGGCAGAGGAAGAAAGGGAAGAAGGAAAAGGCAGGTTGGATTTAAGGAAGGAAGATTTGGCAGAGGAAAACTGGGGAGGGAAGCTAGAGTCCGAAGAAACTAAAGAAAAATGTTTGGCAAGCTCTAGTGCTATATCTTGAGGATATAGTAGATTTGCAACTGGGGGAATTAAGAGAAGTAATATGAGGGCGGGAAGGAAAACCAGTTAGTCTCTTAATGTCAGACCATATCCTTTTTGTGTAGGATGAAGCTGAAATGCTACTGGTAAAATCTTGAAAGGAACGAAGTTTAGTCAATTTCGCCTGTGGTCGAAAAAGAGCATTCAGTTTTTTATAATTGAGCTACCCGGACAGGCTTAGAAGAGGAAAGGGGAATGGATATATTAGCTGAGGAACGAATAATTTTGTGCAAATTGAAAGTTTCTAGATTAGTTTTGGATGAAATGGAAAAGGTGGAGGAGAGAAATTCACAAGATTCGCCAAATTTTCCCCAATCAGCAAGGTCAGTTTTAAAGACAGGTATAGGTTTAAAGAGGGTTTCTTTAAGGGTAAGGATGGGAAAATGGTCACTACCATGAAGGTCGTCAAAACCTTTCCAGTATGCATTATAGGAAAGAGACAAAGGGTAATGTCAATGTGGGTAAAGGTGGAATGCGTGGAAAAGTGGGTAGGAGAACCATTGTTAAGGACAAAACAATTGGAAGCAAGTAAAGAGTCTTTAATGTTACGACCTTTGATATTGTCGGAGACCGAAATAATAATAAAAGGATGAGGAGAGGTAATGAATTGATTAGGAGGAGAGTAGCCACAAACAATTATGAATTTCATGGGGGTTTGAATTTCAACTGCAATAGAAGAGATATCAGATTCGGGAAGACAGAAGGAGTGAGGCAGACTTCTCTTGACAAGTATGGCAACACCCTGTTTGCTAGAAGTAATGTCAGAAAGATTGAAAAAACGACCGACGTACGCCACAGGAGTGGGAGGCGTAACATTATGAGCAATGTGTTTTTCATTTAGAAGAACAAAAGTGGGATTATGAGTTTTAATTAAAATTTCAAGATTAACGTAGTTATTAAGATATCCGTTCATATTCCATTGATTAAGAGACAACATCATGAAAAAAGGAAGAAAAATTATCTTTAAGAGGGTAGGATGGGGATTTAGATGAATCGGAGTCAAAACCAGGATCAAGGGGCCCACTCCCCTAAAGATTTCCATCATAGACAAACGGGCGGGGGAAAATAGTCCATTAGTGGACAATGGGGAGTAGGGGGGGAGGGACGGGGAGTCCATGGGAGCTGAGTTATTGGAGTTAGGCTGTGGAGGTGGAGTTGTGGTTGAAGATTCTGTTTTTGCAGTAGTCAAATTAGTTTTATTGTTAATTGAAGCTTTAGCAACGCTAGCAAAAGGAGTAGATGGTAATGTATCTTTGAATTTCTGCACGGCTTCCCGCATACTGCATTTGTTTGTGGCTTTAGTTTTTAAGATTTCTTTGCTTTGTTGATATTTAGGACATAGGTTAGAATAGGAAGAGTGGTCTAAAAGGCAATTGGCACACATAACTTTATCACAGTCAGATGCTGGGTGAGGAGGTGAGTTACAGGTGGCACAGATAGGATTGTTGCGGTAGTACTTTAAGGTGTGTCCTAGAATCTGGCATTGCTTACAACGCATAGGATTGGGGAAATAGGGACGGACGGAAAGGATTCCCCAAGCGACTTCAATTTTCTCAGGCAGATTGTATTTATTAAATGTTGGTAAAATAGCACCAGTAAATTTCCGGGAACCATCAATAACAGGTGAGAATTTATATGCTGCAATCACCCCGCTTTCTTTAAGGTGCATAAATGGTACCTTTCACACAATTGAGGGTTTCATGAAGTTTTACCTTGATTTGAGTAACACCGGGAAGAAACGTGGACGCCAGGAATCGTTCAGCAATGTTCTGGTTTTTAACAAGTAGCAAGAAATTGCCATCACGAAGTTCGGTTATGTTGTTAATTTCTTTGCTAATGGCTTGTATTCCTTTATGAATAGCAAAGCAGGAAAACATAGCCAGAGGCCTTTTCTCGTCACATGATGATATAACAAAAAAATGCAGATCATCCTTTTTGGCGATAGGAAGCCCAGGAAAAATGTTTAAAATAGAGTTTTCAGGTTTTTTGCTTTTAGGCATAGGTTGTGGGAACAATAGGTATTCCCTATTTTAGTGGCCCCTTGGGCCATAGTAAGAAAATCGAATTAAAATCACTGATTTGCAATCACGCGATTCAATGAAGGGAAAAAATGAAAAAAACGGTATTCAGTAACTGTTTGCACAGAGTATAAAAATGTAAGTAGGCACAAATGAAAAAGTCAACGAAAGAACTGAAATGCGACTGTACGCTGCTAAGGCGCGACGGTGAATGACAAAAAAAAAAATTACACTTTTGTTAAAAAAATGTTGTTTGACAGGTAACAGCTGTTCGTGTTTGATTGGAAGTGGTAAATAACAATCGATTATTAACTAATTTAAGTATGCTCTATAGATAGGAAAAATTTCCGCCTTATTAGACTTGAAAATTTAGTTAAACGCAGCTAGCGCCCCCAAATCGCCCACTGTGCGAAGCATTATCGCTCTCGGAGTCGTTCGCTGTATCGTATCCGACAGTGAGTGATCAGGGTCGCCGGGTTCGCCGCAGAAGTTCTGGGAGCTGACGCCAAGGGTCTATGCCTCTTGGATTCACTCGTGGAGCTCTCCTAAGAGCGTTATCTCTTAGAGGCTAGTGCCCTTGGCTGGGAACTGGGATTCTTCTCGCCGACAAAGCTGGTTGCCCAGACTAAAGAGGCCTTTTGGTCCTCCGTCATGACGCTGGGAGACACGTTCTCCAGTCGCGAAATTATCTTGGCCGTGGATAAGCGGTCTCTCTGCGGAGGGAGCGACTTTTAGCGGCTGTCTAGCGCTGCGTCCCGTAGAGGGACTGGGGCCAGCATCCTCGGACTGACCGGGCCTATGGAGGTTGGCCGGCTACACAGTGCTCCCCATTTTCGCCCCACCCTGTGGAGTTTGGCTGGCGCGGTTTCGCGTAGTAACGGCTTTCCCTCAAGGGGCTTAGTCGTACTACCTTGTGCAGGCGACCGAATCGAGGTCTTTGGCCGTGAAAGCCTGCCCGACACCGTCGATGCGGTTCTCGGGTAGGTAGACCTGGTGGTTGGTTGATTTGGTAACATTTTACTCAGAGGAAAAATGAGGTGAACAAATTTTCTATGGTGTACAAATATTTTCCATTTTGCCAAATGCAATGGGAAATTTTGACAGTTGTAAATTCTGACGTGTGAAAAAACCATTAAATGTAAATTTACGTATTTTGCCTGCCACTATATTTATTGCTTTAAACTATACTTTACCGTTTAATAGCGTATTGACATATAAATGCATTTGAAATAACATGAGAGACAATACCGAACGCATATCGTGTTCTTTTGGTAGAATGAATGTTGTGTTGACGATTATCATGTAGCTGTACGTTGTTCGTCAACTAGACGAAATCAGCTGTCATATTTTATTTTTTATGTGTTTGGCACTTTGTTTTCGTGAAAGAGGTTACCAATTTAGCACTTTCGTGACGTAACAGTCAGCTGTTATCGTGTTGTCTATCGTTCGCTATTCATGTTACACACACACGAGCGATGATCGTTTTGGACACAATAACGTCAAAGGGAATTAGGCTGTTAGTTTCTTGTATTTGACTTCTGAGAAGTTTAAACGGTCCGTTGTGATACCACTTTCTAAAAGTGACATTAACCTAAGGTTGCTTTGCAAATCGCTGTGTAGCGACAATACAGCTCCGGATTTGGCACATATCGATCCTCGACAGAACACCCGAACCGAGCCTGGTCCTAACAAACGCTGGACAACTAAGTGATTTGATGATTCTACCTCGTCATGCTCCATGCAGTTAACGCAGCTCGGGGTTTCAAGAATATGTAACCGAACCACCCCGTCAACACCCCCATTATCATGGAAAGATGTACCTTGGAGAGCCCTAGTAATTCCGCTGATCGCCTGGAGTCAACTACTGGCCAGAAGGACTTCGACCCCTGACATGAGGTGGTGTCAGCCCAGCGCTTACTTAACTATTTCGATGCATACCTGCCGAAAAGCAGACTACATGTGGTAAGAGGAATACCCAGTATTCTGGAGGCAGCACAATCTCTTTCAGTACAATAAACCACACTTGGAGATCTCTCTCGTTTTCCAATGGCCCCCTGCAACCGTACAAAACGACTGAAGCCTTCCTGGCCCTGTCCTCTACATTCAACTTCCAGGACAGCTTCCTATCCAGGATAACCCCTATGTACTTAAACTTTTCAGAAAGCACCAACGGTACTCCCCCAATAAACTAGGATTCGATCCACTCTGTCACGATATCCAGACACCCCTGCAGAACATCCCTTACGGTACTAACAAACTTTCCCCTGGCGAGGATTGCTAGGTCATCAGCATAGGCTATTACATGACAACCCCTACGCTCGAGGTCCTGGAGCAAGCTGTTGACTACTACGACCCATAGAAGTGGAGAAAGAACACCGTACGGCGTGCCCGTTCTCACCCTTCTCTGAGCCACAGCACCTCTCCACTCCGCCCTAATAATCCTGCCATAAAGTAATCTGTTGATAAATTCTATCAAACTTTTCTCAACTCCCAGGCTTACTAAGCCCCGTTCGATGGCAGAAGGCAAAACATTGTTAAACGCTCCTTCGAAGTCCAGAAAGACCCCCAGCACGAACCCTTTGTGCTGGAAGGACCCCTCAATTAGCTTTACAACGAAATGAAGCTCTGTTTCAGCTGATCTGCATTTTCAGTAACCATGTTGCGAAGCCTAAAAATGCTCCCTAGGAACCCTTCTCCGTATATTCAGGTCGATCAAGCACTCCAGCATTTAGAAAAAAAACGAGAAGAGGCTGATGCCCTAAAATCCTTAGGAGATACACGAGATACACCTCCTCGCCTTTGGAATAAAGGTAACCTTGACCATATTCCAAGAAGCGTGGGTGAAGCTCAAACAGTTGGAGTAGATGGGGGCTTGCCAGCTACAAAAAATCACCAGCGATCTCTGTAGTTGCATAGGAGTTATACCATCAGGCATGGGTGATTTGTAAGGATTAAAAGATTTAATTGCCTATACATGCTGGCTTTCATCCAGGGTGATGGCTGGCCGACACCCCCCGCCCACATTAGAGGGCGATGAGGCATCGCGGTTCTGTGAAACCGGGACGTCAGGGAAGTGAGCTTCCATAAGAATCTGAAGAGATTCCGCGCTACTTATAGCCCAGCTGCCATCTACAGTCCTCAAGTACCCCAAGGGAGCAGGATACCCGGAGAGAATCTTCGGGAATCTCGCAGACTCATTGCTTCCCTCCACGCTTTCGCAGAAAGCCTTCCAGGCATTCCGTTTGGTTTTCCTACTTGCAGATTTGTAAATACTCAAACCAACTTTGTAGAGCTCCCAATCGGGAGGTAATTTACTCTTCCTGGCCCTGTTAAACAGGCGCCTACTAGAACCCCTAAGGTCGTCTACTTCCTTATTCCACCAAGGTGGTTTTCGCTTTCCACTTACGGTTTACAGTGGGCATGCGATTTTATACGCTTTATTACAAGCATGGGTGAATTTCTCCACCATAGTACCAATACCGGTTTCAGATAATTCTGAGCCCGATAAAGCAAATAGTGACTCACCTCTTGCATTCGTATCCGTACCCCTCCACAGTGAATGATGCGAGTTCGCATCCGTACCGACAATAAGCCCTACGCCTGTTCGCTTTGCTTCAGCGGTAACCCTGCATAGGATTTCAGGACTAGGCCCATAAGTATCGTCATCGGCCATGTAGACCGACCTCAGCCACGATCCCTTGCTACCTTCCAACAAGCACACAGCCGTTACGTCATTGTCACTGAAATTGGGAAGAAAAAAGGCTTTAATATCTTTCTTAACCAGTATGATCTTGACCTACCTGCCGTTCCGTGCATAAATCAGTTGAATTTGTCAGTCCTCAATCCAGATATTTTGTTGTCACTTCTGCTTTGCCACGGCACCTGGATAAGAACAACGTTCACCCCGTCTTGCTCCAGGCAGAGCAGGAAGCTGGCGGAGGCCGCCTTAGAGTGTTGGAGATTTGTATTTGTATTTGTATTTATTTAATTAATTTTCCCAGCACAACAATTACAAAAAATTATTTTAAAGTGCTAGCCAGAACAGAATTAGGTAACAATAAATAAATAATAGGAATAATACATATCAATAAATTCATTAATTAACAGCAGATAAATTGGTAAACAGAGACATTTTGATAGGATACAATATATGTTGCTAGATCTTATAGAGATAAAGGAATAAAGGAAAGTACAATGGTGGAACAGTAACAGTAAATTTTGAAGTATAGAGAATATAGGAGGTAGGGAGGGGACAGGATAAGGGTAAGAGATAATAAAATACGAGAGTTGTAGAGGAGTAAAGCCATATGAAGTGTGTACAGGTAAATTCAATTGTTCGACGATTTTGAAAATTTTCATTTCCTTAGATAGTGGACTAGACCCAACCCCCATGTTATAAATATTTCGTTCAAATTCATTTATTTGTTAAAGTTATTGAGTGTTGAATTTTTGATAATTTTTTAATATAATATTGAAAAATTATTTTCTCATGAACTACTGCATATAAATCCATGATTTGTTTTTTCACTTACAGATAACTGTTTTTACTTTGTTATAAGTAATTTTATGCGATCTAATTGTTTAATAAATGATATTTAAACAATTCTTTTTTTAAATAATAAAATTTTTTTTACATTCTGCACGCTCAATAAAATTTAAAAATATGTCTAATAACGCGAAAAATGGTCACCTTCAATAATCAAAAAAAATTTTTTTGTTCTTTCAAACCATTACAAAGATATTGCATTTTTTGTCACCCCTTGCGCTCTCCCAGCGCGCTGCACATAGACCGTTGGAGGCGCGCTGAACAAAAATGTTCTTATGAGATTAGTTGTTATCAAGTTATTTTCAATTATAACAAACATATCTACATTTAACAGAATGTATGAACAAAATTAATAATAAAGGGGTAAAGCTTTTTAGTATTTTTTTTTTATTTTTATTGATTTTATGATATTACATTATAAGAAAAAGTGTTGAAAAAAAATTCTTTGACAATATGTTTGTTACAAAATAAAAAAATAAGAAAAACACGAAAAGTTTTTACGTTAGCTACATATTATATTTTCCACACTTCATTCATCACTTGAGAAAATCTCGCTTCGAAACTTTGAAAATGAGCGTCGCGTATGTGATTTCCCGCAATACGCTGCTTACTTGCTTTTCGCTCCAGCCTTTTAACAGCGCCCCCACCCCATCGCAAGCTGCCTTACCGTGGGATGTGGCGAAAAAGTTTTTCAGTTGGGCAGAAAATGCGTTTGAGGCAATAAATTTCGATTTTTGCTCACAAGCGGATCACGACGATCATGAAAAGAGATTTCAAAATCGCACGGGTAAAGCAATGCAAATAAAAAACACACGTCAATTCCATCATTTTCAACCCATGTTTGACAAAAAGTTTCGAAGCGAGATTTTCTCAAGTGATGAATCAAGTGTGGAAAATATAATATGTAGCTAACGTAAAAACTTTTCGTGTTTTTCTTATTTTTTTATTTTGTAACAAACATATTGTCAAAGAATTTTTTTTTAAACACTTTTTCTTATAATGTAATATCATAAAATCAATAAAAATAAAAAAAATACTAAAAAGCTTTACCCCTTTATTATTAATTTTGTTCATACATTCTGTTAAATGTAGATATGTTTGTGATAATTGAAAATAACTTGATAACAACTAATCTCATAAGAACATTTTTGTTCAGCGCGCCTCCAACGGTCTATGTGCAGCGCGCTGGGAGAGCGCAAGGGGTGACAAAAAATGCAATATCTTTGTAATGGTTTGAAAGAACAAAAAATTTTTTTTTGATTATTGAAGGTGACCATTTTTCGCGTTATTAGACATATTTGAGCGTGCAGAATGTAAAAAAAAATTTTATCATTTAAAAAAAGAATTGTTTAAAAATCATTTATTAAACAATTAGATCGCATAAAATTACTTATAACAAAGTAAAAACAGTTATCTGTAAGTGAAAAAAAAATCATGGATTTATCTGCAGTAGTTCATGAGAAAATAATTTTTCAATATTATCATATTAAAAAAGTATCAAAAATTCAACACTCAATAACTTTAACAAATAAATGAATTTGGACGAAATATTTATAACACGGGGGTTGGGTCTAGTCCACTATCTAATGGAATAAAAAAATTCAAAATCGGTGAGGTTTCGAAAAAAAACCAAAATTCCGTACACACTTCACATGGCTTTACTCAGAGTAAAGTGGAAGTCAATTAAAAAAACAGAGTAACTCGTTCTTGAAATGCAGTGCATTACTTATTTGCCTTATTCTAGTCGGAAGGGAGTTCCAAAGACGGATTGAAGTAACGACGAATTGTCGTTCAGAAAGCTGCATGCGATATTTTATATGTGTAATAAGCATTGACCTTGTTGAGTGAAGAAATTGAAGCCTTCGAAATAGGTAATGCGGTTCTTTTGTGTAGATTATCTTATGCAAGGTAATAAGTGTTTTAACCTTCAAGAGGTTGTCAAAGGAGATGTCAAGCAACTTTTCAGAGTAATAGGAAACGTGATCAAGTCGGTTCAGCCCATAGACGTATCGAGCAATGTTATTATAAGCAACATTGAGCTTCTTTTTACTCACGGAGTCACAGTTAGAAAAAATCTCACAGCCATAAAGCAGCGTAGGTATCAGGTACGCTTTGGACAAGAGTAGTCGAATATGAAGTGGTGTGAAATACTGTGTCAACCAGAGTGTACAGAGCATCCCGTACACTTTACCTACCGCACTAAAAATATGATCTTTCCATGTAAGTGTTTTGTTAAAAACTATACCAAGATTTCTTGCCGTGTCAACATATTCTATAACAGAATTTTCGAACATAATATTGTCTAAACCATTTGTAACCTGCGACTTTCTACTAATGACAATACACTTTGACTTTCTCGGATTTATACATAATCCGTTCGTAGAAGCCCATACACCTATTTGATCCAGATCATAATTCAAATTATTTATACATGAACTTGTACAGTCGGCAGGACAGCACGCATACAACTGAACATCGTCAGCATAAATGTGGACGTCACAATACCTCAGAACACTGGGTAGGTCATTAATGTATAACACAAATAACAAAGGACCGAGAATTGAACCTTGGGGAGCTCCTCGTGTAACATCTAAGAAGTTTGACGTTTTGCTATCTACACATACTGCCTGGGTTCTGCCGCCGAGGTAAGAGCTGATTAGGCCGGTTGCATGACTAGAGAAGTTAAACATGTTTTTTAGCTTTATACATAGTAGATTATGGTCAACCGAGTCAAAGGCCTTGGAGTGGTCTAGAAGGGTTAGAAAAGCCGTAAAGTTATCGCCAATGCGCTCCCGTAATGGCCGCGTCACAACCAAGTTTCGCATGTACATGCATTTAACGCAAACTTATGCGTCACAGGAACAGCGGCACAATCATCACGCAAGGTTTCGCATTTGAAAACAGCTGATTTTTATTTGCGCCAATTTGTTATATTAAGCGGGCACCAAAAGCCAAATGTCAAATGCTTCTTCTTATGCTTTTCATGCATCAAAAGTTGGCAACTTTTGTATGACAGATGTCGCTAATGATGCGCGATGTGTCGTTCTCCACTCAAATGAACATTTTCAACTCATCTGTCAATGCATGATGCTGCGGCAAAAATTTATTATGACGGGGCTATAAGTCCTCTACCACAGAAAGAAGTGCCGTAGTGCAGCTTCTCTTAGGTCTGAAACCAGACTGATGGTCAGTCAGTAATTTATTTTCGTGCACATATCTAGCGATCTGCTCGTGCAAAATACGCTCAACGACCTTCGACAGAAAAGGCAGTATGGCTATTGGCCTGTACTCCTTGTGTTGCTTGGGTACTGGGATAACTTTAGCGGATTTCCAGCTCTTTGGAAATACACAGGTTGTCAGTATAGAGTTTATTAAATGGGTAAAATGGGGCAGTATTACGGGTAGGATGATTTTCAAGAACTTAGCACAAATTCCGTCTAACCGTATAGCGTTTGATTTCACGGAAAGTATATATATATATATAATTTTCAAAGCGTGCATTAATAGCCGAAGGAGGCGAATTTACAAAACTTTCGTTTATATTGTTGACATCGACATCGGAGAGGACAGTGAGATTAGCTTTGGGTTTTACAATCCCTATTCCTTTTATCGTATTCCATGTTTCCTTGGAATTTAAAGCGGAACTAAACTTATTTTTGTAGAAATCTACTTTAGCCGATCTGATGGCTTTGTTAACAGCGAGTCGAGCCGCTTTGAAGCTCATATGCAATTCCTCGGTTCTGTACCTTTTCCACCGCGAGTACGCCACGTTACGCAAGTTAATTAAATGCTTTATTCTGCCGTCGATCCACGGCTTACCATTGTTTTTAGCTACCTTAAGTTTTGTTGGAACGTGGTCATCAAATAGCTTATTTGTGTATGCATTATAATTTATACTTTTAAAGTCACGATATGTAAACGAGTAAGGTGTGTATGACGTTCGAAAATTATAAGTTAGAAATATGAGGTCGTGTTTAGAAAAGTTGGGAGCTGACAGCTGTTCATAGAGAAGTACTTTCTGGGAACTGTTAACGAAGAAAAGGTCTAGCAGCGAGGAGCTGGTGCTTGTAAAATGTGTTGGTAAGGTTAAATTAGCGGGGAAAATTCCAAGTGACTCCATACTTATTTTCAGACTAGACTCTACGAGCAGGTTGCTGTTGAAATCACCAGCTAAGATAATGTTTTCGTAGTTCAAAAGTAAGGGTTGCAGAAAATCAATAAAGCCCGTAAAGTTTTCCTGACGATTGGGTCTATATGCGCAGCCAACAAGAAGCTTGTCGCCATTCGTTGAGATAACATCTACAAACACAAATTCTACGGCATCACTAGTACCAGAACTACAACAGAATTTACAGGATAGACTACTTTTAACGTATATAGCGACGACACCACCACCATGACCACTTCTATCGGCTCTAAAAAGTTGATAACCATTTAGTTTCGCTAAAACATCGTTATGGACTGAGGAAAACCAGGTTTCGGAGATGCATATTATGTCGATATCAGAAGCTTCGCAAAGATATCGTAACTCATCCAGTTTTCTATAAAGGCTTTGCGCGTTAATATGTATTATATTTAAACCTTGAGCACGTCTGCTTAGTATGCCTAGCACGGTACGTAAACAGTCTTTGGAACTCGATGACTCATAAATGTTAGGAACCATAATCATAAAAAGGTTTGTATGTAAGCTTTGCACTGCTTTTCACTAATAGCAATTTACTACTATAAAACATGGCGGTATGGAAGGAAAAGAAAGTGGAAGGAAAGAAATCTTGTGATGTACTTAATACTAAGTGCGAAGCGTTATTGATGCTCGCCCAGAGCAGTAATTGATATCGTGCCTCCATCAGCAGTAATTGTTGTCGTGCCTCCATCAGCAATTGATGTCGTGCCTCCATCACGAAAGGAGGTATCACCTTCGATGCTTGCATTGTCAAAGTCCTTGAGTGACTCTAGACTGTCGATCGCTTCGGGGCTGTCGTGGGATTTACGCTTTATATGAACAATGCCCCTGATTGAAAAGACCGAGGTTAATTTCCTTTTTTTCTTAGGGTGGATCTCAGCTTTGAATATCTCGTAATTCCGTTTAGTCAATGATGGGTTTACGTAAATCGGAGCATCCGAATTCATGCCGACATCCTCTAGACGCAGTCCTCTTTTACTTCGATTCCCATTGTTTACCCGTTTAGAAATAGAGATTGCTTTCAGAAGATTGTTTCTATCAGATGGCGACTGAAACCTAATGATGATGGCTGGATCTGTGACACTATCGCGTACTTTTCGAAGCCGAAAGATGTTTTTTATGGGAGGTGGCTGCAAGTTCAATGAGAAACATAGATGGTTGAAAATACTTGGAAGATTTTCCCCTTCCTTAAATGGAACACAATGAACACGTACGTCGCAAGCAGCTAGTTGGTTCTCTTGTTTACTTAATTTTGTCTTGAGAGCTGTCACTTCGTCCTCGAGGTGTTCAATCCGGACGAAAGCCGTCTCCAGGCGAGAGACTTCATTTTCGAGTTTCCCTAAGCGTGGAATGTATGTTTAGCAAGTACGCAAACCAGGTTCTTTTGGCGCGGGCAGTGCACTTGTTGTTGTGACTCATAATAAACAAAAACACAGCTGGAGCACCAATTGATTGATCTTAGTGTTAAAATGAATGTATATGCACCTGGACGAATGATTCCACGTCGAACAGATATATGACACTTGATTAATGTTTCCACAGGGAATATGCTGATATATCGC
This sequence comes from Sphenella marginata, assembly GCA_951509765.1. Lineage (NCBI taxonomy): Eukaryota > Metazoa > Arthropoda > Insecta > Diptera > Tephritidae > Sphenella > Sphenella marginata. Next base: position 32,281,317 of record OX608079.1, on the reverse strand, counting down.
CTTAAGAAACTGAACAAATTTAAAATATTAAGCAGATCGAAAAATTTTCTTCCTTTCATGCACCAAGGTTGCCACCGGAAAGAACAAGCAATCAGCTGTTTGTATGACATCACCAGGTATATAATTCGACTTGATAATAGCTATACCCTACCGGACATTTGGTGCATTATGTTCGATCATTGACAAATCAGCTGATAATCAGGGCTTAGGTAATGCGCCGTCAGAATTGTGATAAGATTCCTATGGCGGTGATGCAAAATCTTATCAAAACATTTCTGTACATGTAACCCGTTTGTGTATGTGTATGTGCTTTACCTAAGACCTGAATATCAGCTGAGTTGTCGCTGAGGCCTCAGATGTCTGCATGTGTTGGTGTGCATCAGGATTGTCTGGTAGGGTATTTCTTGTGATATTTGGTTGTTAATATTGGATTCATATAGAGGCAACTTTTGTTGCTTTTATCCTTTGGTGTTGCTCAAATGTTGCTGAAATCCTTCACACACATCAGTAGCGCGATTCTGTAACTTTTTTAACGCCAAGTGTTAGCGTTAACTTCGCTTAACACCATTTTTAACACTTTTTGCGATTCTGTAACTTTTTTAACGCCAAGTGTTAGCGTTAACTTCCCTTAACACCGAAAAGTGTTAGCTAACACCTTAGTTAACGCGAAAAAATTTTGTGGTGTTAAAAGTTATAGAAAATAAGTTCTCCGAACATGAAACCGAACTCGCGACGCGCACGTTGTAGTCCGAACGCTTATCACCTGCGCTACTGCGACATGAACGTCGGCGCTGTCAAATGCTGTACTTAAGATGAGTGCAGTTTTCCCCTCAATTTTAACAGATATACATACATAAAACAGCTAACACTAAAAAGTGTTAAGGAAAGTTACAGAATCGCACTTTCGTTAAGAGCAAACGCCAAAATTCGGCGACAAGCTTAACACTCGGCGAGGTGTTAAAAGTTACAGAATCGCACTACAGGAGTTCTTTGGTTGATTATTTCGATGATTGCTTTGTTCTGACATTCTGTGTTTGCTTTTGAGTTTTGGTATTGCGTAGCAGGAATATATTAAATAAAAATTGAACTGAAATTGATATTGTGATATTTATGGGGAATATTTTAGATGATGCACCGAGCCTAGGAATTTTTTTTGAGGGGTAGAGGGGGTCGCACAGAACACAAAACAAAAGACCGAACTTAGAGGCAAGCTATATACTTTGAGAAAAAATCGTGTTTAAATTTGCAAAATTGTATGTAAGAAAGCTTCAAAATTTACCCGATTTGCCTATAATTATTCACTTTAAAGAATTAAAAGCCCTTCACACTGAACGATATGTCCCACCACACTGCATATTTTTAATATTTTAGCCTTCTAAAATATATAACACGAAAAAAAAAAACATTCAAATAAACTGCTTTCTATTTTGGACGAATCACTTGTGAACAACAATGGCGGTTTGGTACTAGTTGAATCGAGTAATAGGAGGTGCCAGACATGTGTAAATGAATATGCAGATTTTTCAAAAACTGAGGCTGAGGACTGAGGCAGGCTTTTAGCAAGAAAACATGACATGCCAGGTATTTTCATTGTAATAGCGGCTCAAGTGAACATTTGGGATGAATAACTTTGGGTAATACTGTACATCCATACCTTATATCTATGTCTACCAGAAGCACATGCAAATTACAGAAAGTTTTTAACGTTAATTGCAAATATATATTGACCGAAATAAAATTTCAGATTCCCCCTTTTGGATTATTGTTGCAAAACGCGTCTTTCGATACCCATCCCGAAATCTTTGCCATGGTTCCCACTCTATGGGCGGGATCCATGGTATTTTTGTGCAGAACACCTTTCTGAATTGGCAATAAAGATAACATAAAGGGAATAAAAATACCTATCGAACGCTGAAACAATTTTCAAAATCAACGCGTTGGTTCTTGAGAATTTTCAATTTGAAAGAATGCTTCAAATAAAATGTAACCCTTACTTTAAATTTTGCACTTACACGGTTTTGCAACCAAAACAGTAATACATCATATTAAAGGTTATTCAATTACCTACCCAACTAAACAAAAAATGGAAAATCAGTTCATGGATTTTTGAGAAATTTTGATTTTAAAAATGCTTCAAATGAACTTTGACCCTATATAACTTTCGTTGTTGTTGTTTGCACCGAAAAAAATTTACATATTTATACGCACGTTACTTTTATCTTTCGATCCCACTACTTCAATTTTTAATTTGTGGCATCCTTAGTAAATACTCCGTAAGATGTTATGTAATACTATATGCAAATCTGCAGTAAGATTGATTTATTATAAACTTTAATGAGGTGGCATCTCTAGTATTGTGGAAGTAGGAGAATGGAACATTGTCAGAGTGAGGAAAAGGAATAAGGAATAAAGAGTTTTGAGTTTGACTTGGACCAGAGAAGTGAGCGTTGTTACATCTCAGAAGTGATCGAGCACGCCTAATTCAATAATTAATTTTCTTCCAATATATGAAAAAATATAATAATGGAGAATTCGTTGAAGAAGCAGCAATTGCTGGAAGTTCTGGCAGCCGCCGATATAGATGTGGACAAAACATTAACCGTGGCAGATTTGCGAAGGGTATTTGCAAAAAATCGCAAAAAAGCAGAGGAATTTGCACGCCATTTGCTTTTGGATTGCGTTGATTCGCAGGAAAACCGATGTGACGCAGCTAACGATGACGGAATAGATGACAGCGCAGCGACTGAAAACGTTACCGCATTAATTAGCGCCGCTCCCGCTGCCGCCGTTGAAGTTGATTTCGCTGTTTCAAAAAAAAGTAGTACATGCACAGACGGAGTAGCCGAAGTTTTAAATCAAACCGACGAAAACATAAACGCCGATGCCGATGAAAATACAGTGGCGCGAATACTAATGAGACATTGCATTTGGATAATGAGTTATTAGCTTTACGTAAGCAATACGAAATTTAAAATTAAAGCAAGAAATTCGAGAGATGGAAAATAGCGAGATGCATGCGCGCGTACCAACCCGCCGCATTTTATTTCAAGATATTGAGCATGCAATAGTAAAATTTGATGGCGACAATCGCATGTACAGTGCAGCGGACTTCATACGCCATCTTGAGCTAATTTTTACGCAGGTTAAAGCAGACGAATTTTTTAAGTTTTTGGCTTTAAGAAATTCGTTGAAAGGCACAGCCCGTTTGCTTTTAACTAAAGGCCCAGTAACTTACGATGAATTAAAAACCAAGAAGTATACCAAGCTTTGCAAAATCGTAAAAAGAAAAGCGACGAAACTGTCCGCCGATACATTTTAGAAATGGAAGCTATTGCACGTAGTAGCGATGTTACACAATATGAACTAGTTGCGTTTATTTTGCATGGTTTGGAAGGTCGGTCAGCAGATTATCAATTATTTTGTAATGGCAAAAGTGTTGCGCATTTAAAGGATGCTGCTAACATGGCGGAGCATCGTAGCGCCGTGCGTAAACAATGGGCGGGTGGCCAAATATATCAAAAATCAGTGGCACAGACTAATAATGCAGTTGAAAAGAATCGTTGCTACAATTGCTCCAAATTTGGTCACTTAAAATTTGATTGCCCATATGAAGAACGTCCGAAACAGTTTGCTTCAACTGTTGGAAGCACGGTCATGATCATAAGGCATGTACAAACCCAAAGTATATGCAGCGTTTGAAACAAGTTGCAGCTACTATAACCAGAGGTTTCGATGGAAATTCAGCGAGTGTCATAAATTTTATTGATGAGGTAAGTGTTACGTTTCTGAATTGTAAAGGCATATGTACAAAAACAACGAATCTTTTATCCCTTTTTGACACAGGAAGCCCAATAAATTTGATTCAGAAATCAGAAGCGCCATTTAATACAAAAAATTAATTATTTGATACGACATACTGCGGTTTAGGTAATGCGCAAATACAAGCATATGGCACTGTTAATTGCAACATTAAATATAAGAATCATCAAAACAAAGCGAGAATGTAGTACCAAATAATGTGCTCCCGGTTCCTATACTTTTGGGCCGGGAATGCCTAAAAAAACTTAACATAGTACTTTGTAAAATGAAAACTTTGAATCCAAATAATAATAAAAGTAATGAAGACTCGTCTTTTTGCACATATCAGCCTCTGTCGACGACCACACGAGATAAGCCAGTTGATAAAAATCACGTTGAACTTGGTGGAACCAAAAGGGATGCTTATGAAGTTTTAGATAGTTTTACTTTACCATTAGAAGATGAAGTTTGTGCAGTTATGAATATTGATATTGACAATAAAGAAGATTCACTTGATATAAATTTGCAGTTAGGTAATGATGTAGTGACACAAATACGAGATATAATATTAAAGAACTATGTTGAGAAAAAAGGTGATATTGAACCTCTTGATTATAGCATGACTATAAATTTAACAAATGAAGTGCCGAACTATTAAAAGAAGGTATTAAAAGAAGGTATTATAAGAGCAAGTGATTCTCCATACGCATCGCCGATAGTTATGATTAAGAAAAAAAATGGAGATTTTCGAAAATGTGTTGACTATCGCACATTAAATAAATACACCTTGAAGGATAATTTCCCAATTCTTTTAATTGAAGATTGTTTGGAGTACTTTGCAGGAAAAAAGTTTTATTCTTCTTCAGACCTTCGTAACGGGTTCTTTCATATTAGCATGAGTGAGACTTCGAGAAAATATACATCCTTTGTTACACCTGACGGGCAATACGAATACAATAAAATGCCTTTTGGCTTAAAAAATGGGCCTGCAGTTTTCCAACGTTACATACGTCGCTGTTTACAAGACCTCATAGATTCAAAGAAAATTGTGGTATACTTAGATGATACATATATCTATTGCATCGAATGATTTACAATCGCACTTAGAAGTCCTGATAGAAGTTCTCACACGTCTGGCCAAGCGCGGATTAGAATTAAATATGAGCAAATGTAGGTTTGCGTACCGAGCAATAAATTATTTAGGATACTCTATTAGTGAAAAGGGGATTGAACCAAGCCAGGATCATATTTTGTCGATAAAAACGTACCCAATGCCGAGGAACATAAAGGAGGTTAAAGCTTGATTGGGATTATTTTCTTATTTTCGCAAATTCATTCCAAACTATGCTAAAATCGCTCATCCATTACAAAATTTACTTCGAAGCGGAGTTAATTTTGCCATTACCAACTTATGTGTCAAGGCATTCGACGAGCTTAAATCTAAGCTGGTGTCGAAACCGATTTTAGCAATTTATAGCCCTGATAGAGACCGAGCTGGATACAGACGCTAGTAAAGTAGGATTTGGCGCTGTGCTTCTACAGCGGCAGGATGATGGCAAGTTTCATCCGGTATTTTATTTTTCCAAAGCAACGCAGCCACAAGAATCACGATTACATAGTTTTGAGCTAGAGACGCTAGCAATAATACATGCTTTACGAAGGTTTGATTGCTACCTAAGAGGGATGGCATTTAAGATTGTTACAGATTGTAACGCACCCTACCAGAACGCTGACTGTCATTTGACACAACATCTGATCTTCAGTACTGTCAGTCTAATTGTCAGCGCTCCATACAAACTTTACATCACGGATACAAGGGGGCTTGCGCAAAGCTGATGTAAACAACTGTGTACGTGTGAGCTTTTATTTCACTCTAACACATTGAAATCGCCTTTTAATTAAGCATAGAGCTGTGCTGTTCACTCCCACGTGTTTTATTGAATCAGCGCTGTCTATAAGACTGTCATTTACTGTCATAAATGATACAACACTGTTTACACCAGTGCTGACCATAATAATGTCACTACTGACCAATGTGAAAAAGTACTAATGCTTTTTTGCATAGAGAAAAATTTATTTCTTTACATCTTGAAATTTCTTGAACATTGGTTTTCTTCTATGAATTAACTAAAATAAGGACGTTCATTAAACATTACACAAATTCAGAAGTAAAGTACATAATGTGCGCCATATTTGTTGTATGTTGAAGTGGTGGCTTTTGGAAATGGTTGCCGGCATATCCTCCTCGAAGTTCAGGGAACCTTGCTCCCACACTCCTAGAAAATAATTTTTTGTTAGAAGGGATATTACTAGCCACTAACATTTTACTTACCTCGTAACACTTATAAGTACTAAATGTTCGGTATACATATTTGTTGTACGTTGGGGTGGTGGCTTTTGGAAATAGTTGCCGGAATACCCTCCTCGAAGTTCAGGGAACCTTGCTCCAACACTCCTGGAAAATAATTTTTTGTTAGAAATGATATTACTAGCCATTAACATTTTATTTACCTCGTAACACTGCATTTTGAAAAGTTTTCGCTTAGAATGCGTGCCGGTTTAAAATTTTCTAGGAATTTTGAAAATGCACCACTACTGATAATCATTTGATAGTCAAATGACAGTCACTAATGACCATATGATTCAATTGGACGAACTATTCTAGCCTACATACAATTACATTTGCCATAACATATCCGTCTCACACTGATAACAGCGACCCCTAGGTGTCACTATTTTGGTCAGTACATGGTCAGCACTGAAATTTTGAGTGTGAGTGTGTTAGATAAAAAAATCAGCGTTTCTGGTAGGGCAGTTACAATGACATTAACAGCCTCATTCTCTTTGACGAACGATACGCTTAACGAACGATACCCTCGCTAACGATATCGTGTGCTTTTGGTAGCATGAATGTTACGTTGACGATTATCGTGTAGGCTTACGTCTATCGCCAACTAAACGAAATCAAATGTCAAGTTTGCAACTCTGGGCACCTGTGTTTTGACTTTGTGAAAAAGTTTATAATTTTTTTGTTATTAATAAATCGGGAATATTTCGTTTACAATAATATATCAAGCTGTTGCTTTGGCTTTGTCGGAGGAAGGTGCGCTAAGAATGGAAGGGCAGAGATAGCGTAATGTGACTAATGTGATATCAAAATCCATCGGTATCAATAGTTCATTTTTAAATATTTATTTCTGTGAATAGTTATTTCATAGTTTTGATGTGCGGTAATACTTCCTTTAGGAAGCAACTGCTAAACACGTCCCTTCTTTGAGGCAATATTCCTCCTCGAAGGCAATCTTACTGGCTCCAAACAAAATTTGCCTCCAGCTCGTTCACAAGCTCTCGAAACTGGGTGCTAGGATTCTTTTTGGAATCTTTTAAAATAAATAAATAACAATAATTAACAACAATAGTGGAAAATTGAATAATAATACTTACTTCTTTTGTTTGCGGCTTCCATTTGCTCAACAACGATAGCAATTTCCTTCTTGTTTGATTTTGACACTTTGTTTTCGTATTGTCAGACGATAATCTTCAAGCAGATTACCGATTAAGCACTTTCGTTACGTAAGAGTCAGCTGTTATCGTGCTGACTATCGTTTTGGCTATCGTATTGCTATTCATGCTACCAACACACAAACCAAGAGCGTTTTGGGTACGTTATCGGCAAAGAGAATGAGGCTGTAAATAGGAAAACCATATGTCCAAAAATAGCCCGTTGGGCTCTCGAGCTACAAAATTACGATTATGAAATACAGCATAGAAATGGGGTAATAATGGGGCATGTAGATGCTATCATTCAGACTCAGTAGGGAAGCATGAAGAATTATCAAATAACGAGAAGCGGTCAGTAGCCCGTTTCTGTAACTTTGCGTTAACTTAACGAATGAGTTTTTATCGCATAGCTCGTAACGAATTCGTTATGAAAAGTGTTTCTGTATGAAAAAAATTCACCTTGCGATATGTTCGTGGTGTGTTATGTAAAAATGATAAAATGATAGCCCACAAGGCTTAGGTGCCAAATAGAACATTTGATGCACGCCAAGCAATTGTCTTAATAGCCTAGTAGTTGTGATGTTGCCCTAACCAGCGGGGGATTCCGAGTTCGAATCATGGCAAGTTTTTCTTTTTTTCATCTTTTTTTTAAATATTTTTTTTTGTTTTTATATTTTTCTAAGAACTAACTTTGAGTAAATATTAATAACATTAAAAATTTGCTCACAATGCAATTATTTTGGATTCTACGCTTGTTATCACTGCCACTATAGGCTGCGTTAATTTTATCGATCGCCGTAACGAAAATACATATCTTCCACGCTTATAGAAACACTGCTCAGCTATAACTACATAACAGGGTTGCACTTTGCGTTAAAAATCGTATCGATGGGATACAGAAACGGGCTACAGAGCTAAAAGAGACTGCTGGCGTGTTCCAGTTAAACACAAAGCCAGACCTGTATAAAATTTTACATGTAAATGCAACAACAACGCTGTGATCTTGATATTTTTCTGGGTCAATTTCGGACCCGTAGTAGTAGATTTTTTTGTAGTAGATTTTTTGACAGCCAACCCTTATTTGCTTGGCAGCACAAACATGCATATGTATACACACTTATTTACACAAACAACTCTCATGCAGCTGACCCGCATCGTTCCTGTTAAATTATGACCGTGACCCGACCCAGGTCAGCAAACTGGAACGCAACTTGCGTGTTTGACTACGAGGAGCAAGAGCAATAGCATAGAGGAGGAATTTATTGATATGCCAAGGAATACCAAAGTACAAGTGATTTCGCCAGCAGAAATTAATGAACTAGATTTTAATATACGGGCAGCTCAAAATAGGGATAAAGATATTTTACAACTACGGGAACGTTTAGAAAGGGAAAGCGTAACTAATTATGGTAATGGTGCAGTTTAGGGGGCCCACCCAAAACTAGACCAAAAAAGTCGAGTGGGGTGTCAAAAGACGCGTATTTACGTCTAGATTTAGAATCTCAAAAGTTATGAGGCGTGATCCATGTTTTTTATGTACAGAACACCTTTCCGCGTAGGCGGCCTTCGGCCGCGCTTCAAAAAAATAACCCTGGGCTACGCCATTCCAACTCCGGGTGTGTGCCATAGCCGTGGCTACCGCCACGGTGATGTCCTTCCGCGTCCCACGTTTCCACTCTTTTTCACTTTTTTGGCTCAGCCTAATATGCCATTACAACAACCACATGAAAATGACAGAAAATTGTGAACTTTAACTGCAAATAACTTTTGAACGGTTGAAAAAAACAAAAATCTCATTTCAGATTCTAAATCTAGACGTGAATACGCGTCTTTTGACACCTCACTCGGGTTTTTTGGTCAAGTTTTGGGTGGGCCCCCTAAACTGCACCAGTACCCTAATTATACACTTAAAGATGGAATTGTTTTTCGGCAAAGCGAAGCTGGGGGTTTTCAGTTATATGTTCCATTGGAAATGGAATATAACGTATTGCGTCTTATTTATGAAAAAATTGGTCACTTAGGAATAGACAAAACATATGATGAAATTGGAAATTTTTATTGGTTCGCTGGAATGAAAGGAAAAGTTGTTAAATATATAAGTAACTGTATAAGATGTATTATGTGTTCTTCGCCTATTAGAATTCGTGAACAAAATCTCCATAGTATACCGAAAGAGCCATTACCGTTTCACACTTTACACGTAGATCACTTTGGTCCTTTACCTTCTATAGATTCGCAGCGTAAACATGTATTCGTAATCATAGATGCTTTTACCAAATTTGTGAAACTATTTGCTGTTAAATCAACCAGTACAAAAGAAGTAGTATTATGTTTAGATAAGTATTTTAGGAATTATATGCTAAACGAATAATCAGCCATCGCGGATCCTGTTTTACTTCTCTTGAGTTTAGCACGTATCTTTTGGAAATGAATATCGAGCATGTAAAAATTGCTGTCGCTTCAGCTCAAGCCAACGGTCAAGTTGAGAGGGTGAATAGCACTCTAAAAAGAACACTTTCCAAATTAAGTAACCCCTTAAATCATGCGGATTGGAGCAAAATGTTAAACAATGTGGAATATTCAATAAATAACAGTAAGCACAGTTCTACGAAATACACACCATCTCAATTGTTGTTTGGAACCAACCAACGCGGCTCTTTTATAGATTATCTTAGTGAATATGTCGAAAATAAGCAAAACTTAACCAGTTGTAATACTCATGAAATTAGATCACACGCTGCAAGTGAAATTAAAAAGTCGCAACAAAGAAATTTAAAATACTTTTGGCAGAAAAGTAAACCTGCGAAAATATATAACAAGGGAGACTTTGTTGTTATAAAAAATATTGATAATACGATTGGAACAAACAAAAAACTAATTGAAAATTATAAAGGGCCATACGTAGTAAATAAGGTTTTACCAAACGATAGATACGTAATTCGTGATATCGAAAATTGCCAAATAACTCAGCTTCCGTATGATGGCATAATAGAAGCATCTCATATGCGGAAGTGGCTTATCCCGTAAAGGTCGTCAATGTGAACGTAACACTACAATGATTGAGGGCAATCATATGGTCAGAATGACCGAAAGCAGTGAATTTATTATTGTTAATGTTATTTAAATAGTTTAGTAATTCGTATTTGCTAAATTTGTAGCATCAGAACATACACTTGCATGTTAAGTAGGTTCTACCATTTATATATTTAAAAGGACAAAATGATGTATGTGTATTTACTACTTCATTACTAAAATTTTTCTTATCAGAATGGCCGAGTTGTGGCATCCTTAGTAAATACTCCGTAAGATGTTATGTAATACTATATGCAACACTGCAGTAAGATTGATTTATTATAAACTTTAATAAGGTGGCATCTCTAGTATTGTGGAAGTAGGAGAATGGAACATTGTAAGAGTGAGGAAAAGGAATAAGGAATAAAGAGTTTTGAGTTTGACTTGGACCAGAGAAGTGAGCGTTGTTACAAATTCTAGAGGTTGCGGTATTCTGGGCCCTCACTCTGTAGTTCTATTCGAAAGGCTGTTCTACTCGAAAGCAAAAATCGATTCTAAAACACATCGGCACTCGGTAGTTCGTTAGAATTCACTTTAGAAAATATTCGATAAGGGTGAGCAACACTGTTTCACAAATGTCAAACTCAAAGAAAAATACGAAAAGAAAACAAAAGCAAAACAAACCAAATTGAAAACATTGCGATTTAAGAAGTTTTAATTTTACAAAATAAAAGTTAAATAGAATATATGTGAAATGGATTCGGTAGCGCTATGGTTGGATGCAGATGAAAATACAGTGACGGAGCGAGTGCAGTTGCGCGTTATTAGGGATAATTCCAATATACTCAATATCAATGACAAATGGTAAATATATTGATTAATTTGTAGACCGACTATGCAAACTTTAGGTTGAATAAGGACGCATTTCAGTATGTACTAAATGCAATGATCCCCGCGCTAAGTATTCCTCAAAAATCAACAGCGATTCCCCCAATTATTAAGCTCGCCGCTGCACTTAAATTATTAATACTGAACCATAATCTCAAACTGTCGAGGTTTCGTATTTGGTTGCTTAAATATTTCTGTCCTGTAAACGATTTTTTCATGGAAAATTTTTGATTTTATTCATAGGAACTTACATTTTTGTTGATTTTCGTTTGCTAAATTATTGTAGAATAGAATTTTCTAACATTCGACTATTTTGACATTTGTTTTCGAGACAGAGAGTGCCAAATTTTCTACAAACGAAAGGGGAAAAATCAAGGCCCTTACTCTGTAGTTCTATTCTAAAGAAATTTCGTTCGCTTTCGAGCGATTCGTACCCTGTAAAAGAATTTTCGATTAGAATACATTCGTTGTTCGAGTTCCATTTTGTTCCCTTCACAACCACATGAAAATGACAGAAAATTGTGAACTGCAAATAACTTTTGAACGGTTGAAAAAAACAAAAATCTCATTTCAGATTCTAAATCTAGACGTGAATACGCGTCTTTTGATACCCCACTCGACTCTTTTGGTCTAGTTTTGGGTGGGCCCCATAAACGGCACCAGTACCTAAAATATAAGAAGTTTTTGTTACAATTACTGTTGGAAGGTCTGGCAACATTTTTTTTATTAACTAGTTCAAATTAATCACGTAGCAAGCTGCTTAGTTTTCGGCATTATATCTTTCCGTGGTTAATAAACGTGATAAAGCTCCGCGTTTCTTGACAATTATTAAAGAAAATCTATAAAATAACTCATAAAATGAAGAATAAACAAGCTATGTTGTAGTGAACGTGCCATAACATAGTTTGTTTATTCCTTCAGAGCCATCAGCAGTTGCTACTCGCTGTAACTGCAACAAATCCGAAGGCATTGTTGTTGCCAAGTGAAAAAACATGTCGGGCTTTCTGTGATAAAAAATTTAAATGTTTAAAGCGGTTATTCGCGCAAAACTCGGGCAAAAAACAGTGCGGGACTGTGTGGAAGCGGGTTTTTGTGTAATGTAATATAGTTTTGTGTGTATAGTGTTATCAAAGTGTTTTAAAATTTACACATTTTGGTTGGGAAAATTCGAATTTTTAAATTCGATTTTCTCTTAACATATGAGTTGAATCCAAGTTCGGGATTAAGTTCTGTGATTTCTGGGACTCTGGGCACGGTGCACCTAATAAAACTCAAACCACTCTCTCTTGCTACATTCGCTAGAATTGCTGATAAAAGCAACACAAGTTTCCTGTATATGAATGCAGTATAAGAAGTATTACGCTTTTTCGACGATCACGGCAACACTGTATACGATGTTGAGCTGTCAAACTTTTAAAGCAGCTCAGTTCAAGTCTCCTTCGACCACTTCCTTTTCCGTGTTAGCCGTGAAAACAGAAACATGCCGGTTTGTGTTGTTTCCATTAAAAAATTGTGTATATTGCTAATTAACTTAAACCTTGAGTGTTATTTCTACGGCTTTTGAAGCTACGATGTTGCTTCTAAGGAATCCGCCCTCGATAGATTGATTTGGCTAAAAAGTTTCGGTTTGATTGCTGAGTGAATATGCTAACCAACATAATTTTCCGTCAATGCATTTAAACTTATGTATAGTACTGAATTTGTCTTACTCAATCATCTAATAGCGTGCATTTGTTAATAAACCGATTAAGATTTAAAGTAGAACTCAAAGCTGAACCGAAAATAAGCTCTGCAAAAATTATGTACCCAATAATGCGTAAACAATATAGCAATATAACAAACCCCTTCTTTAATTTGCCAATGCTTTGTTTTTTCTTTACGTATGTGTATTCAGTTAAAATAAGGCTTTGCAACTCCAGACAATAAATTAGAAAAATTCGTGGTAATTCTTTACGACCGCACGTAACTGCTAATACACGTCCAAAAATATCGGGAGAGGTATCAAAAAACGCGTTTTGACCTCTGTAACAAGAATCCGAATCCGGAAAAGAAATATTTTAGTTCAGTGACAAGTTATTAGCAAAAAACCAAAAAATGACCCAGGTCTAATCCTGATATAGGGGTCCGATCCATGTTTTTTATGAGCAGAACACCTGGTAATCGTTTACGTGGGTAACGAGCGCTAATACGCGTCCAAAAATTTCGGGCGGGGAATAAAAAGACGCGTCCCAGGAGCATGAATATAACTCCGCTCAACCAATATTTTCATTATTTTGGAAAATATTTGCGAAAAACCGATAAATGAACCATGTCAAATCCTGATTTAGGGGCCCGATACATATTTTTATGTGTAGAACACGTTTCCGCGCTTCAAAAAATAACCCTGGACTACGCCATTCCAACTCCGGGTGGTTGCCCTGAACGGTGGCAACATGCCACCGTTCCCACTCTTTTCTCACAGTGTAATTTGTGATTACAACAACCACATGAAAATGACAGAAAATTCTAAACTTTGATTGCAAATATCTCGCAAACTACTGAAAATATTGGTCAAAACGCGTCTTTTGATACCTCTCTCGATATTTTTGGAGGTGTATTTTCAGTTCCGTACGGTCGTAAAGAAATACGAAATTCGTTATCAATCTGAATCTTATGAGAGTTAAGGTTTTTGTGTTTGGCTTATTTTTTGCAGCTAGCGAAAGATTTACTTCATCCTTTACCTGCTGAGGAGAAGCGTAAACACAAACTTAAACGTTTGGTGCAACATCCGAATTCCTACTTTATGGATGTTAAGTGCCCAGGATGCTACAGAATCACTACAGTTTTTAGTCATGCACAAGGAGTTGTTGTGTGTGCTGGCTGTGCAACCATACTCTGCCAACCCACAGGCGGACGTGCTAAACTCACTGAAGGTATGTTACTAGTGTAATATAGTACATTATTATTTTGTTTCTTTTGAGAGATGACTGCTAAGGGCATCAGATAAAATTTTCAGTGTGACATACATAATACTGATTGGTCCGGACTACTAATTCAGGGATCAGTACGTTTTATTTGGTTCTTTTATCAGAATTGAAGTTAATTTTTAGCTATTTTTATCTTCTGTTTTTCCGACAGGGTGAATGCTAGATTTATATTGGAACGATTTTCCGTCATCCCTTGTCAATTTTTGTTTGTTTACAAACCGTTAAGAACGAAAACTTACACTGAAGATGGCGGATCGCCGAAACCGGTTTGTAAACAAACAAAAATTGACAAGGGATGACGGAAAATCGTTCCAATATAAATCTTAATTTTTAGCATTTGTCTCCTTAAGGAACTAAATACCTTTATTATATGACTCATTGATATTTGCATATTTTTTATCTTCTAGGTTGTTCATTCAGAAGGAAGCCTCAGTAGATAAATTCGATTGCACCACGATAATTTTTATAAAATCAAAAAATAAAACAATTCAGTGTAAAACGTAGTTTGCGCATTACATGTATTATGTTAAGGGAAGCTTGGTTGAAAATGTGTTGCGACTGTAAATTGGAATTGTTCTACACACTATCGCTAAGTGTGTAATCGTATCAAAAGACGCGCTTTGGTCCCAGTAGCATGAATATAACTCGGCTGAACGAATATTTTCATTATTTTGGAAAATAATTGCAAAAAACCAAAAAATTACCCAGGTCAAATCCCAAAGGCAGGAGTGTGATCCGCGCTTCAAAAACAAAACAACAGCGGCTACGCGATCCCCAGTATTTCTGGTAATCGCTTACGTGGGGTACCGAAAACTAATACGCGTCCAAAAATGTCGGGAGGGGTATCAAAAGACGCGTTTCGGTCCCAGGAGCATGAATGCAACCACGCTCAACCAATGTTTTGGAAAATATTTGCGAAAAAACGATTCTGATTTGGGGGCCCGAACCATGTTTTTTTATGTGCAGAACACCTTTCCGCATTGGCGCCGTTCGGCCGCGCTCAAAAAAATAACTCTGACTTCGCCATGCCAACTCCGGGTGGTTACATGCCACGGTAAGCACACTTTAGCATATTTTTCTCACAGTGCAATTTGTGATTACAACCACCACATGAAAATTACAGAAAATTCTGAACTTTGATTGCAAATATCTCGCAAACTACTGGAAATATTGGTTCAGCGGAGTTATATTCATGCTCCTCCGGCCAAAGCGCGTCTCCTGATACATATCCAATGGTTGTGTATTGGAGCTAGGCACCCCAAGTAAACGATTGCCGCATTTCTGCGTCGAACACATTTTTTGTCACAGTGTAATTTGTAATTACAATAAAAATTACAAAATTGTGAACTTTGATTGCAAATATCTACACAAAAACAATAAATTGAAATTCCGACCGAGGTCAAAACGCGTCTTTTGATACCTTTCCCGATAATTTTGGACGTGTTCTAGCAGTTGGGGGTTAAAGGGGACAAATACCACTTTTTTTTCTAACCGATATATACCTTTCATAGAAAGTATTGCTCACTTAATATATATTTACCCATTCAAACAAATTAATCTTTACAAAAAATTACCCTATGTACCAAGTGCAAAAGAACATGATGTATTCTTACTTATGCGGGATTTTTAACCAGGAATGAGTTGTTGGTGTAGCGCTACTTAGCCCTACCTAGTTAGTCAGTATCTTATCCAGTAATATCATCAAACTCTTCTAACGGAAGTCTTAGAAACCTAGCGGCTTCGACAGGGGTGGACCAGAGGGATATGGGTGTTAGAAGATTAGGCTCGGTTGAGCAAACAAAAAGGTGGTTAGTATTATGGGGGGACAAGCCGCATGCCGGACAAACATTAGGTAAGTCGGAGCTCAGTATGGATAAGTAAGAGTTTAACCTATTACAATATCGAGACCAGCAACACCATAGGCAGCTCGCGCTCCTCTTCGGCAACGGGTTGTGTTGTTGCCTGAAGAACGGCGTTCGCTGGGAGACAAACAAATTTACCGGAGGCGTTGTTGTTATCAGTGCTTAGCCCTGCCCGAAGGGCCAGTACACTCTAATTCCCATCAGGCTCTTCTAACGGAAGTCCAAGTAAACGCGCAGTTTCGACAGGGTTAGACAAGAGTGATAAAGGTGTTAGAAGAGTGTGTTCAGTAGAACAGGAAAAGAGATGTTGTGTGTCATGAGGGGTATGTAGGGCATGGGTTCGGTATGGTGGGGTTCAGTCTGGATAAATAGGAGTTCAGCGGTGGCATGATTATCGAAGGTGAGGCTATTGTCGAATGTATCCCTCTTGAATTTTTGGGTGGTTGACTGTAGGTAGTGGGACACCATCTACGTGGACATTCAACTCCTGCCCCATCTGCGCATTCCACGTGGTGAAAGAAGGTGGAAAGATCGCGCAATTAGTAATTCAGTCTTGTACATAGTTTGTCCGTGGAAGGTCCCTTGCCCGTGGCCATCACGGTGCAGTCGTCAGCGCGCGAAACGATGGAGACCCCCTCTGGTGGGGGAGGGAGGCTGGAGATGTAGAAGTTAAACAGAAGGGGTGAAAGGACACCACCCTGCGGAACCCCTTGTCTAATTCTTCTAGGTCTACATCTCTCGTTTCGAAACTTCACTTTATCGTTTAAACCGGTAGGAAGCGGTGTCTTCTCCAGGTCTTTAAGGAGTGTGGCATGGTTGACTGCGTCGAAGGCTTTCGACAGGTCGAGTGCCACGAGAACCGTCCTGTGGTTTGGTTGGTGTTGGTTCAAACCGAAGTTAATCTACGTCGTGATGGCATTTAATGCCGATGTTGTGCTATGATATTTCCGGAAGCCATGTTGATGGATTTTGAGTATAATATACTTCTTCATGGCAATTTCGTCGAGTCCAAGTGGTCTAGAGGGTTTCGCCCTCCTTATAGCTTCCTTAACCTCTGCGACGGTGACGACAATGGGTGCGGTTGTGTGTTTGTGCGCACGTCGAATGGCTTTTCTTTTAGCCCTATCCGCAGGAGAATGCAGTATAAATTGCCGGCAAAATGAGCTCGCGCATTTCCTGGGGTCCGATTTGACGCTGTCGCCGAAAGCAATGGCGACCTTGTGATTGTATTTGGTCGGGTTGGATAGGGCCTTGACTGTCGACCATAATTTGCCGGCCCCGCCCCAGAGGTTGCATGACTCTAGGTGTTCTTTCCACTTGGTCAATTTGTGGTCATTGACAGTCCGACGGATTTCCGCGTTGAGATCTTTTATTCTTGGATCTGCGGGGTTCAAGAGCATCACTTGGTCACGTTCACTTGCCATTGGACATGACTTTGCGAAACTCTTTCTCACCTTTGCGGAAGTCCGTCGGTGTGGGTAGGTCAGCGAAGGAGTGCTCTGTAAAGTCCGTGAAGCGGTCCCAGTCCCCTTTACTAAAGTTAATGTACGTTCGTTTTTCTGTCGTTATGAAGTCGGACGGTCGTTCGATGTTTAGTATGTGGGCTGATGCTAATGGAAGCATTGGTTGCCAGTTTACGTGGTTGATAAGGTCCGCGCTTGAAATGGAGATGTCTGGCGAGCTGTGGCAGTTAGCTGCCATCCTAGTGGGGGCATCTCCATTCAGTGTTCAGAATGCCGAGTTGTCTATTTTGCTCTGCGAGTGAGTGCCCTCTGCGGTCTGCTGGCAAGTTGGAGTGCCAGAGATCGTGGTGTGCGTTGAAGTCACCTGTTGTTGTTGTTGTAGCACTACGTTGCCCTGCCTAGGTAGTCAGTATCTACCCAATATTGTCATCAAACTTTTCTAACGGAAGTCCTAGAAACCTAGCGGCTTCGACAGGGGTGGACCAGAGGGATATGGGTGTTAGAAGAGTAGGCTCGACTGAGCAGACAAAAAGATGATTTGTATTATGGGGGGACAAGCCGCATGCCGGACAAACATTAGGCAAGTCGGGGTTCAGTCTGGATAGGTAAGAGTTTAACCTATTACAATATCCAGACCGGAGTTGAGCCAGCATCACCCTAGTCTCCCTAGGCAGCTCGCGCTCCTCTTCGGCAACGGGTGGTGTTGTTGCCTGAAGAACGGCGTTCGCCGGGAGAGTGCCAACAAAGGAATTTACCGAGTTCGTATGGATGAGGGTGAGGGCCTGCCGGTGCACCTTAGGATCAAACGGCGTGAAAATCAGGTGCCGGATCTCATCGAAGTGTTTGCGTAGGTGGCTCCTTATGCTCCTGGGGGGCGGATTCTCGTTGACCAGGCGTCTGTTCGGATGCTGCGGTTTGCAACAGTTGAACAGGAATTGCCTGGTCAACATCTCGCTATGCTCTTTAACGGTGAGCATTTTCGCTTCATTATGAGGAGACATAAGAAGACACCCAGTGGCGGTACGAAGGGCGGTGTTCTGGCAGAAGTTTCTATACATAAAAGTTAAACAGAAACGGGGATAGGACACCACCCTGTGGCACCCCTGGTTTAACTATTCTGGGTTTTGATCTGGCGCCTCTGAACTCAACCGACGATTGAAGACCACTCAGGTAGTTGGCAGTCCAACGTTTAAGACAGGGGAGAAGGGACGAGTCTTCAAGGTCTTTGTTGTTGTTGTTGTTGTTAGCAGTGCTTCGCCCTGCCCAAAGGGCCAGAACACTCCTAGTTGTCATCGGGCTCTTCTAACGGAAGTCCAAGGAAACGCGCTGTTTCAACAGGGTTGGACCAAAGTGATAAGGGAGTTAGAAGAGTATGTTCCGAAGAACACGAAAAGAGATGTTGCGTGTCGTGGGGGGCCATACCGCATGCAGGGCATGTGTTTGGTATGGTAGGGTTCAGTCTGGACAAATAGGAGTTCAGCCTATTGCAATATCCAGACCGAAGTTGAGCCAGCATGACTCTAGTCTCCCTCGGAAGGACACGTTCTTCCTCAGCAAGAACGGGTGGTTGGGCACCAATAACGGGGTTCACAGGCCGGGATCTGAGGGATCTGTCCACCGACTCAGTGTGGAGGTCCTTTAGGGCCCGCCTATGGTCCCGCAGATCAAACGGCAACGAGATGTGATGCCGGATCTCATCATAATGCTTCCGGAGATGCTTCCTTATGTCTCTAGGGGGCGGAGTTTCATCCAATAGCTGTCGATTTGGATGACTGGGACGGTGGCAGTTCAAAAGGAACTGCCTACTTAAAAGTTCCGCATGCTCGCGAACGTTGAGCATTTGAGCCTCCTGGTGGAGATGAGACTCAGGAGACATAAGCAAACAACCCGTCGCAGTTCTGATGGCGGTGTTTTGGCAGACCTGCAATTTCCTCCAGTTGGTGTCGTGAAGGTTAGGCGACCATATGGGCGCAGCATAATCAATAACCGGTCGGCCAATAGCCTTATAGGTGACCAGCAACGTTTCTTTGTCTTTGCCCCAAGTACTGCCGGCCAGTGACTTGATTATCTTGTTGCGGCTTTGTACCTTTGAAGCTATTGCGGTGGCATGATTAGCGAAGGTGAGGCTATTGTCGAATGTAACCCCTAGAATTTTGGGGTGGTTGACAGTAGGTAGTGGAAAACCATCTACGTGGACATTCAACTCCTGCCCCATCTGCGCAGTCCACGTGGTGAACAACGTCGCCGTAGATTTAGTCGGGGAAAGAGTCAGGTTCCGCTCTGTGAAGAAGCAGGAAAGGTCGCGCAGGTAGTCATTCAGTCTAGTACAAAGTTCGTCTGTCGAAGTTCCTTTGCCCGTGGCCATCACAGTGCAGTCGTCAGCGTACGAAACGATGGAGACCCCCTCTGGTGGGGGAGGGAGGCTCGAGATGTAGAAGTTAAACAGAAGGGGTGAAAGAACACCACCCTGCGGAACCCCTTGTCTAATTCTTCTAGGTCTACATCTCTCCTTTCGAAACTGCACTGACGCCAGCTGACCGTTCAAGTAGTTGGCGGTCCACCTTTTTAGGCCGGCAGGAAGCGGTGTCTCCTCCAGGTCTTCAAGGAGTGTGGCGTGGTTGACTGTGTCGAAGGCTTTCGACAGGTCAAGTGCCACGAGAACCGTCCTGTGGTTTGGTTGGTGTTGGTTCAAACCGAAGTTAATCTGCGTCGTGATGGCGTTCAAAGCTGATGTTGTGCTATGGTTTTTACGGAAGCCATGTTGATGATTGGCCAGCTGCAGGTTTGCAGTATAATATGGGAGCAGAATAGCCTCTAACAACTTCACTACCGGCGAAAGGAGAGATATCGGACGATAAGAGTCTCCTTGATTTGCCGGCTTCCCAGGTTTTAGGAGGGGGACCACAGTCGCATGTTTCCAGATATCTGGTATAACGAAGGTGGGCAGTGAGAGGTTGAATAGAGCCGCCAAGTACTTGTGCCCCTCGTGGCCTAGGTGTTTCAGCATCTTCATGGCAATTCCGTCGGGTCCGAGTGATCTTGAAGGTTTGGCCTTCCTTATAGCTTCCTTGACCTCTGCAGCGGAGACGACAATGGGCGCGGCTGTGTGTTTGTGTTTGTGCGCGCGTCGGATGGCTTTTCTCTTAGCCCTATCCGCAGGAGAATGCAGTATAAATTGCCGGCAGAATGCGCTCGCGCACTTCCTGGGGTCCGACTTGACGTTATCGCCGAAAGCAATGGCGACCTTGTCATTGTATTTGGTCGGGTTGGATAGGGCCTTGACTGTCGACCATAATTTGCCGACCCCGCCGGAGAGGTTGCATGACTCTAGGTGTTCTTTCCACTTCTTCAATTTATGATCATTGACAGTCCGACGGATTTCTGCGTTGAGATCCTTTATTCTTGGATCTGCGGCGTTCAAGAGTCTCACTTGGTCACGTTCTCTTGCCATTGCCGCTGCTTCCGCAGGGAAATTCGGCCGAATTTCCGGGATTCTGCCAGCAGGGATGAAGCGGCCAGAGGCTGAATCGATGACTTTGCGAAACTCTTTCTCACCTTTGCATACGTCCGTCGGTGTGGGTAGGTCAGCGATGGAGTGCTCTGTAAAGTCCGTGAAGCGGTCCCAGTCCGCTTTACTAAAGTTGATGTACGTTCGTTTTTCTGTCGTCTTTCATTAGTTGCGCATGGTTGACCGTGTCAAAAGCTTTGGCCAGGTCAAGCGCAACTAGCACTGTCCTGTGGTTTAGACGCTTTTGGTTTAATCCGTCCCCTATCTGAGTGGTTATGGCGTTCAGCGCGGTGGTGGTGCTGTGATTTTTGCGAAATCCATGCTGATGTTCGGCGAGCCGCAGGTTTGCGGTGAAGTACGGCAACAAGATAGATTCCAACACCTTCACTACTGGCGAGAGGAGAGATATCGGGCGATATGACTCCCCTACGGCAGCTGGCTTGCCAGGCTTTAGTAGTGGGACCACCTTTGCTTGTCTCCATCTTTCAGGAATAACAAAGGTGGACAGGGAAAGGTTGAAAATGTGTGTAAGGTATCTTAAGCCTTCGTCGCCGAGGTGTTTCAGCATCAGCATGGAAATGCCATCGGGGCCAATATATTTGGTGTTCTTAGATCTCCGAATGGCCTCATGAACTTCTGTTGTGGAGATGGCAATGGGCGCATGGCTGTTTTTGTGTTTGTGCGCTTCCCTGGTGGCTCGGCGAATCTCTTTGTGTTCGGTTTTCATCAACCTACTTACTTGTTTTTTAACCACTTTCATTATCTCACCTTGTACTTAGGTTAGGTTAGGTTACGAGGGTAGGACCGAAACCACAAGGTAACGGCCCGACACTTAGGCCACCAGTAGGCCCGTTGTGATACCCTATATGGACTCGAAAAACAAGCGAATCCATTCCTTACCTATACATGGTGATTGAACCACTTCGTGGCGACAATGAATTTAGCTATAGCCTTGACCTCACATTTAGAGATTTCACTGTATCGTTTAAACCGGTAGGAAGCGGTGTCTTCTCCAGGTCTTTAAGGAGTGTGGCATGGTTGACTGCGTCGAAGGCTTTCGACAGGTCGAGTGCCACGAGAACCGTCCTGTGGTTTGGTTGGTGTTGGTTCAAACCGAAGTTAATCTACGTCGTGATGGCATTTAATGCCGATGTTGTGCTATGATATTTCCGGAAGCCATGTTGATGGATTTTGCAGTATAATATACTTCTTCATGGCAATTTCGTCGGGTCCAAGTGGTCTAGAGGGTTTCGCCCTCCTTATAGCTTCCTTAACCTCTGCGACGGTGACGACAATGGGTGCGGTTGTGTGTCTGTGCGCACGTCGAATGGCTTTTCTTTTAGCCCTATCCGCAGGAGAATGCAGTATAAATTGCCGGCAAAATGAGCTCGCGCATTTCCTGGGGTCCGATTTGACGCTGTCGCCGAAAGCAATGGCGACCTTGTGATTGTATTTGGTCGGGTTGGATAGGGCCTTGACTGTCGACCATAATTTGCCGGCCCCGCCCCAGAGGTTGCATGACTCTAGGTGTTCTTTCCACTTGGTCAATTTGTGGTCATTGACAGTCCGACGGATTTCCGCGTTGAGATCTTTTATTCTTGGATCTGCGGGGTTCAAGAGCATCACTTGGTCACGTTCACTTGCCATTGGACATGACTTTGCGAAACTCTTTCTCACCTTTGCGGAAGTCCGTCGGTGTGGGTAGGTCAGCGAAGGAGTGCTCTGTAAAGTCCGTGAAGCGGTCCCAGTCCCCTTTACTAAAGTTAATGTACGTTCGTTTTTCTGTCGTTATGAAGTCGGACGGTGGTTCGATGTTTAGTATGTGGGCTGATGCTAATGGAAGCATTGGTTGCCAGTTTACGTGGTTGATAAGGTCCGCGCTTGAAATGGAGATGTCTGGCGAGCTGTGGCAGTTAGCTGCCATCCTAGTGGGGGCATCTCCATTCAGTGTTCAGAATGCCGAGTTGTCTATTTTGCTCTGCGAGTGAGTGCCCTCTGCGGTCTGCTGGCAAGTTGGAGTGCCAGAGATCGTGGTGTGCGTTGAAGTCACCTGTTGTTGTTGTTGTAGCACTACGTTGCCCTGCCTAGGTAGTCAGTATCTACCCAATATTGTCATCAAACTTTTCTAACGGAAGTCCTAGAAACCTAGCGGCTTCGACAGGGGTGGACCAGAGGGATATGGGTGTTAGAAGAGTAGGCTCGGCTGAGCAGACAAAAATATGATTTGTATTATGGGGGGACAAGCCGCATGCCGGACAAACATTAGGCAAGTCGGGGTTCAGTCTGGATAGGTAAGAGTTTAACCTATTACAATATCCAGACCGGAGTTGAGCCAGCATCACCCTAGTCTCCCTAGGCAGCTCGCGCTCCTCTTCGGCAACGGGTGGTGTTGTTGCCTGAAGAACGGCGTTCGCCGGGAGAGTGCCAACAAAGGAATTTACCGAGTTCGTATGGATGAGGGTGAGGGCCTGCCGGTGCACCTTAGGATCAAACGGCGTGAAAATCAGGTGCCGGATCTCATCGAAGTGTTTGCGTAGGTGGCTCCTTATGCTCCTGGGGGGCGGATTCTCGTTGACCAGGCGTCTGTTCGGATGCTGCGGTTTGCAACAGTTGAACAGGAATTGCCTGGTCAACATCTCGCTATGCTCTTTAACGGTGAGCATTTTCGCTTCATTATGAAGGTGATGCTCAGGAGACATAAGAAGACACCCAGTGGCGGTACGAAGGGCGGTGTTCTGGCAGAAGTTTCTATACATAAAAGTTAAACAGAAACGGGGATAGGACACCACCCTGTGGCACCCCTGGTTTAACAATTCTGGGTTTTGATCTGGCGCCTCTGAACTCAACCGACGATTGAAGACCACTCAGGTAGTTGGCAGTCCAACGTTTAAGACAGGGGAGAAGGGACGAGTCTTCAAGGTCTTTGTTGTTGTTGTTGTTGTTAGCAGTGCTTCGCCCTGCCCAAAGGGCCAGAACACTCCTAGTTGTCATCGGGCTCTTCTAACGGAAGTCCAAGGAAACGCGCTGTTTCAACAGGGTTGGACCAAAGTGATAAGGGAGTTAGAAGAGTATGTTCCGAAGAACACGAAAAGAGATGTTGCGTGTCGTGGGGGGCCATACCGCATGCAGGGCATGTGTTTGGTATGGTAGGGTTCAGTCTGGACAAATAGGAGTTCAGCCTATTGCAATATCCAGACCGAAGTTGAGCCAGCATGACTCTAGTCTCCCTCGGAAGGACACGTTCTTCCTCAGCAAGAACGGGTGGTTGGGCACCAATAACGGGGTTCACAGGCCGGGATCTGAGGGATCTGTCCACCGACTCAGTGTGGAGGTCCTTTAGGGCCCGCCTATGGTCCCGCAGATCAAACGGCAACGAGATGTGATGCCGGATCTCATCATAATGCTTCCGGAGATGCTTCCTTATGTCTCTAGGGGGCGGAGTTTCATCCAATAGCTGTCGATTTGGATGACTGGGACGGTGGCAGTTCAAAAGGAACTGCCTACTTAAAAGTTCCGCATGCTCGCGAACGTTGAGCATTTGAGCCTCCTGGTGGAGATGAGACTCAGGAGACATAAGCAAACAACCCGTCGCAGTTCTGATGGCGGTGTTTTGGCAGACCTGCAATTTCCTCCAGTTGGTGTCGTGAAGGTTAGGCGACCATATGGGCGCAGCATAATCAATAACCGGTCGGCCAATAGCCTTATAGGTGACCAGCAACGTTTCTTTGTCTTTGCCCCAAGTACTGCCGGCCAGTGACTTGAGGATCTTGTTGCGGCTTTGTACCTTTGAAGCTATTGCGGTGGCATGATTAGCGAAGGTGAGGCTATTGTCGAATGTAACCCCTAGAATTTTGGGGTGGTTGACAGTAGGTAGTGGAACACCATCTACGTGGACATTCAACTCCTGCCCCATCTGCGCAGTCCACGTGGTGAACAACGTCGCCGTAGATTTAGTCGGGGAAAGAGTCAGGTTCCGCTCTGTGAAGAAGCAGGAAAGGTCGCGCAGGTAGTCATTCAGTCTAGTACAAAGTTCGTCTGTCGAAGGTCCTTTGCCCGTGGCCATCACAGTGCAGTCGTCAGCGTACGAAACGATGGAGACCCCCTCTGGTGGGGGAGGGAGGCTCGAGATGTAGAAGTTAAACAGAAGGGGTGAAAGAACACCACCCTGCGGAACCCCTTGTCTAATTCTTCTAGGTCTACATCTCTCGTTTCGAAACTGCACTGACGCCAGCTGACCGTTCAAGTAGTTGGCGGTCCACCTTTTTAGGCCGGCAGGAAGCGGTGTCTCCTCCAGGTCTTCAAGGAGTGTGGCGTGGTTGACTGTGTCGAAGGCTTTCGACAGGTCAAGTGCCACGAGAACCGTCCTGTGGTTTGGTTGGTGTTGGTTCAAACCGAAGTTAATCTGCGTCGTGATGGCGTTCAAAGCTGATGTTGTGCTATGGTTTTTACAGAAGCCATGTTGATGATTGGCCAGCTGCAGGTTTGCAGTATAATATGGGAGCAGAATAGCCTCTAACAACTTCACTACCGGCGAAAGGAGAGATATCGGACGATAAGAGTCTCCTTGATTTGCCGGCTTCCCAGGTTTTAGGAGGGGGACCACAGTCGCATGTTTCCAGATATCTGGTATAACGAAGGTGGGCAGTGAGAGGTTGAATAGAGCCGCCAAGTACTTGTGCCCCTCGTGGCCTAGGTGTTTCAGCATCTTCATGGCAATTCCGTCGGGTCCGAGTGATCTTGAAGGTTTGGCCTTCCTTATAGCTTCCTTGACCTCTGCAGCGGAGACGACAATGGGCGCGGCTGTGTGTTTGTGTTTGTGCGCGCGTCGGATGGCTTTTCTCTTAGCCCTATCCGCAGGAGAATGCAGTATAAATTGCCGGCAGAATGCGCTCGCGCACTTCCTGGGGTCCGACTTGACGTTATCGCCGAAAGCAATGGCGACCTTGTCATTGTATTTGGTCGGGTTGGATAGGGCCTTGACTGTCGACCATAATTTGCCGACCCCGCCGGAGAGGTTGCATGACTCTAGGTGTTCTTTCCACTTCTTCAATTTATGATCATTGACAGTCCGACGGATTTCTGCGTTGAGATCCTTTATTCTTGGATCTGCGGCGTTCAAGAGTCTCACTTGGTCACGTTCTCTTGCCATTGCCGCTGCTTCCGCAGGGAAATTCGGCCGAATTTCCGGGATTCTGCCAGCAGGGATGAAGCGGCCAGAGGCTGAATCGATGACTTTGCGAAACTCTTTCTCACCTTTGCATACGTCCGTCGGTGTGGGTAGGTCAGCGATGGAGTGCTCTGTAAAGTCCGTGAAGCGGTCCCAGTCCGCTTTACTAAAGTTGATGTACGTTCGTTTTTCTGTCGTCTTTCATTAGTTGCGCATGGTTGACCGTGTCAAAAGCTTTGGCCAGGTCAAGCGCAACTAGCACTGTCCTGTGGTTTAGACGCTTTTGGTTTAATCCGTCCCCTATCTGAGTGGTTATGGCGTTCAGCGCGGTGGTGGTGCTGTGATTTTTGCGAAATCCATGCTGATGTTCGGCGAGCCGCAGGTTTGCGGTGAAGTACGGCAACAAGATAGATTCCAACACCTTCACTACTGGCGAGAGGAGAGATATCGGGCGATATGACTCCCCTACGGCAGCTGGCTTGCCAGGCTTTAGTAGTGGGACCACCTTTGCTTGTCTCCATCTTTCAGGAATAACAAAGGTGGACAGGGAAAGGTTGAAAATGTGTGTAAGGTATCTTAAGCCTTCGTCGCCGAGGTGTTTCAGCATCAGCATGGAAATGCCATCGGGGCCAATATATTTGGTGTTCTTAGATCTCCGAATGGCCTCATGAACTTCTGTTGTGGAGATGGCAATGGGCGCATGGCTGTTTTTGTGTTTGTGCGCTTCCCTGGTGGCTCGGCGAATCTCTTTGTGTTCGGTTTTCATCAACCTACTTACTTGTTTTTTAACCACTTTCATTATCTCACCTTGTACTTAGGTTAGGTTAGGTTACGAGGGTAGGACCGAAACCACAAGGTAACGGCCCGACACTTAGGCCACCAGTAGGCCCGTTGTGATACCCTATATGGACTCGAAAAACAAGCGAATCCATTCCTTACCTATACATGGTGATTGAACCACTTCGTGGCGACAATGAATTTAGCTATAGCCTTGACCTCACATTTAGAGATTTCACTGTATCGTTTAAACCGGTAGGAAGCGGTGTCTTCTCCAGGTCTTTAAGGAGTGTGGCATGGTTGACTGCGTCGAAGGCTTTCGACAGGTCGAGTGCCACGAGAACCGTCCTGTGGTTTGGTTGGTGTTGGTTCAAACCGAAGTTAATCTACGTCGTGATGGCATTTAATGCCGATGTTGTGCTATGATATTTCCGGAAGCCATGTTGATGGATTTTGCAGTATAATATACTTCTTCATGGCAATTTCGTCGGGTCCAAGTGGTCTAGAGGGTTTCGCCCTCCTTATAGCTTCCTTAACCTCTGCGACGGTGACGACAATGGGTGCGGTTGTGTGTCTGTGCGCACGTCGAATGGCTTTTCTTTTAGCCCTATCCGCAGGAGAATGCAGTATAAATTGCCGACAAAATGAGCTCGCGCATTTCCTGGGGTCCGATTTGACGCTGTCGCCGAAAGCAATGGCGACCTTGTGATTGTATTTGGTCGGGTTGGATAGGGCCTTGACTGTCGACCATAATTTGCCGGCCCCGCCCCAGAGGTTGCATGACTCTAGGTGTTCTTTCCACTTGGTCAATTTGTGGTCATTGACAGTCCGACGGATTTCCGCGTTGAGATCTTTTATTCTTGGATCTGCGGGGTTCAAGAGCATCACTTGGTCACGTTCACTTGCCATTGGACATGACTTTGCGAAACTCTTTCTCACCTTTGCGTAAGTCCGTCGGTGTGGGTAGGTCAGCGAAGGAGTGCTCTGTAAAGTCCGTGAAGCGGTCCCAGTCCCCTTTCCTAAAGTTAATGTACGTTCGTTTTTCTGTCGTTATGAAGTCGGACGGTCGTTCAATGTTTAGTATGTGGGCTGATGCTAATGGAAGCATTGGTTGCCAGTTTACGTGGTTGATAAGGTCCGCGCTTGAAATGGAGATGTCTGGCGAGCTGTGGCAGTTAGCTGCCATCCTAGTGGGGGCATCTCCATTCAGTGTTCAGAATGCCGAGTTGTCTATTTTGCTCTGCGAGTGAGTGCCCTCTGCGGTCTGCTGGCAAGTTGGAGTGCCAGAGATCGTGGTGTGCGTTGAAGTCACCTGTTGTTGTTGTTGTAGCACTACGTTGCCCTGCCTAGGTAGTCAGTATCTACCCAATATTGTCATCAAACTTTTCTAACGGAAGTCCTAGAAACCTAGCGGCTTCGACAGGGGTGGACCAGAGGGATATGGGTGTTAGAAGAGTAGGCTCGGCTGAGCAGACAAAAAGATGATTTGTATTATGGGGGGACAAGCCGCATGCCGGACAAACATTAGGCAAGTCGGGGTTCAGTCTGGATAGGTAAGAGTTTAACCTATTACAATATCCAGACCGGAGTTGAGCCAGCATCACCCTAGTCTCCCTAGGCAGCTCGCGCTCCTCTTCGGCAACGGGTGGTGTTGTTGCCTGAAGAACGGCGTTCGCCGGGAGAGTGCCAACAAAGGAATTTACCGAGCTCGTATGGATGAGGGTGAGGGCCTGCCGGTGCACCTTAGGATCAAACGGCGTGAAAATCAGGTGCCGGATCTCATCGAAGTGTTTGCGTAGGTGGCTCCTTATGCTCCTGGGGGGCGGATTCTCGTTGACCAGGCGTCTGTTCGGATGCTGCGGTTTGCAACAGTTGAACAGGAATTGCCTGGTCAACATCTCGCTATGCTCTTTAACGGTGAGCATTTTCGCTTCATTATGAAGGTGATGCTCAGGAGACATAAGAAGACACCCAGTGGCGGTACGAAGGGCGGTGTTCTGGCAGAAGTTTCTATACATAAAAGTTAAACAGAAACGGGGATAGGACACCACCCTGTGGCACCCCTGGTTTAACTATTCTGGGTTTTGATCTGGCGCCTCTGAACTCAACCGACGATTGAAGACCACTCAGGTAGTTGGCAGTCCAACGTTTAAGACAGGGGAGAAGGGACGAGTCTTCAAGGTCTTTGTTGTTGTTGTTGTTGTTAGCAGTGCTTCGCCCTGCCCAAAGGGCCAGAACACTCCTAGTTGTCATCGGGCTCTTCTAACGGAAGTCCAAGGAAACGCGCTGTTTCAACAGGGTTGGACCAAAGTGATAAGGGAGTTAGAAGAGTATGTTCCGAAGAACACGAAAAGAGATGTTGCGTGTCGTGGGGGGCCATACCGCATGCAGGGCATGTGTTTGGTATGGTAGGGTTCAGTCTGGACAAATAGGAGTTCAGCCTATTGCAATATCCAGACCGAAGTTGAGCCAGCATGACTCTAGTCTCCCTCGGAAGGACACGTTCTTCCTCAGCAAGAACGGGTGGTTGGGCACCAATAACGGGGTTCACAGGCCGGGATCTGAGGAATCTGTCCACCGACTCAGTGTGGAGGTCCTTTAGGGCCCGCCTATGGTCCCGCAGATCAAACGGCAACGAGATGTGATGCCGGATCTCATCATAATGCTTCCGGAGATGCTTCCTTATGTCTCTAGGGGGCGGAGTTTCATCCAATAGCTGTCGATTTGGATGACTGGGACGGTGGCAGTTCAAAAGGAACTGCCTACTTAAAAGTTCCGCATGCTCGCGAACGTTGAGCATTTGAGCCTCCTGGTGGAGATGAGACTCAGGAGACATAAGCAAACAACCCGTCGCAGTTCTGATGGCGGTGTTTTGGCAGACCTGCAATTTCCTCCAGTTGGTGTCGTGAAGGTTAGGCGACCATATGGGCGCAGCATAATCAATAACCGGTCGGCCAATAGCCTTATAGGTGACCAGCAACGTTTCTTTGTCTTTGCCCCAAGTACTGCCGGCCAGTGACTTGAGGATCTTGTTGCGGCTTTGTACCTTTGAAGCTATTGCGGTGGCATGATTAGCGAAGGTGAGGCTATTGTCGAATGTAACCCCTAGAATTTTGGGGTGGTTGACAGTAGGTAGTGGAACACCATCTACGTGGACATTCAACTCCTGCCCCATCTGCGCAGTCCACGTGGTGAACAACGTCGCCGTAGATTTAGTCGGGGAAAGAGTCAGGTTCCGCTCTGTGAAGAAGCAGGAAAGGTCGCGCAGGTAGTCATTCAGTCTAGTACAAAGTTCGTCTGTCGAAGGTCCTTTGCCCGTGGCCATCACAGTGCAGTCGTCAGCGTACGAAACGATGGAGACCCCCTCTGGTGGGGGAGGGAGGCTCGAGATGTAGAAGTTAAACAGAAGGGGTGAAAGAACACCACCCTGCGGAACCCCTTGTCTAATTCTTCTAGGTCTACATCTCTCGTTTCGAAACTGCACTGACGCCAGCTGACCGTTCAAGTAATTGGCGGTCCACCTTTTTAGGCCGGCAGGAAGCGGTGTCTCCTCCAGGTCTTCAAGGAGGGTGGCGTGGTTGACTGTGTCGAAGGCTTTCGACAGGTCAAGTGCCACGAGAACCGTCCTGTGGTTTGGTTGGTGTTGGTTCAAACCGAAGTTAATCTGCGTCGTGATGGCG
This sequence comes from Sphenella marginata, assembly GCA_951509765.1. NCBI lineage: Eukaryota > Metazoa > Arthropoda > Insecta > Diptera > Tephritidae > Sphenella > Sphenella marginata. Next base: position 32,250,695 of record OX608079.1, on the reverse strand, counting down.
TTCAAAGCTGATGTTGTGCTATGGTTTTTACAGAAGCCATGTTGATGATTGGCCAGCTGCAGGTTTGCAGTATAATATGGGAGCAGAATAGCCTCTAACAACTTCACTACCGGCGAAAGGAGAGATATCGGACGATAAGAGTCTCCTTGATTTGCCGGCTTCCCAGGTTTTAGGAGGGGGACCACAGTCGCATGTTTCCAGATATCTGGTATAACGAAGGTGGGCAGTGAGAGGTTGAATAGAGCCGCCAAGTACTTGTGCCCCTCGTGGCCTAGGTGTTTCAGCATCTTCATGGCAATTCCGTCGGGTCCGAGTGATCTTGAAGGTTTGGCCTTCCTTATAGCTTCCTTGACCTCTGCAGCGGAGACGACAATGGGCGCGGCTGTGTGTTTGTGTTTGTGCGCGCGTCGGATGGCTTTTCTCTTAGCCCTATCCGCAGGAGAATGCAGTATAAATTGCCGGCAGAATGCGCTCGCGCACTTCCTGGGGTCCGACTTGACGTTATCGCCGAAAGCAATGGCGACCTTGTCATTGTATTTGGTCGGGTTGGATAGGGCCTTGACTGTCGACCATAATTTGCCGACCCCGCCGGAGAGGTTGCATGACTCTAGGTGTTCTTTCCACTTCTTCAATTTATGATCATTGACAGTCCGACGGATTTCTGCGTTGAGATCCTTTATTCTTGGATCTGCGGCGTTCAAGAGTCTCACTTGGTCACGTTCTCTTGCCATTGCCGCTGCTTCCGCAGGGAAATTCGGCCGAATTTCCGGGATTCTGCCAGCAGGGATGAAGCGGCCAGAGGCTGAATCGATGACTTTGCGAAACTCTTTCTCACCTTTGCATACGTCCGTCGGTGTGGGTAGGTCAGCGATGGAGTGCTCTGTAAAGTCCGTGAAGCGGTCCCAGTCCGCTTTACTAAAGTTGATGTACGTTCGTTTTTCTGTCGTCTTTCATTAGTTGCGCATGGTTGACCGTGTCAAAAGCTTTGGCCAGGTCAAGCGCAACTAGCACTGTCCTGTGGTTTAGACGCTTTTGGTTTAATCCGTCCCCTATCTGAGTGGTTATGGCGTTCAGCGCGGTGGTGGTGCTGTGATTTTTGCGAAATCCATGCTGATGTTCGGCGAGCCGCAGGTTTGCGGTGAAGTACGGCAACAAGATAGATTCCAACACCTTCACTACTGGCGAGAGGAGAGATATCGGGCGATATGACTCCCCTACGGCAGCTGGCTTGCCAGGCTTTAGTAGTGGGACCACCTTTGCTTGTCTCCATCTTTCAGGAATAACAAAGGTGGACAGGGAAAGGTTGAAAATGTGTGTAAGGTATCTTAAGCCTTCGTCGCCGAGGTGTTTCAGCATCAGCATGGAAATGCCATCGGGGCCAATATATTTGGTGTTCTTAGATCTCCGAATGGCCTCATGAACTTCTGTTGTGGAGATGGCAATGGGCGCATGGCTGTTTTTGTGTTTGTGCGCTTCCCTGGTGGCTCGGCGAATCTCTTTGTGTTCGGTTTTCATCAACCTACTTACTTGTTTTTTAACCACTTTCATTAGTTGCGTTCCAGTTTGCTGACCTGGGTCGGGTCACGGTCATAATTTAACAGGAACGATGCGGGTCAGCTGCATGAGAGTTGGTTTTGTAAATAAGTGTGTATACATATGCATGTTTGTGCCACTAAGCAAATAAGGGTTGGCTGTCAAAAAATCTACTACAAAAAAAATCTACTACTACGGATCAGAAACTGACCCAGAAAAATATCAAGATCACAGCGTTGTTGTTGCATTTACATGCAAAATTTTATACAGGTCTGGGTTTGTGTTCAACTGGAACACGCCAATTATCTCACCTTGTACTTAGGTTAGGTTAGGTTACGAGGGTAGGACCGAAACCACAAGGTAACGGCCCGACACTTAGGCCACCAGTAGGCCCGTTGTGATACCCTATATGGACTCGAAAAACAAGCGAATCCATTCCTTACCTATACATGGTGATTGAACCACTTCGTGGCGACAATGAATTTAGCTATAGCCTTGACCTCACATTTAGAGATTTCAGAGAGGTCTACCAGAAATGGTTGCCCTAGAAAGGCTAACCGCCGCCTGCCAAGTGCAGGACACTGGCACAGTAGGTGCTGGACACTCTCCTCTTCCTCGATACATCTACAACTGTGACAGTAGTCGAAGGTTGTCGCCCCCAATCTGATACCGTGAGTGCCAATTAGGCAGTGCCCCGTTAGAACCCTTGTCAGTGATGCTACCGTAGGTTTGTTTAGGGTAAGAAGCTCCCTAGTGCGCCCTCTACCATAAGAGGGCCAGGTTAGCCTGGATATCTCGCAAGTTGAGATTCCCGACCATTTTTCATTTGCAGATCTTATAGTGCTCGTGCTCACACAGAGCTTGAAAGAGGCCATAGGTATACCTACCGAATTATTTCCAGGAAGGATGCGGTCGGTGGTGCCTCTCCTGGCCAGCTCGTCCGCTCTGTAGTTACCCTCAATATCCCTGTGTCCAGGTACCCATATAAGGTTGATACTGAAGTGCTGAGCCATCTCGTTAAGAGATCTGCGGCATTCAGTGAGCGACCTTGAGTTGTCGACGAATGAGCCCAGGGCCTTAAGTGCAGCCTGGCTGTCTGAGAAACTGAAGACCCGTTTGCCATCACGGGGTATAGTATCCAGATGGCTTACGGCTCTGTGTATTGCCAGCATTTCCCCTTGGTATACACTGCAGTGATCCGGAAGGCGGAAAGAGACTTCTAGCCCCAGATCCGGTGAGAAGATGCCCGCTCCAACCTTCCCGTCAAGCTTAGAGCCATCGGTAAAAAAGTTTACAGCGTTCGGGACGGTATGCTGCCTACTATCCCAGTCTTGTCGCGTTGGTATTAACACATGGTAGTTCTTGGGGAAAACGTTCCTTGATGTGCAGTAGTCAGTGACTGCTGGTATGGGGACTGGGGCGCCTGTACCCAGAATGGTGGCATGCCCGCAAGTTCCATTTGACCAGATACCCGTTTCCCGTATGCGTAGAGCCGAGATAACAGATACCTCCCTCGCCACAAGGTCAAGGGGTGGCAGGTAAAGAATTGTGTTTAGTGCTTCGGTGGGAGTAGAACAGAGAGCCCCTGTTATACATAGCTCCGAACTTCTTTGTACTTTTTGCAGCACTTTAAGATAGGTACTTTTGGTCAGTGCAGGCCACCAGACCAAAACGCCATATAGGAGAATCGGGCGTACAATGGCCGTAAAGACCCAGTGTACCACCTTAGGGGAGAACCCCCAGGAGGCACCAATTGCCCTCTTGCAGGAGAAAAGCGCCGCAGCTGCCTTCCTTGATCTATCCATTATGTTGTCATTCCAGAGCAGTTTTCTATCTAGAATAACCCCCAAGTACTTAACCTTATCGCTCAGAACTAGAGACGTACCCCCGATTCAGATTGTAGATAAGTTCCACCACGCCCTAACGGGCCTACGTGATTGCAGCTGGAACGACGTTGTTAAAGGCGCCCGCTATGTCGAGAAAAGTCACAAGTGTGTACTCCTTGAGGTCAAGCGACCTCTCAATGACTGACACCAGTGAGTGCAAGGCAGTGTCGGTTGACCTGCCTTTGGTATAGGCATGCTGGGCATGCGATAGAGACGATGGGTCAATCAGCCTCCGGATGTAGTCCTCCAGGAGCCTTTCAAATGTTTTAAGCAGGAAAGAGGACAGGCTTATTGGCCTGTAGTCCTTTGGTTTTGTGTGAGAGGGTTTCCCTGCTTTAGGGATAAAGACCACGCTGACTTCCCTCCACGATTCCGGTACATATTTGAGCCTCAGACAACTTAGAAACATCGTCTTTAACCAGGGTTTAATAATTGAGGCAGTGTATTGAAGCCGAGCCGGGAATATTCCGTCAGGGCCAGGTGATTTATAGGGTTTGAAGGTAGAAAAGGCCTAGTCTAGCTTTCGATCATCTACGATTTCTTTTAATAGTTGATCAGAGGGTAGCCCTCCGCCAGCGAAATTTTGAGACGCACCTTCGCATGTCGGAAAATGTGTATCCATGAGCAAGTTTATGGTTTCTGTGCATGTCTCCGTCCAAGACCCATCAGGCATTTGGACATAGCTTAACTGGGTTGGGGATTTCGATAACACCTTCCTTAAACGGGAGGCGGCAGATGTGGTTTCAATCTGGCTGCAGAAATCTTCCCAAGATGATCGCTTTTCCTTACGGATAGCTTTCTTATAATTGCTAAGTTTCGCCTTATAGTCCGCCCATGATTCCTCATGACCGTCATATTTTGCTTTGTTAAAAGCCGCCCTACTGGACTTCCTAAGCTCCTCGAGATTAGACGACCACCAAGGTGGTTTGCGGGTTTTCGCCGCCCTCCTGTTATGGCAGGCCCTATCTAACGCAGTCCTGCAGAGCTGACTGAAATTGTTTACGAGCCCGTCAAGTTCGGAATTGTTAGTCGGGGTTTGTACCCTGTCTGGCACATTTTTAACAATAATCTTTCTATAGTAGCCCCAGTTTGTTCTTCTAACATTTTTAACAACCTTAGGTCTAGTGGGTGTTTGCGATACATTGAAGCTAATGTACCTATGGTCCGAGAATGAGTGTTCGCTTAGAACCTTCCAAGATTCGATTTGATCACTGAAGGAGTCCGTGACTAGGGTGATGTCAAGGACCTCCTCCCTGTTTCTAGTGATAAAGGTGGGATCGCTTCCCCTGTTACATATACATACCTAGATTTGTACCTAGAAGATAATCATAAAGAGACTCACCCCTGTCATTTGTATCCGTGCTGCCCCACTGCGCATGATGGGCATTTGCGTCACCTCCGAGTACCAGCATTTCATCCCGCGGGTTTGACTGCCTCACGAGTTCCCGGAAGTTATGTGGTGGTAATGAGCCCTGGTGATCATGGGCGAGATAGAAGGACGCAAACGTGCACCTCCTACCCGGCCCCTCGACGCTGATCGCTGTCAGATCTCCATCACTACATTGTGGAAGAAGAAAAACATTAGACTTAGCTAGAATACATGTTCGTGGCTTACCCTTGTTATGAGCGCATATAAGCTTGTAACCAGGCGTCCGCAACCCACAGATCCTTTCACCAGTGATCCATGGCTCCTGGACTAGAACGAGATCTACCACACCTGAGGACAGGCGCAGTAGAAGTGCAGCTGCAGCTGCTTTAGAATGATGAAGGTTTATTTGGAGGACCCTCATTATAATTTTTTTGGCGCTCTCCTCCGTGAGCGTTACATCCGACTCACCATCGCTCAGAAGCTGATTCTCGCAGTACCACCCCCTGAGAGCCAGGCTACCGTCCGAGCTCGATGAGTCGTAAGCATAGGGTTCCGGCGCCTTCGCCTCATCCACCTCCATTTCGTCTTCGCTGGGGGGTTCACCCGCCTCCAGAGCCTCAAGATTTACAAGGGACTCCACGTCAGCCTTGTAAATACGAAGACTGATGCTTTTGAAGCCGTAGCTCACCTTGTATTCTTGCCTCGACAGTGCACCGACGCTTGCGCTGTCGAGCAGCAGGACGATCTGCATCGTGGCCTTCTCTGTCTTTTCGACGTTCACCACTTTCCAGTTCGGGGTTACTACACCCGGGTTGTAGACCTGGAGAATTTCCAGGATAGCAGCTGGGTCCGTTGGCGTCACTGGAACCCAGGCTCTGGCTCTCGGCCTCGAGGGAATATCCCGCGCATCGACCGCCTTGAGCCGCGCACCCGGGTACACCTCCCCTATCAAACCAACGGCGGCCTTGTACAGTGCCGCCGACATGGCATCATCACAGGCAATTAGTTTGACATTCCCCTGGAACCACCCTTCATTGAAAGATGGCAGTGGACCGGGGTTGTCTTTAACGGCCACCGTAGCGAGCGTGGCTTCGATCCACTTCCATTGATCTTCCGATCCTTGGCGAAAGACCATGTCCAGCCTCCCTGCGTTTTGGCCCTTTTCTGTACCGATGGGTTTGTTTCCTCCATAGACCGCTGTCGTTTCGAGGTTGCATCACTCTCGTCGACCCAGTCATCGCGGAAGTTCGGTAAGGTACGCCTTGCCCACTCAAGTTCGCGCTGCACCTTCGCCCAGTCCTCCGCAGAGACATCCCCCTCCCTTATCGGTGAGGTGGCGTTTCTGCGTAGTATCCGAGCAGCCGTGCGCTTGTCCTGGTGGTTAGACTTCCTTGCCGACCTCACCACCTGCCCCATAGCCTTAGCACTGCCCCCCCCCCCCCCCCGCATCCCTGGAACCACCACCAGACGACTTACCTGACGCTTCACGCTGAAAGGCAGCCTTGCTGGTAGAGGCTACGGGATGGGCGGTGACTGCACCAGAGGCCACCCGGTCAGTGCCTCCCTGTCGAGAGGCATTGGCCTTTGGGCTGCTCAAGCCGGATGAACTCTCGGCTCTACTTCGAAGTGTGTCCTTGGCCCCAACACCAGCTGTCCCCACCTCCCCAGAACCTACGCCAACAGACCCTAGTCGCTGAGTGACAGGCCCACCAATGGGGGTCAAGCGAAGGACGGCGGCTGCGTTTTGAGCCTCCCGATCAGCCTTCAACCTTGATCCAGCCCTTTCAAAAGGGAAGGAGGGGGGGAAGGAGAAAGTGGAAAAATTGAGGATACAAGGCTTGGGGAGGGGGAAAAAGAGGTCGCCGCTCGAATTCGCCTCCGAAGCGTTACCAGGTGTCACCACGAGGAGGCTCCACCCCCACATGCGGGAGGGGAGGGTGCATGCGCACCTACGAGTCGACGCTTTGGGGTGGCGCTGGTGGGTGCAAGGCGCAATCACCCCCATCAAAGACACCCACACCTTGTACTTACTAACACTACTCCTAAAACTATCGATAAATCTTATACGTGTAGTATATTTTAATATAAATGTGAACATAGTATAAGATGTACTAAAATAAAAACGCATTGAACGACACAAGCTGGCAGCACTCGTCAAACGAGCGAGAAGCGAAATGAACAAAAGAAAATGCACGAACATCGCAGTGCTGCTGGTATTGGAGACTTCACTTGCAATTTGGGACCATCAAGAAAGGACGTGTTTAATACTACAAATTCAGGTGTGCGCGAACCTTAAATTTCAAAGTTTTTTTTTCACTCGCAAAAACAAAAAATGACTGATCGCAACGAGATAGCAGCAGCCCTGGCTGATATTGGTGTGGAATTCCCACAAACCGCAACGCTAAGCCAGTTAAGGAATTTATTGGCAGCCACAGTAACAGGTGAGAAGTCACGAAAACCCGACAGCGCCGAGGACAACAGCGAGCAGAACGCGGCAGCAGAGGCAGAAGCGCGCCCGGCAGAGCCACCTGCAGAACAGCTACGTGCACAAGCAGCACCATTAGTATCACAAGAAAATGAAAGGCGCGAACCAATAACGGCGGTAGTATATGGACAGCGCGAAATAGTAACAGCTGCTGCGACTGCGAAAGGCAACGCAGACCGCACAGCTCACAGCATCAGCTCAGACGACAGCGACATAACGGGCCTAGAAGAACAGTTGCAGAAACGATTGCGCATATTACAAATGAAGGAGGAAATCGAAAAACTAGAAGCAGCTAGGGGCGTACAGTTCGCTCAAATAAATATTAGCGAAATTGAAAAAACGCTTTCGAGCTTCAGCGGCGACGACAACGCCAACGTAGAAAAGTGGATACAGGATTTCGAGGATACAACCAACAACTATGGTTGCGGCGACGATGCAAAAATTATGATTGCACGGCGATTGCTGAGGGGTAGTGCCCAAATCGTATGGCGGCTAAACCGCATTAACAGTTGGTGGGAACTGAAAGTGAAGCTGCGCGATGAATTTAAGAAACCGCTTAGCGTAATGGATGTTTTCCGGCAACTTGAACGACGCAAATGGGAGAAGTCGGAGACTTTGGGGCACTACATTCTATCGATGCAAGAGCTGGCTCAATCTGCGCCGATCGAAGAGTATGAACTCGTCGAATTCATAATCGATGGACTTGGTGATAAGTCAGCCAGAACCCTTGTCTTCAGTGGCGTAACAACGGTAGAAAATTTAAAAAAGCTAACTCCACAATACGAGCGGTTAAGAATTGCAAGCGATAAACGAACAGTTCCATCTACTAGTAATAGCGAGATGCAAATAAGGTGCTATAACTGTTCGCAGTACGGCCACTACTCAAGCAACTGTAAGGAGAAAAGGAGAGAACGCGGATCTTGCTTCAAGTGCGGATCGAAGGAGCATTTTTACAAGAATTGTCCACGCAGGGTGGTAGCAGCAATGGAAGACGAAGGCGAATACAACTCAGTACAATGCAGAGAAAGGGTAAGTGTTGCCTTCAGTCCAAATTGTGATCGTCCTCATTATGTTTGTTTTTTCTCTTTGCTCGACACCGGTAGCCCATGTAGTTTCATTCGACAATCTTCCGTTCCGACTATAACTAAATGTCAAGACGAAGGTGTACGCACATTTAAAGGTATCGGAAGAACTAATGTAAAAACGCGCGGATCTATCACTGTATCAATACAATTTAAAAATATTTCAAAATTACTTAAAATTTATGTACTTTCTGATAATGAATTGCCATTTTCGTTGTTATTAGGAAGAGATTTCCTAAATCTCTTTAACATTGCCTTATTTTATAAAAACGAATTTTCTGAACTAAATAAAATCGTACCTAAGGTAAATAAAAAATATTTTTTTAATTCGGATGATAACAAGAAACGTAAGAAGGAATCTTATACAGAGCACATCAATCATTCTTCAGTTACAGAGGTATTAAACCCAAATACAGAACTCTGTGATATTTTCAATATACAAATCGAGGAGAATGATAAAGATGCAACCGACATAAGCCTTCAGTTACCTTCAGAGTGGGCAGAAACCTTCAGACTTATGATTAAAAACACTTACGACTTCAGCCAAAGTGAACGCCTTCCGCATATAGATTATGAAGCCAAAATATTACTTACCTCAAATATTCCGACCTTCTGTTCACCACGGCGCTTATCTTTCGCGGAGAAAAACGAAGTTAATCGAATTATAGAAGATTTACTTAAGAAAAACATTATTAGGCATAGTGAGTCCCCTTATGCGTCACCAATTGTCCTTACAAAGAAGAAGTCGGGCGAAACTAGAATGTGTATTGACTATAGAAACTTAAACAAGTCAATTGTAAGAGACAACTATCCCCTCCCGCTAATAGAAGACTGCTTGGAATACTTGGGGGAAAACCAATTATTTACATTAATCGATCTTAAATCAGGTTTTTACCAAATTAAAATGGCAGAGGAGTCCATAAAGTATACCTCATTTGTAGTCCCAAATGGCCAGTATGAATTCTTAAGAATGCCATTCGGGCTTAAGAACGGACCAGCGATTTTTCAAAGGTTTATAACTAAAGTTCTGAAAGATTTTATCGAGAAAAATGAAGTAATGGTTTACATGGACGATATTATTATAGGCACGAAGACAATGGACGAGCATTTTAGTTTAGTTAAAAGAGTGTTAGAGAAGTTAGTAGAGTACGGTCTTCAGATAAAAGTAAGCAAATGCAAGTTTGCATATAGTGAAATAGAATATCTGGGTTACAAGGTATCGAAAGATGGCATACGGCCATCCGAATCCCACATTAATTCCGTAACAAACTACCCAATTCCTAAGAATGTACGAGAGCTCCAGGCATTTGTTGGACTTTGTTCCTACTTTAGAAAATTTATTCAATCCTTTTCAGTATTAGCTCGCCCTTTATACGATATACTCAAGAAAAACAAAACATTTGAGTTTAATGAAGAATGTATTAATTGCTTTCGGCTGCTGAAGGAAAAATTGGCATCAAGTCCCGTACTAGCCATATATAACCACACAAAAGAAACAGAACTACACTGCGACGCCAGTGCTCATGGCTTTGGGGCAATATTGCTGCAAAGGCAAGATGATAAGCAACTACACCCCGTAGCATTTTTTTCAAAACGCACTTCCGACGCAGAAAGTAGATACCATAGCTTCGAACTAGAGACATTAGCAATAATTTATGCTCTACGCCGGTTCCGAGTCTATTTAGAGGGTATCAAGTTTAAAATATTAACAGATTGTAATTCGTTAACTTTAACACTTAACAAAAAATTGGTAAACAGTCGCATAGCTAGATGGGCTCTTGAGTTAGAAAACTATAACTACTCAATATCACACAGAGCAGGTACCAAAATGCCACATGTGGATGCGCTCAGCAGAAACATATCCGACCCCGAAAATGTTATTGGGGCCATTGACTGCGAGGATTTAGACTTTCAGCTACAGATAATGCAAACGCGAGACAAAGATATAGCAATGCTAAAAAATAAGTTAGAGAACGAAAACTTGACGAATTTCGTTATGGAAAACGGTGTCGTGTTTAGAAAAGACAATAATATCTTACAGCTATACGTTCCCAGAGAACTCGAAAAGGAGGTAATAAGAACCGTCCATGAGCAATTAGGCCACCAAGGGGTAGATAAGTGCTATCAAAAAATTAAGATGAGTTACTGGTTCCCTAATATGAAAGATAAAATCAACACATTTAAGCAAAACTGTATAAAGTGCATAATGTACTCGGCCCCCAATAATCCTAATGCCAGGAATCTCCATAATATACCGAAGACTCCCGAACCTTTCCATACAATACATCTAGACCACTTAGGCCCTCTCCCTTCTTTACAGTCAAAACGAAAACATATTTTGGTTATAATTGACGCCTTTACGAAGTACGTAAAACTTTACCCAGTCTTAACGACAAGCACCAAAGAAGTGACCGCGGCGCTTTCTAAATATTTTGAGTATTACAGTCGACCAAAAAGATGCATAACTGACAGAGGTAGTTGCTTCACCTCGAAAGAGTTCGAAGAATACATACAAAACAAGAACATTAGTCACATAAAAGTGGCAGTCCATTCCCCACAAGCAAACGGGCAGGTAGAAAGGGTAAACCGAAGTCTAACTGGTATGTTAGCAAAATTTAGCGATTCCGTGTCCCATGCAGATTGGGTGAAACAGTTATCAAAAATTGAATTCGCATTGAACAACTCCGTCAATAGATCGATAGGAACAACGCCAAGTCAGGCCTTATTCGGGGTCAACCAACGCGGGGAAATAGTCGACAAACTCTCAGAGTACCTGGACGAGTACATCTCGGGCCCGGAGGGGAGGGATTTGAAAGAAATACGTCACAGAGCAGAACAAAACATACGCAAAGTACAAAACTATAATTTGAGCCGAAGTGAACAGAAGAAAGTAAGGGTTAATTCATTTGAGGAAGGCGACTTCGTTGTGATTAAGAATGTAGACACAACAATAGGCACTAATAAGAAGCTTCTGCCCAAATTTAAGGGACCTTACGTCATCCATAAGAAACTTCCTAACGATCGGTATGTAGTAACAGACATCGAAAATGGACAAATTACCCAAATACCGTATAATAGTGTAATTGAAGCGTGTAATATTAAACTATGGAAGAGCAAAGAGAAGGATAATCAATCATCGACTGAAGGCGGCACTTAGCCAATGTAAAGTTAGTTCTTAAGCATACATACATAATTATTATGTAGCATATGATCGGGCCGATCATAAAAATCAGGTTGGCCGAGCTGTAGTATATTTTAATATAAATGTGAACATAGTATAAGATGTACTAAAATAAAAACGCATTGAACGACACAAGCTGGCAGCACTCGTCAAACGAGCGAGAAGCGAAATGAACAAAAGAAAATGCACGAACATCGCAGTGCTGCTGGTATTGGAGACTTCACTTGCAATTTGGGACCATCAAGAAAGGACGTGTTTAATACTACATACGCATATTGTCACTTGCGAAGCGAGTACATTTGGCGAGTCGAACGGATTGGCGAACTCACCTAAAATTTGCATTGTGAGTGGCGAATGAACTTTTTCGCCTGTCATGTTATGTTGCCATTCAAACAAATTCAAAAAGTTCATCCGAATTTGACGTTTCTGTCATTTTTGTGTCATTTGCTTATGTTTTTATTTATTTAGTAGTGATGCAAAAATCATCTTTTCTATCGTGCTATCGTTTACCCACATTGACCTAGAGGAACTATGATTTAATTTAATTAAAAAACACACACAAAAGTGGTTTACTCACTTCTATGTTGTTTTATTTTCGGTTAAAATTCTTTTTTCCATCAAAATATATGAATAAACACAAAACATGTCGCTTCTTTTCCTCAATTGCGAATGAAATAAGCATTCGTAAAATTTTGACACATTTGGCGAAGCGAATCTAAGTTTTTCGCTACTGGCAATTCGAGAAGTTCATTTTCGTCACTCATTCGCCACTTTTTGGCGAATTCGCCACAGATTCGCATGCCGCAATTCGAGACGGCGAAATTCGACAAAATTTTCATTCGCTTCGCATGTGACAATATGCGTATTAATGTAAAGGATCCATTCCATCATCACTATTTTTTTACTACTACAAGAATCTTCGCAAATAAAAGGAAAACACAGCAGCATAATTTCTAATGTTGAGTTTTTTTATTTTAATTGTACTTAACTGAGCAGTAAGTTTTCTTTTTCTAATAATGTACACAACACTTTGTTCAACGGAGGATGAATTACAAATTGTCGGCAGAAGGCGCTCACGCATCTCTTAGGCTTCGACTGAACCTAATCACCGAAGGCGATGGATATTTTGCCGTTAGGTTTAGTCGGGTTGGTCAAAGACTTCACCGTCGACCATAATTTGCCAACTTCAGCCGAGAGGTTGCAAGACCTTAGGTGCTCTTCCTACTTAGCGCGTTTGTGTTTATCTACTAAGCGTCTGATTTCCGCATTAAGATCCTTTACTTGAGGATCCGTAGGGTCAAGGCGTCTAATATGGTCACGTTAATTTGCCAGGGCCGCTGCCTCTGCGGAGAAGAATGGACGTACTTCCTTTATTCTACCTGAGGGAATGTGTTGTAGGGAGGCTGAAATTAGGGCCATACGAAACGCCTTTTCCCCTTCTCGTACGTCAGACGGGGTGGGAAGAGCAGCGAAGGCGCTATCTGTGGTGGTGAGAAAACCCTCCCAGTCGGCTTTATTGAAGTTGGTGAATGTGCGATTCTCAGCGGTGACAAAGTCCGTGGGGCGATCGATAGAAATTTGACGAAAAAAGGCGCATTAAAAAATATTTTGACGAAGAAAGGCGCATTAAAAAATATTTCGAGGAAGAAAGGCGCATAACCAAGTATTTCGACGAAAAAAGACGCACTGTATACATTTACAGTAAGTTTCACAAGGGATTTGGTGCTGGATTGAAAAAAATTGGGCCAGCCCAACCTAGGAAAATACTAAGCAGGCCCTGCATTTTAAAAGCTAAGCAGGTGCAAGCTGGAAAAATTTAGGTAGGACTATTACAGGTAAATAATCGTGGCAAAACTAGGTATGCCCCTTGGAGAATACACGGTAAATTGCTCGCAAATAAGAAAACATACGCTTTCCATGGCAAAGCCCTGGCAGGACCTAGGCGGAGTTGTCCGTTATAGGGAAAATCTAGCCAGGGCCTAGGTTAAGTATAGATTTTTCTTGGTTATTCCATTTGCTGGAATATAATCAGTAAAGGTCTACACCAAATTAAAAACAAGCTTTCCCATTTTGCAACTTATCGAAGCGCGTCTTTCTTTACTAAAAAATATTTTAAAGCGCCTTTCTTTCTTAAAAATTATTTTTAAGCGCCTTTCATTCTGAAAAATTATTTTAATGCGCCTTTCTTTCTTAAAAGTTATTTTAATGCGCCTTTCTTTCTTAAAAATTATTTTAATGCGCCTTTCTTTCTTAAAAATTATTTTAATGCGTCTTTCTTCAAACAAAAAAAAGTTTGCGCCTTTCTTCGTCGACAAACAGCTTTGCGCCCTTTTTCGTCGATAGGAACGATATGTTTATGATTTCAAGGTCGACATCGCCTTACCGGACAACCATACCTTGACGTTCTAAGGTGGTGTCCTTCGGGTCGATGTCAGGCTCAAATAGACGATACTGCACAGATTGATGCGTGATGAATGCCAGACCACCCTAAGCCCTCTCGCACGGTCACAACGGTGTACATTGTACCCGTTGCAGGTCTGAAGAGACGACCTTCCACCGAGCTTTGTCTCCTGAATCGCCGCGATCTTGATGTTGTGACGCTTCATTAAGTTTATCACTTCAACAATTTTACCGGTTAGGCCGTTGCAATTAAATTGCAGGATACCGAAATGCGAAGGGGGAGCAGAGTTGATCCTGGGGGTCAAGGACTGGTGCGTATGCCTAGGTGGTAATAGGCTGGGTCGCGCACTACGGTGCATTCTTGAAGTCGAAGGAATCGCGTTACCAGAGGGTAGAGGTGAGTCAGACGACGTTGAAGGTTGCGTAGCTCGGCAGCATGGCGCAACGTAACTGACGGTTTAGGCAGTGGGGTAGCGAAATAACAGCCCTTGGTCGGGGAAACCCCGAGTCATTCCGGTGCGTAGAACCGGCTGTCGTGAGAATGTTGAAGTCACCTAAGATGAGGCAGTTATCGCCCCTTAGCAACGCAATAACAACAGGGCGATAATCACGGGGACAGCACGTGACAGAGGGGAGGCATATATTTATCACTCGCAGGTCGACGTCGCCTGTCCGGACTGCTATACACTGGCATTGAAGGGTCGATGTCCGGGGCAAATAGGTTATACTGTACAGTATGGTGTGTAATAAATTAAAGGCCGCCCCCATGACCGCTGGGACGGTCTTTCCTATGCACATTGTACCCATCGCGAGTACGTAAGTCCGAGTTGTCGTTCAGTTTGGTCTCCTGAATGGCGGCCAGTTTAATGCTGTTCGACTTCATAAAGTCGGTTATCACCGCGATCTTTCCAGTTAATCCGTTGCAGTTCAACTGTAGGATTTTGAAGTGTGTCGGGAGGGAAGGTGGAGGCATGCTGGGAGTGAGGGACGGATGTGGTTGCCTAGATGGAGGTAGGCTTAGTCCCAAGCTATGTCGCAGTCTAGGGTTCAGCGTGCCTTGGCCGATGTACATATGGATGTTGCATAGGCCAAGGCAGTTATTGCATTTAACCGATGCCGCAGGCGTAGATAATCTTTGCCGACAGACAGTGCACGTGGTGAAAGGTACGAGGAGGTTATGTTCCTGACCCACATGCATGCTGGAAGTAGGGGGGGACGAAGGGGATAGGGGTGTTGGATGGCTGTGCGAGGTGGAAGCGATGGTGAGCGTTAGTCGGGGATAGGTGAGGCGGGAGCAGCGGAGCTGCTAGTCGTGGAGACCGGGCCACTGTTGCCATTTGATGATGGTAGGTGCGGTGTATGTACGCCGGAGCGACGAGAACCGCGGGACGCACTGGCAGGGTTAAGCCCTGAGAATCCAGATCTGTGAAGCCATCTCTTGCATTTACTGCATTGAACGGAATGTGAACGTTTGACATATATTTTCTTCTAGCAGACGCAGCAGGTCCAGTCTCTTGGTCCGGGGTTGGATTCGATACCAGCCCGTAACAAGAGACATTGGAGCAACCCTGCTGCAAGGGATTGCTCCGGGGATGACAATTAAGGAGTGGGACTGGATAAATTGGACAGGGTTACACTGAAATAACAGCCCTTAGCCGGGTAAAACCCGGGTCATTCCGGTACGTAGAACCGGCTGTTGTGGGAACGTCTGTTCGGATGCTGTGGTTTGCAGCAGTTGAACAGGAATTGCCTGGTCAACATCTCACTATGCTCTTTAACGCCGAGCATTTTCGCTTCATTATGGAGATGGTGCTCAGGAGACATAAGAAGACACCCAGTGGCGGTTCGAAGTGCGGTGTTCTGGTAGACCTGAAGCCTCGTCCAGTGTGTGTCAGCAAGCCCCGGCTACCATATTGGGGTCGCGCAGCTCAGTACCGGCTGGCTAATTGCTTTGTATGTAGCTAGTAACGTTTCTTTGCCTTTACCCCAAGTGCTGCCAGCTAGCGACTTGAGGATTTTGTTACGATATATAATAGTTAAACAAAAACGGGGATAGGACACCACCCTATGGCACCCCTTGTTTAACTATTCTGGGTTTTGATCTAGCACCTATGAATTCAACCGACGATTGACGACCACTCAGGTAGTTGGCAGTCCAACGTTTAAGACAGGGGGGAAGGGACGAGTCTTCCAGGTCTTTCAATAGTTGTGCATGGTTGACCGTGTCAAAAGCTTTGGCCAAGTCAAGCGCAACTAGCACTGTCCTGTGGTTTGGACGCTTTTGGTTTAGTCCGTCCCCTATCTGAGTGGTGATGGCGTTCAGCGCGGTGGTGGTGCTACGGTTTTTGGGAAAACCAGCTGATGTTCGGCGAGCCGCAGGTTTGAGGTGAAGTACGGTAATAAGATAGATTCCAACACTTTCACTACTGGAGAGAGGAGTGATATCGGGCGATATGACTCCCCTACGGCAGCTGGCTTGCCAGGCTCCGGCCCCCTACAATCGGCCTGCAAGCTTGAGTGTCACAGGTCGTGGTGTGAGTTGAAGTCACCAAGGATGACTCGATTCTCGCCCTTGAGTAACGCACGAATGTCGGGGTGGTAATCCCTGGGACAGCAGGTGACAGGAGGTATATATATCGCACACTAAATCAAAAAGAGTCACAACTCAAAATCCGAGTAACTTTCAGTTATTTGCTTCTGGATCGCACAAAAGTGATTTGATTTTTAAAAACTTGACATCACTGTGCTCTTTAAAGAGTAACGATAATAGTCAAAAAGAAAAATATTGTATGTATTGGCTGCACTACTTTTTATTAGGCAATCTATGCCAAGAAAGCGACCTAAAAAAATTTTGAGTTGTGACTGCTTTTTGATTTAGGGTGCGATATGTTTATGATTTCAATTATAATATGTTTATGATACGGTGTACGTTGCAACCGTTGCAGGTCTGAAGAGTCGACCTTCTACCGAGCTTTGTCTCCTGTATCACTGCGATTTTGATGTTATATCGCCTCATGCAATTTACAACCTCATTTATTTTACCTGATAAGCCGTTGCAATTAATACGCATATTGTCACATGCGAAGCGAATGGAAATTTTGTCGAATTTCGCCGTCTCGAATTGCGGCATGCGACTCTGTGCCGAATTCGCCAAAAAGTGGCGAATGAGTGACGAAAATGAACTTCTCGAATTGCCAGTAGCGAAAAACTTAGATTCGCTTCGCCAAATGTGTCAAAATTTGACGAATGCTTATTTCATTCGCAATTGAGGAAAAGAAGCGACAAGTTTTGTGTTTATTCATATATATTGATAGAAAAAAGGATTTTAACCGAAAATAAAACAACATAGAAGTGAGTAAACAACTTTTGTGTGTTTTTTAATGAAAATAAATAATAGTTCCTCTAGGTCAATGTGGGTAAACGATGGCACGTTAAAAAAATGATTACTACTGACAATCTCCGAGTGCAGATGCAACATACTCATAAGTAAGTGAAGTCCATTGTACAAGACTGCATGAGGGGCGAGTAGTGGATAAACATTCTTCTTTCAAATATATGTAAATCCATTTGTTTTTGAACCAAAGCCCGTATTTGTTTCATTAAATTCAAGCGAGAGTTCAACATTTGTTAAATTGATTTAATAAGATCTGGTATAATTTTTTGTAATGTTGCTGCAGTGGCAAAACACAAACGTTTGAAGTAACGCAGGCGCACCACCATGTATTCATGCGCATCTTTTGCGCTATTGCCAATTGTTATATTCAAGTGGATGTGATTGAAAAACGTATTCTACTATCATTAAATCACCATTGGTGCCTCTGTGGGTTTTACGTTTCTTTGCACCACTACTTCCCACATCCAGCTCATCTGTATCCGAACTAGCACCGCTTTTTATGATCTCGGTATGAGCTGCCATTTCCAATTGACGCACATCATCCTCGCTACAATTACACAAACATCGTTCCTTTTCACATAAATAAATAAAAACATAGGCAAATGACACAAAAATGACAGAAACGTCAAATTCGGATGAACTTTTTGCATTTGTTTGAATGGCAACATAACATGACAGGCGAAAAAGTTCATTCGCCACTCACAATGCAAATTTTAGGTGAGTTCGCCAATCCGTTCGACTCGCCAAATGTATTCGCTTCGCAAGTGACAATATGCGTATAAATTGCTCTGTCGCGCACTACGGCGCATTCTTGAAGTCGAGCTAATCGCGTTACCAGTAGGTAGAGGCAACGTACGTATCAGTGCATAAGTTCCTGTTTGCTAGTCCAGAGCATATAAGCAGGTGACACAGGCCAAGGCAGTTATTGCACTTGACTGATGCCACAGGCTTGTATAATCTTAACCGACAAACAGTGCACGCAGTATAAGGGACCTGGAGCTGGTGGTTATGACTTATACTCGTTCTGATGCTGGAAGAAGAGGGGCTGACTGAGGGGGTGGGAGAAAGCGGACGCTCAGCATTGCTCACTTGGGAAGTGCTACGTAGAGAGTAGGTGTGAGCTGCTGTGTGAGATGTTGACGCCTGGGGGCGTAAGCGGCCGCTAGGAAATTCTACTTGCTCATTTGCATTCGTAATGCTCCAGGAATGAGTCTCTCTTATGTGTGTACGGTGCACCGGTGATCCACTCCTTCCAAAGCGACGCAAATCAGTTAATACAAAACGGGAAGTTAGCATTCATTTTTCAATATACGTATACTCTTAAAGTGGGAGAGCGACCTCGGTATCAATGATTCGAAGTCGAAATTTAATTTTTTTTGATTTAGTGAAAACTTTGGTAATTCTTTGCGACCGTATCTACGTAACTGCTAATACACCTCCAAAAATATCGAGAGAAGTATCAAAAGTAGTTTGCAATCAAAGGCATTAGGCTGAGCCAAAAAAGTGTGCGTACCGTGGCACGTTGCCACGGTTCAGGCAACCACCCGGCATGGCGTAGCCCAGGGATTTTTTTTTAAGCGCCGCCGAAGGCCACCAACGCGGAAAGGTGTTCTGTACATAAAAAACATGGATCGGGCCCCTAAATCAGGATTTGACCTGGGTAATTTTTGGGTTTTATGTTCGAAACTTTCATTTATAATGAAATGTTCAATTAATAGCATCTGATAAGTTGTTAAAACTGCTTTATATCAAATAATTTGGGAGTTCCTAGTCTTCACGTTCAATTTTGCAGCATTAAAATCCGATTGCTTTATTATTGCATACAACATACCCTGTATGGTTTGTGTGTGTGTGCTGATTAAGAGTAATAGTGCAGTTAGCGAACGACGAGTTGCCGTAGCTGACGAGTTACCGTGTCAGCTGATCCAACCTATCTTAAGAAAATCAATGTAAGCGATTACCGAAACCCGTGGCTGACGCAATACCGTACGTAAAAATCTGATTTGATTTGATTTTTTACGTAAAACCGTGCCAGCAGATTGCTCTCTCAAGCAACAGAGTTGCCGATTAATATGTTTGTATGCTGAGTATAGTCCGTTTGCAGTTATTACAAAAAATTCCTAAAACATTTTTCTAATATTATCAAAATAACGCGGAATTAATACTAAAAGTGGTAAATAATGAAAAAATTAACTAGCCATACATAGTTTATATTAGTTGCGACCTTTTAAAAAGTTAAAAACTGTAAATTGTTAAGTGGACACTTACATGAAAACTGATCGATGGCAACATTATACAAAATGTAAACAAATGTAAATAAATGAAAACAGCTGATTTCTACGTTGCCACTGCGGGTTACAATAATCGCTCATACGTAGCTGCGAGTGACCGCAATGACGTGCGGCAACTCGTTTTTTGGCTAACTGCGCTATAAGACAGCGGTTAGTTGCGCTACTAGCATGATGTAATAAACAGGTGACCGCATGGTGACATACACCCGTGCGTACATAATTTGTGTAATGTATTTTGTTGTTGTACTTTGTGTGCGTACTGTCCAAATTACACTGAAAAATGGGCATAATGTCAAAATTAAATAAAAAAACTTTTTAATCAGCTGTCTCATGCCTCGACCTTCTATAGTTGGATCATGGCTACTAGTAGAGATATACTATACTATACTATACGAAAAGCGAGCGCACAGCGACTTCTTCGTCAAAATCAACGACAAATACATTTAGTTTGATTTCAACACTCGTACGGTGAGGGTGTGTCGCACGGCGAAGCACTCAGTTTTAGTACAGAGCACAGTATATACAGTAGTAAAACTCTGTACCAATCAGCTGATTATATTCACCGCCAGGCTGTACATGGGGTGGCAGTCAACGCTTTTTTGGCATTTCAGGATTGTGCGTTGCAAAATTATTTTGGTGAATAAAAAAAGAAAAATTGTTAATTGTTGTTGATGGGTTCTGGCAACTCTGGTTGAGTAAGACGCTTTTTGTGGTGCTCTTGTTATTATATTGAGTTTTTTTGCTTTCTCAGCTTACTTAAAAGCCAATTAGACAAAATAAAGCTAATTTCACAAAATTAAAGTGCATTAAATTACCCTCAGCATCAAAAATTTGCTCCGGCGGACGTATTTATATAAAAGGAAGTGTTTTCAACAGTGCTCCTGCTTTTTTTTTCTTGTGTTGCCACATCAGCTGTCTCGACGTAGCAACAACAACTACGAGAATCTGATATCGGTGTTCTGGTGTCCTGCGCCATCTGTTTGTCAGTTAACATCTGATCTTGGTTTGTGTCCTGGATATACCTGCCGGAGACTTACATATTGTGCTGCCACCTCATTGGATAAATACCAAAACATGAGAAACAATAGAAAAGCCGCAACAAAAAATCAGCAAGTGGATGCTTCAGAAATGGTCAATGTTACATCAAAAATAGACAACGGTAACACAGTAAATAACGATAATAATGCTAATAATCTTACAAACAAACGAGTAAGAGACGTATTGCATAATTCCATAAGTGAAAGTATAGCAAAATCACCTCGTTTAACTAACGTTGAATCTCCATTAAAAATAATAACAACAATGGATAAACGTTTTGATAAGCTGAGCGCAGATCTAACAGAAAATTTGCAAACACTCATTCAACGTATGTTTCGGGAACATGAAGATAGACTTGAGCAAAGAATAAGCGTGGCACTCAGTGCGGTTGAACAAAAGCTTGAAGGCTATAAGAATGAGCTAAACGATGTTAAAGAAAGAGTCCTTCAATTGGAGTCAGTCGCAGCAAATGTCTCATATATTCAGAAAGAACTAATTGATCTAAAGAATGTATTCGACAAGCAAGAAAATGCTGCAGTTGCCTGTGATATACGACTATATGGTGTACCTGTACATGAAAATGACGATGTAAATCAAATTTTTAACAACCTTTGTGAAACAATTAATTTTAAACGTCCAGTAGTAAAGTCAATATTTCGGCTTAATAAAAATAAATCTGGCATGAATAATACTGATCCTGCAATAATCGTTAGACTCGGAACCCCATTTGATAGAAACGGCTTGTTAAAATCAATTTCAAGACTAACTCGATCACGCAAAGGTCCGTTACGCTTGAATGACATCGGGATTGCATCGGATATCCCTTTTAGAGTAAAGGAGAACTTAACACCTCGGAATTTTGGAATATATATTGAAGCTGTCAAGCTCTGGAAGGAAAGAAAGCTGGCCTCAGTTTTCACAACACGTGGTGTTGTGTATGCCAAATTCAACCAGTCCGATGAGCCTTACCGTCTTAACACGATCGGTGATGTTTATAACTTATTTCGTCCGCAAGATGGTAATATTTAGGCTGTATATTAAGTTACTTCTGTTTTACAGTTTCAATATTCTATTATTTTTTTCCCCCTTATACTTGTATTTGGCCACTCGACCTCCATATCTAAAATTACCATCAAAACTAATTTTGTCACATCTAATATTTCTATTAAAATTTCTTTGTAATACAACCAATTGTCGTAATACTAAACATGAAACCAAATTTAATGTACAAAACACATTTGCTTGCGTCGCAATCCGTTCTTTATCTCATGTTGAGCAATTTAAATAATACGAGGGTATATTCCAAATTCAATATATATAGCATGGTTCGCGTTTCTAATAAACTTAAAATTGGCTTAAGCGTTGTTCATATTAATGCTCAAAGTTTAAAAATTAAAATAGATGAGTTTCGTCATATTTTCGAGTGCTCCAATGTGGATATAGTGTGTGTCTCTGAAACATGGTTTAATGACAAAGTCGATGATGTATGCTATAAATTGCAGGGATACAAACTCTTCAGGGCTGATAGAAAGCAAAAAAATGGTAAAAAGGACAAAAAAGCTGGCGGTGTTGCCATCTATGTTAAAAATAATATTAAATGCAAACTCAAAGCAAAATCAAAAGAAGGTGACCAAATTGAATTCATTTTCTTGGAATTATATAATGGAAACGAAAAATTACTGATTGGCAATGTATATAGGCCAAACAAAAATATTAATTCAGAGGTATTTTTCTCGGAGCTGTCCAACATCACAGTGGGATATAATAATATTATAATATCAGGTGATTTTAATAGCAACATACTCGTAGATTCTTCATTCTCAGATGAAATGAAATATATTGGCCTAGATGTTGTTAATAAAATCTTACCTACACACTACACCTCTAACTCAAATTCGCTTCTCGATATATTTTTTACCAATACATTGTCAAAAATTCTATTGTTTGAGCAAATATCTGCCCCCGTGTTTTCTAAACATGATCTCCTATTTCTAACCTACGATTTTAAATTAAAAAAGGTTAATGAAAACTATAGATATCGGGATTTTAAGAATATAGATCTGTCTGCTTTATACGATAAAATTTCAAATGTTGATTGGGGTTGCACATACTATATGCCGTCCGTAGATGATCAACTTCAGTTTATCCAAGAAAATATTGAACAACTTTTCGAAGAATTTGTTCCAATGAAAACAAAAAGGAAAACAACAAATTACAATCCTTGGTTTACGTCTGAAATTAAATGTTTACTTGAACAACGTAATATAGCTTATGCAAGATGGAAGAGGTTTAAAACCTCTGAACTACTTTCTGCTTTTCGCACTATGCGAAATAAAGTTAACACAAGTATTAAAACTGCCAAAAGATTATACTATAAAACACAATTTGAAAACTGTCTAGATAGTAAGGCAAGATGGAATGAAATACGTAAGGTTGGAATCATTGGAAAAACAGTAGACAGTTCAGAGGATTTAGATGTTAATGATTTAAACTGCAAATTTACGAACCTACCATCGTCTACGGCTGATGTTACTTATTACAAGAACCATGCCACTCTAAATGACCAATATTCATTTTATTTTAGATGTTTTACTGAAGTTGAAATATTTCAAAGTTTTTTAAGCATTAAGTCCAATGCTATTGGCTCTGATGGAGTCCATCCAAAATTTACAAAAATTTTATTTCCTGCAATTTTACCATATATCACTCACCTGTTTAATTCTATAATAACCAAATCAGATTATCCTACTCTATGGAAGCATGCTAAAATCATACCTATACCCAAAACAGGCACTGAGTTTCGGCCAATTGCTATACTTCCCTTTCTGTCTAAGATACTTGAACGCTTAATGCATAAGCAAATCAGCAAATATTTTCAGGACAACAATTTGCTTACTCCTAGACAATCTGGCTTTCGACCACAACATAGTTGTGTAACCGCTCTGATTGATGTTACGGAATATTTAAGATCACAAATTGATAATGATAAAATATCTTTTCTTATTCTCTTGGACCACTCAAAGGCTTTTGATACCGTTAATAGCGAAATTCTAGTATTAAAACTGACCAGGTTACTTAATTTTTCGTCTACAGCTGCGAAACTGATGACTTCTTATTTAACAGGCAGATCACAATCAGTTTTTCATGGGAGTAAAAAGTCCAGTAGTGTCGACCTTACAAGAGGTGTCCCTCAAGGATCTATTTTAGGCCCATTACTCTATTCGGCTTATGCAAATGATCTTCCGGGTCAGTTACAATACTGTAATGTTCAAATGTATGCTGATGATGTACAACTCTATATAAGCTGCAAAGCATCAGAGTTCGATGACTGCGTACGTAAAATTAATGTTGACTTGGATAATGTAAGAACTTGGGCTGCAACTAACGGCTTATGTCTCAATCCAAGCAAATCCAAATATATGTTGGTAACCAAAAAAACACAAATTGTAACATCTTTTCCCGATTTAGTTCTGGGTGAGTCTAAAATTGAATACGTGGATAAAGTAAAAAATCTTGGTATCACATATAATAAACACCTTCACTGGAATGATCACGTTATCATCACAACCGGCAAAGTATACGGGATGTTAAGAAGTTTATGGTGTAGCCAATGGTTCATACCACTTGAAGTCAGAATGCTTCTGGCTAAATCATACCTAATACCGACGTTACTATATGGTTGTGAATTGTTTTCTAGCTGTGACGTAACCAGTAGGCGCAAATTAAACGTGGCTTTTAATGGTATTGCAAGATATATATTTGGCATACGTCGATTTGACCGAATATCTCATTACTCCAAACTTATTTTTGGTGTTACCTTCGAGAATCTCTTAAATTGTAAAACTGTAATTTACCTTCATAGAATAATATACACACAACAGCCGCATTATCTTTACCAAAAATTAAACTTCTTCAGGTCAGAAAGAGGAAACCGTATTATTCAAATAGAACATAACACTGCTTTTTCAGATCAACATTTCTATATAAACGCTATACGAATTTGGAATCGATTACCCCCTTACTTGCAATTAGTCAGCAACGCAATGCAATTTAAAAAGTTAATATATGAACATTTTAAATAACACTGTTAAACATCACTGTTATATTTTTAACTTTAAAACTTAAACTCTTGACTTTTTGTTATCTGTTTTTTAATATTTTATATTGTAAATTAAATCTAAGTTGTTGTCCTAGTTTTATTTTATTATTATATTTATTTTTTTGGCATAATATTTTTTATTTTTAATATGACTATAATACTATTCAGTGCTGTTATATAAGATTAAATCTTTGTACTGAATTATAAGCATACAAATAAACAAATAAATAAAATAAATAAATAAATAAAAGATATTTTTCGGTTGTTGGTTAAGAAACAAAATGCTTTATAATTATGACAAAGATGTTGTCAAAGTATACATATTTTACTACTTGTGTTAAATGTTAATTACAATGTGGCGTTTGTACACAGATTTACTTGAATTAAGTCCCGCAAAGCAAACGAAAAATGATAAAAGTTGTTTTAAATGATAGGTAATCTATTTTAAGATTGATCTCTGATAGGTTTGCGATGAGTTTTCATCATATTACGTTTTCAATAGCACATTTGTCACAGGGTGTTGAACGTTTTACTTTGAACTATGCCGATTTCTGTGTGATTTAAGTTTTGAATAGATTTAAATAAAAAATATAGTTCAGACATGAAATTTAGTCCAGCTTAGAGATTTTATGATTAAAAAGCCATTGCTTTAATAGAGGCGCCTATATCGACCCGATAGAAAATGTGGTTTTATTTTCCAAAAGGGGGTTTGCTACCCAGAAGTGTCTACTCAAATATATAGTATAGAGCTAAAACTCAATGTATAGCTATAATCATACTCAGTATAGTCTGAAACCCAATATTTTTTCCACTTTTTGAAAATCAACAAGCACTAAAAGTCTGCTTTTCAGGTCATCGCTAAGAGAAATTCGTCAGTAATATGTATTTTTTCGGAATTTTACCATTTCACTTTTATTTTTTATACTTTGCCATAGAACAATATGTGCAATAAATACTATTTTTCTAAAATTACTCCTTTAGTTTTGTTTTGGTGCTGTAATGCATCCGTGGATATAAGTAATTGCATACTACAATTAATTTCGACTCTGAAAATTTCACCTCCAGGATGTAATTTCACCAGAGTTTTCCTACCAGGGTTGGGTTTTTCGATACAATTGTACTTTTTCGATACAATTTGGCTCAAGAAAGTACTGAAGTACTACGCTGTCGCTTTTGGTACAATTTCGCTTACGGCTAATATTCTAATGTATTTTGGCGCTAAGGCAACCTTCTTTCGAACAAATAGCAACGTTGCTTTCATTTGTATACTTACACTAGTAGGTCGCTTAGCACCAAAGATGACTAGATACGAAACTTCGAGCTCTCTGAGAGCGCTCTAAAAGTGGTCATTTTTTTTTTTATATATTTAATGTGTCGGTGAATATCAACTTACATTGGAATAGATACACAGTTTATCATTGAGTTGGATATTTTTTTTTAAATGAACTTAATAGTAAAGTCTATTTTGGGCAGAACGAAATCAGCTAGTATGTATCTAATAATAATATGTTTCATGTATGAGGAAAGAATATTTATGTTTTTCAAAAACTCTTATTGAACTGTAATTTTGTATTTTTTGTATATTTGTATTTTGTATATACTTTAAATAAACATAAATATATCTTATTAAACTAAGAAAAATGTTTCCATATAAATAAAAAGAAAAACTGAGTTCATATGTATTTTTATTTCGGTACTAAAAAAAAAAGTAAATAAGCAATATATGCTAATCCATCAAAAAAAATTCAGTACAATTTGAACGAAAAAAGTACGATTTTTGAGTGGATTGAGTACAATTCACGAAATGTCATTTCCCAACCCTGTTTCCTACTGTATCACTGTGGTACAGAGGATGATCGAACAGTACGTACATATGAATGTTAAGTTTTTTAGGTTGGGTTGGAAGTTGAGTTGAAGACTTAGTATTTTAGTAACTACATAAACGTGCCAACATTTCACAGCTGCATTCTGCATCGAAAGTAAAAGTTTCAAGGTGGGTCAAGCACAGAAAGTTTCATGTATTTTCTCTTAAAATTAAGGGAAGAATTTACTTTTTTGTCACTGAAACTCAGGATTTTATAAATCATTTACGGGTTCAAATTTTGTATTAAGTATTGTGTGACGTTTACATTGTAATATTGGAATTGAATGTACTTACTCCAAGAAACAAGCCATTTATTTTTTACTACACCGCAGCTTTAGATGTGTTATAGGGCCTATACACGATGCGTCTGAGTCAAGAGTCATCTCTGTACATGTTGACTCGCCGTCATTCTGGGTTCCCTTGCGTCATTCATTTGTGAATAGTTTTCATTGCATAAGGTTCAAAATGAATATATCATGTATGTTTATACATCCATGAATTCAAGTAAAAACTTTTTATTTTCCTTCATATAGAACTTATTGGCAGACATTTTTGAAATTAAAAAATTACTTGTGGTAATGTTCCTACATAAGCTAATTCTTGGTGAGGTTGACTCCTCTGAGCTGCTAGGCCGTCCAGACATTTCGTGCCTTTCCATTTACCCCTTTGTCGTTTAAATTTTGTAAAAAATGATCCTTTGCGTGTTTGGTGCTCGTACTATAATGACTTGTGCAATTGCATTAGTATTGAATGTTCGTTTCCCTACCAGAAACGCTGATTTTTTTAACTAACACACTCACACTCAAAATTTCAGTGCTGACCATGTACTGACCAAAATAGTGACAATTAGGGGTCGCTGTTATCAGTGAGAGACGGATATGTTATGGCAAATGTAATTGTATGTATGCTAGAATAGTTCACCCAATTTAATCATATGGTCATTAGTGACTGTCATTTGACTATCAAATGATTATCAGTAGTGGTGCATTTTCAAAACTCCTAGAAAATTTTCAACCGGCACGCATTCTAAGCGAAAACTTTTAAAAATGCAGTGTTACGAGGTAAATAAAGTGTTAATGGCTAGTTATATCCCTTCTAACAAAAAATTATTTTCTAGGAGTGTTGGAGCAAGGTTCCCTGAACTTCGAGGAGGATATGCCGGCAACCATTTCCAAAAGGCACCACCCCAACATACAACAAATATGGCGCACATTATGTACTTTACTTTTGAATTTGTGTTATCTTTAATGAACGTCCTTATTTTAGTTAATTCATAGAAGAAAACAAATGTTCAAGAAATTTCAAGATGTAAAGAAATAAAATTTTCTCTATGCAAAAAAGCATTAGTACTTTTTCACATTGGTCAGTAGTGACATTATTATGGTCAGCACTGGTGTAAACAGTGTTGTATCATTTATGACAGTAAATGACAGTCTTATTGACAGCGGTGATTCAATAAAACACGTGGGAGTGAACAGCACAGCTCTATGCTTAATTAAAAGGCGATTTCACTGTGTTAGAGTGAAATAAAAGCTCACACGTACACAGTTGTTTACATCAGCTTTGCGCAAGCCCCCTTGTATCCGTGATGTAAAGTTTGTATGGAGCGCTGACAATTAGACTGACAGTACTGAAGATCAGATGTTGTGTCAAATGACAGTCACTGTTCTGGTAGGGTTGTTGCCTTACGTAAAACAGAACTTGTCAGTCTTACCTGATATTTTAAAACTTTACTTGTTTAACACTAAATTGTTAGATAAATTGTTATTGTTATTTTTATTTTAAATTTATTTTTGGTACTTAGTTGTTTAATGTCAGATTATATGTTAATTTTTATTTTATTTTTAGTCTTGTATATATTTTAAGATACTTTACTTTATAGCCTGTGTTAGTCGACCATACTTGATTGTCGACCATACTTGATTGTCGACTTTAAATAAATAAATAAATAAAAAAAAAAATACATTTTTTCTTCTCGTTATTTATTTTTTAAACGGTTTGTCAATTGACTTTCAAAATTTGACGGGCGAGTCACAGCAAAATATCAAACTCATTTTGATTTTCTTGAGTCATGCCAGAATCATGTCGGTGTAGCTACTACATACACATTTTCACTAAAACACCTAAATTGACTCAGACGAATCGTGTATAGACCCTATTACTGACTTCAGATACAAAACAAGATCTGTCAATATTTCTAATCCTTTAAAGATGTCAAAAATGTTATTAGCAAAGATTTCATGATTTAAATAAAACTAAACCCTTAATAAATTTTGTTAAAAATGAAGTTACCAGATGAGCTCGAAATGTTTCATATTCACCCCTATTGCGAGTGTCGTTTTGAAGTAGAATATACATTTTTCCATTGAATCGATCGGTATTGTTTAACTTAATCGAACAAAAATTTACTTTTTATTCATTTTATTAGCACTTTTCAAATCAATCGATACGCCAACGACCGCAAAAATGCGGTAGAAAGATAATCGATTGAGCATTCACAGTCGCTCGTTGATCGATCGGGTCGACACTCGCAATTGCTCGATGATCGCTAACCGCTTATGTAATATATGTAATATGTAATATTTATTGGTTTGTTTCATCCTGACACAACAATTAGACAATTATTTTACAGTGTCAGTCATAGGTATTAAATACGGATATGATAATAAAAAAGTAGATGCAATAATAATATAAAAATAGAAAAATAAATATAAAAATAAATTTAAGTTATAAAAACAAAGTTAAGCAACAAGAAAAATAAGTTACATTGTTCGAATATAATAGCTAGTTAGTTGATTCTTGAATAGCGAAGCGCTCTTTAATTGTCTTAAACCTGAAGGAAGCGAGTTCCAAAGACGAACGGAAAAAACGAAAAATTGACGTTCTGACATGAGGGTACGATGCTTAGTAAACACAAGCATGGAGGATCGCGACGAGAGAAGAAATTTTAACTTGTCATATAGATGCGGTGGCTTTTTAGTATATACGATTTTGTGTAAAGTAATTAGAGTTCTAATTTTCAAATGGTTATCGAAGGAGACATTCAGTAGTTTCTCAGAATATGCAGAGACGTGATCAAATCGTTTTAGGCTAAACACATATCTTGCCATGTTGTTGTAGACAACATTAAGCTTTTGCTTACAAATACTGTCGCAGTTGGCATAAATTTCAGAACCATAGAGAAGGTTAGGTATAATGTACACTTTAGCCAAAAGAAGGCGTATGTTTATTGGGGTGAAATACTGGGTTGACCATAGAGAACGGAGCATGCCATAAACTTTTCCTATAGCGGCGAAAATGTGATCATTCCACGACAAAGTTCTGTTAAAGGTGACTCCAAGGTTTTTGGCTCTATCAACATAATTAACTACTGAGTCACATAGCATTATTTTGTCTAACTCATTCAGATCAATGGACTTCCGGTGTATTACGAGGCATTTAGATTTGCTGGGATTAAGACTTAACCCATTCATTGATGCCCACATACTAACGCGCACCAGCTCAGAATTTATTTCCTTAATACAGTCTGGAATACTGGTACGCGGACAACTAGCATATAGTTGCACGTCATCAGCATACATATGAACACCACAGAAACTCAAAGCTTTGGGCAGATCATTTATATACATGACAAATAGCAGAGGACCGAGAATTGAGCCTTGTGGAACTCCTCTAGTTACGCTTAAGAACCCGGAAGTTAGCCCACCAATGCTCACAGCTTGGGTTCTATCTTTGAGGTAGGATTTTATTAGGGCAACAGAATTATGGGAAAAATTAAACAGAGCTTTCAGCTTACAGCACAGAAGCTTGTGATCAACGGTGTCAAAAGCTTTAGAGTGGTCAAGAAGGGTTAGAAAACTAACATTATTGGTATCAATTTGTGATCTGATACTTTCGGATACCTCCAGCAAAGCCGTAATACAACTTCTGTTTTCTCTAAAACCCGATTGCAAAGCCGACAGTAGTTTATTTTCATTGATATAGTGGCTAATTTGCTTGTTCAAAATACGCTCGACAACCTTTGATAAAAAAGATAAAATTGCAATAGGCCTAAACTCATTATTGGCCTTCCTTACGGGGATAACCTTAGCAGTTTTCCAGCTACTAGGGAAAGTGCAGGTCGTCAAAATCGAGTTGACTAAATACGTGAGGTGTGGCAGTATCTTGGGTAGTATAATCTTGAGGAACACGGGGTGGATCCCATCAAATCCAATGGCGTTTGACCTAATGGAGAGTATTGCTTGCACAACGTCACATTCATCGACACCAACGAAATTAAAGGGACTATCACTACTATTAGTGACACAATTATTGTAATATTCATAGCCAATATTAGCTTGAGTAATAGGAGGACTAACAAAAGTGGAGTTGAGCTCGTTTGCATCGATAGCAGCAGGAGCAACTTCAATATTTTTGCCGACTCCGATTTCCTTTATTATTTTCCAAGTTTGCTTGGAGCTTACTGCGGTGTGAAATCTATCTGAATAGTACTTTGATTTGGCATTTTTTATTGCCTTATTAACAGTAAGCCGGGCTGTTTTAAAAATGTTATACTTATCAGGGGTCCTGTAGCGTTTCCACTGCGAATATGCACGGTTTCTGAATTCGATTAGCTGTTTTAGGCCAGGGCTGAACCATGGCCTACTATTGATTTTCGTAACTATTTGTTTCGTGGGAACATAGTTCTCGAAAAGCATGTTTATGTTACTTTCTAAAAAACTAGTCTGATCATCAACAGAAGCCAGACCTCTTATTGACGACCACTCAACCGACTCTACTGCAGCCGCAAGAGAACTATAGGAAATACTTTTGAAGTCTCTATAAGTGGAGCTGGGCGCTGCCACAGATATCTGAAAGTCGAAGATCGTATATATTAGATCGTGCTTTGAGAAATTCGGAGCAGACAGCTGGCTATAGAAAAGTGGTTTGTGAAGGTCGCTGACAAAAAAAACATCGAGTAGGGTGCTATTGGTGGATGTAAAATGTGTCGGATAGGAAGTATTAGTAGAAAGAAGGCCAATGGATTCCATGCATAGTCGTAGTCTATTATCAGAAAGCAAGTTGCTGTTAAAATCACCAGCAATAACTATGTTACTGTAGCTTGCAAGTAACGGTTGCAGGAACTCTATAAAGTCGGTAAAATCGACATTACGATTCGGTCTATATACACATCCGACAATTACTTTGTTACTATTCGAAAAGATATCAATGAACAAATGTTCAATTGGATCACCAATTTTTGACCAACAATTTAGTTTACACGAGAGACCGTCCTTCACGTATATTGCAACTCCACCACCGTGAGCGCCTCTATCGGCTCTGAAGAGCTGATAGCCACTTAGCTGTAATAAATTATTGGTGTGATGAGAAGTTAGCCAAGTCTCGGATATGCAAATGACGTCTGTATTCGAATCGCTTAATAGTCGACGCTTAATAGTCGATTATCTATTCGTGTTCGACACTCGCAATAGGGGTGATTGACTTCGCACTTATGATCACTTGGAGGAGCTCATTTTAATTTTTCATCAGCACTTAGGGCATTTACTTCTGTCTTGTGAAGCGAAATGCTTACTTATGCTTTGCTTGCTGACGTAATTCAATACTTTTCCGCAAATCAAGAATTGCGGCTTTCTTGTAGCGTTTAAAACAAAAAAAAACTCCGTATCCCATTCGACCTTAAACATTTTCATAAACATGTAAGTATTGTACGATCGCCCGCTGTCTGACGTTGTTGTTGTTAGTGCCCTTTTACATTTGGAAATTCTTGCTTTCAAGCATAGTTATATAGTAATAGTGATTTTTCCAAGCGAAAATGAGGAAGCCAATCGCGCCATGCCTCAGAGCCAACAGTGCTCGCCATCAATAAATCCATATAGGGTGTCACAGGTGTCCCGCACCTCCCGTTCTCTAAAGAACAAAATGTTTTTAACATTTACGCAACACGGTCATCAGAACCTGAGCCAAATGATTTAATAAATACCTTTTGAGCAAGACGGTCGCCTAGGCCTGAGCCAAAAGGAGGTTTTCATAACGAAAATGAGGAAGCCAATCCCGCGCCATGCCTCAGAGCCAACAGTGCTCGCCACCAACAAATACATATAGGGTGTCACAGGTGTCCCGCACCTCCCGTTCTCTAAAGAACAAAATGTTTTTAACATTTACGCAACACGGTCATCAGAACCTGAGCCAAATGATTTAATAAATACCTTTTGAGCAAGACGGTCGGACAAAGAAAATGAGGAAGAAAATCGCGCCATGCCTCAGAGCCAACAGTGCTCGCCACCAATAATACATACATACCCTCTCGTTCTCCAAAGAACAATTTTGAACATTTAGGCAAACATGGTCGTTAGAACCTGAGCCAAATGAATAAATACAATTTGAGCAAAACGGTCACATAGCACCTGAGCCTCTAAAGCTTAGACACTGTGGTGAAAGTACGTCATATTGGGGAATTTTTCAGGGTTGATATTTCTCGTAGTACTTGATCTCAAGGACGCATAGTTGTATTTCCATACCAAAAAAAACTTAAAAAATGTAATCGCATAAGTCCATTTAAGCCGTGGTTTCCTCGAAAAGCGGTGCCGCTTTATAACGTTCGTTATATAGCGGTGGCTATGCTTGCCGTCATGAGCGGCACCGCTTTTCTGTAAGCTTACATGATCACCGTTCCTTCATTTTTTGGTTTTATTAGCTTCAAATCAAATCAAATCAAATTTATTATGAGTCACCCTAGCACAACAATTTTGGAAAAAATTATTAACAGTGCCAGTCACGTATGATACAATTAAAATTCAAGTTAAATGTTCTAAGAGTTCTTACATATAACATAAAGAGGGGAAGAGAGGAAAACTGGAAAGATAGGTGGGAAAGGAAATTACAATAATTGAATAACTTAAAGACTATAATAATAAGGAAATGAGGAAAATGCATATACAATAGAGTTTGAATAATTAGCGATTATTGTAAAAATTGGTTACTTATTTTCTTAAAAGCAGTGGATTTGTAAGAAGCCTTAATCTGGCTGGTAGTGAGTTCCAAAGACGAACCGCATCAATGAAAAATTGACGCTCGGATGTCAGAGTTCTGTGTTTAGTGTAAACAAGCAATGAAGACCTAGAAGATTGTAGAAACTGAAGTCTTTGATATAAATAGTTCGGTTCCTTTATATGAATAATTTTGTGTATGAACAGCAGAGTTCTGACTTTTAACAAATTGTCGAAGGAAATGTTTAACAATTTTTCAGCATACGCAAACACAGGGTCAGATCGTTTTAGCCCAAATACATATCTGGCTATGTTGTTATAAATAACATTAAGCTTGTTTCTACATAAAGAGTCACAACCAGCATAAATCTCACAACCATACAGTAGCGTGGGTATCAAGTACGCTTTAGCAAGAAGAAGTCTGATGTGTAAAGGAGTGAAATACTGAGCTAGCCATAGTGTGCGGAGGATTCCATACACTTTACCAATTGCACTAAAAATGTGATTATTCCATGTCAGAGTTTTGTTGAATACTAAACCGAAATTTTTCGCAGTATCAACATATTGTATAACAGAACCGCCCAGCATCACTTTATCCAGGTCTTGCGTATTAAAGGGTTTTCTGCGAATGACAAGACATTTAGATTTTTCAGGATTAATTGACAAACCATTTGCAGATGCCCATGCACCTACTCGCATCAGGTCGGAATTGAGTTCATTTAAACACGTACGAATACGATCAGGTGGACAGGACATGTACAATTGAACATCGTCAGCATAAATATGCACATTACAATGTTGCAGGGTATTAAGCAGCCATTATGCATACTTAGCACAGACTTGACTTGACTTGGAACTGCCACTTAGCGTTCTGTTTAATGAAGTTTGCATGTATCCGATTACCCTACTTGACTTGACTTAGAATTCTGTTGAGTTTTGATTTTCTATGTAAATTCTAAGTTTAGTGAGCGCCGTGAGAGAACTGTGTGATGCCATACCTTTTTTTTTTTTAAATTTTGAATAAAATCCTCCAACTATTCTATAGAGATAAGAATTTTTGGATGTATATTATTCATATGGCAGCCGCAAAACTTACTGTCAAATAAATTGAATTCAAATTAGGCTAACCTAAATAAAAATTTTTTTTCCTCCCAAAATGCTTTATAGTTTTTTTTTGGCATTGACTATATACTCAGAAAATCGAAACCTAATGCCAAGAAAATGCGTTTTGGTACTTTTTACTGAGTTATATGTAAAAAAGCACACGATTACTTTTAAAAAGCAATTCGATATGGGAAACTTTTACTCTTATTTGAAACTGGCTAGTGTGCTCTCTTGCTATTTTTCTAAGTGCTAAGTGACAGTTCTGAAGTCAAGTCAAGTCTATGCTAAGTATGCATAATGGCAGCTTTAGGTAAGTCATTAACATATAGTACAAACAACAAAGGGCCCAGGATTGAACCTTGTGGAACACCCCTGAGCACAGGTACAAAATTAGACGTTTTTCCTCCAGCACATACAGCCTGCGATCTGTCAAGTAGGTAAGACCTGATCAAAGCAACGGCATGACATGAGAAATTAAATAGGTTCTTCAGCTTGCAACATAAAAGCTCATGATCAACCGAGTCAAATGCCTTGGAATGGTCGAGAAGAGTAAGAAAAGCTAGACTATTACCATCAATTTCCATCCGAATGCTTTCGATTACTTCCAAAAGTGCCGAAATGCAACTTCGTTTCGGTCTGAAACCAGACTGATGGTCCGTGAGAAGACGGTTTGCGTGAACATATGACATAATCTGTTTATGCGTGATACGCTCCATAACTTTTGATAGAAAAGGCAAGATAGCAATGGGTCTGAATTCATTATTTTTCTTATGCACAGGAATAATCTTAGCGACCTTCCAGCACGTCGGAAAAACACAGGTCGTTAGAATAGAGTTTACTAGGTAGGTCACGTGAGGCAAAATCCTTGGCAGGATAATTTTAAGAAACTTGGCACTGGTTCCATCAAAACCAATAGCGTTGGACTTGACAGAGAGGATGGCTTCGACTACATCACAGTCATCAACACCCACAAATTCAAGAGGACTGATGCCATCATTATCAAGGTCAGAAAAACTATCGAGACGTATAGGAGGATTAGATACAGGCAAGGTTACAAAATTTACGTTCATTTC
This sequence comes from Sphenella marginata, assembly GCA_951509765.1. Lineage (NCBI taxonomy): Eukaryota > Metazoa > Arthropoda > Insecta > Diptera > Tephritidae > Sphenella > Sphenella marginata. The sequence goes on along the minus strand of OX608079.1, from coordinate 32,214,910 downwards.
ATCTAAATTAGAGAAAAGAGGATCTCTTTCCTTAGTCTTTCCTACGTCAATTGTCCTTATAGTATTCCAAGTTTGGCGCGAGTTCATAGCAAGGCTAAACTTCTCATTGTAAAATAAAGTTTTCGCTCTTTTAATTGCCTTCGTTGCAGTGATTCGAGCCGATTTAAATTGTTTTAATGTTTCAGCAGTGCGATACCTCTTCCAGCGCGTATAAGCTTTATTGCGCATATAGATTAAATGTTTAAGATTGGCTGTGAACCAGGGCCTACTGCACCGATTAACTGTTTTCGTTTTTAAAGGGACATAGCAATCAAAGAGCCAGCTAATTTTATATTGCAGAAAGCATGTTTGTTCTTCAACAGAAACGAAATTCCGGATGAGACTCCACTCCACCGACTCTAACGCAGCTGAGAGCGACTCATAATTAATTCTAGTAAAGTCACGATAGGTCACGGGGCCAGGTGCTTAGCTTAATTTAAATTTTTTTTGTTTTCTTTTTTGAATTAAAATACGTTAATATTTATTTTGAAAAAATTGACATGTTTCAATTATAGCATTTGGAGAAAAATTTTGAAGCATTTGTCATAGCGGTGAGAAAAAACGGTGAAGAACTAGTTTTCACCGTCATGACGGCCGTAATATATCATGCTTGCCGCTATATTACATTACGGTGAACTTCACCGTCTTCTAACTTTACACCTAATTACTTTTACATTGAATTGTTTTTGACAACGTACTCTACCGCTATGTAACGGCCGCTATATAGCGGCACCGCTTTCGAGGAAACCAAAGCTTTAGCTCATATATTTTATGGCATATACACCGTGGCGACGAATAACTGTTACCTTATTTTAAAGCTCTATTTGTCACAAGAAGTTAGGATAAACTTAAAATTTTATTCAGCTTTGCTTTAAGTGTCATTTCTGTAAACTATTAATGAATTGGAAAATTACATTATTCAGCGTAGAACAGTTTAAAATAATGGACGCAAATCGTGAGCTTGTCGTTCAATTATATTTGCAGGGCATGAAGCCAAGTGAAATTTTCAAGTCACTCAAAAAACTTAGTGTCAACAAAGTCTTTGTTTATCGAACAATTTCTAGATATAACAAAACTGGGAGCTTCCCAATAGCAAAAAAAACAGGCCGTAAACCTACCGTTAGAACTCCAGGAATGGTAAAGAAAGTACGGGAGCGAATACGTAGAAACTGCGCAACTTCGGCAAGAAAGATCGCCAGAGATATGGGTGTCTGCCATAAAACTATCCAAAATATTATTAATAAAGATTTGAATATGCGAGCTTTCAAAAAAAAGCGAATTCATGGTCTGACTGATAATCAGCGGAAAATGAGAAAAGAAAGAAGTGGTCAGCTCCTTCGGCAACACGCTGACTGTGAAATTCTTTTTTCCGACGAAAAGTTGTTTTTATTGCAAGATAGTCATAACGCTCAGAACGACCGCATATATGCTACAAGTATGGCCGATATCCCCAAACATAAAAAAGCAATTGAACGGTATCAAAACGTTTCGTCGGTTATGGTATGGGGTGCGATTTCCAAAAAAGGCAAACTTCCCCTTCTTTTCATCGAAAAGGGGGTAAAAATTAACTCGGCTTACTATTTGGAAGAGGTTTTGAAAAAGCATATGTTGCCGCACGCCAAAAACTTATTCGGGAGTACATCATTTTGTTTCCAGCAGGATTCTGCCCCAGCTCATAAAGCAAATATTGTGCAGAGCTGGTGCAAAGACCAAATTCCGTGTTTTATTTCCTCGAATGAATGGCCTCCCTCTTCACCGGATCTGAACCCACTGGATTACTGTGTATGGGGCTACATGCTGGATAAAATGAAGAACATAAAACACCTGAATCTGGAACAATTTAAGAAACGCTTACAGAAGATATGGACCGAAATCCCCGACGAAGTCGTCCGTGCCGCCTGTGAAACTTTCCCAAAACGTTTACGACTAGCCAAAAGCAATAAGGGTGAAAGATTTGAAATTAATGATTAAAAACTTTTCAAAATACTTTATAAAATTAGAATAATATCATTTTGTTTCAAAATAAATAATGGTCTCTGTTAATTTTAATAAAATGTTAGTAACAGTTATTCGTCGCCACGGTGTACATATATACATATGAAGGGCTCAGAACCAAAAGGATCTAAGTGACTCCGAAAGTGATTTGAAATATTCAAGTTTAAAGTTTACTGCCTTTTGAAAATTCTATGTAAAATCTGTTTAGGGCGTTTATTGTATGGAAAATTGATGGCACTACAATGTCCGAAATGACTCGGATCTCTTTGCGAACAAATAAACACCACATTTCACTATACAAATATGGGTATAACTAAATTTAAAAAAAAATGTCACTTAGATCCTTTTGGTTCTGAGCCCTTCATATTGAAAACTTGGTCCTTGGATGGTGGTAGATGACTCTAATTATCCTCGATATAAGAAAACACGTTTGATGGTTTTTAGAACGATAGAATAACGGCGAACCGGAAGTACGCCATCCTCTTTTTTCTTTATTTACAGGGTTGTATTTTATATCTTATATGTTAAATTGTTCACAATTATACATTTATAATAATTAGGTGGTTACAACTCGGCCAAATATGACACATGATCGGCCCCGATCAAATTATTAATAGACAATCCTAACATAGGCTGTGTTCGTAAATGCAACATGACTTGCAGTATAAGCAACAGTGGCATCACTGCGAATTTGACGAGCGATGCTCTTGATAGAATTTTTGACAATTTGCAAATACGTTTGTTTGCATTTTGGAACGCGTATAAATCTGAATCTAACACTATACGAACTTTGTGAGCAAGGAAATTATACACTTTCTTTTACATTTAAGAAAAAGAAGGCTATTGAAGTCAAAAAGAAAAATGTTTAGGTTCAAATATTTGTCTTTAAAAAGAAAAATACCTAAAAACAAATCATTTATTACCACAATAAATTCGTTTCCCGATTACATTTTCTATTCTTATTTCCGAATGAATTGGGCCATTTTTAAAGTAAGGTTTTATAAGTTTTATGAAAATTAATAATTTAGAGTTTCACTTTAATTAGGCTTTTTTTTCTTCTACCCGATTTGAACTCATCCTCCATATTCAGCCGTACTCTCAGCAATAGCTGTGTCTCCGAATTACTAAGATTTTCACTAAAAGTTTAAAAATAATAATTTATACAATTATTATTAACATAATTTAACTAAATTTCAATACAAAAATTAAAATAAAACAGTTTTGCACTTACTTTTCGTCAGACATCGTTAAATCGTGATCAAAAGCAACTAAAATTTCTTTGATGCGAGTGATGAGCGACTCTTGATAGAAGTGTTGCATTTTAGAACGTTTGATTATTGCAGTGCTGCCATATTGGCATTTCTGAAAGTTCTGCTTGTGATGCAATTGCAGTTTGCGCGTCTTGATGCATTTACGAACACAGCCATATCTCTAATGGATCCTGTTCTGCATTCTGGTCGCACACCGGCGCGGGTTGACACCACTTTTTCATTCGATACGCTTCAATAACTCCGTCGTAAGGCAGTTGGGTGAGCTGACAGTTGTCAATGTCGCGCACGACGTACATACCTATCATTTCCTAACACTTTATGCTCCACATAGAGCCCTTTATATTGTGGCACAAACTTCTTATTACTTCCAGTGGTATTATCAACATTTCTTATTACAACGAAGTCCCCCACACTATACGTCTTACTTCGGACATTATTTTTAGCAAACCGCGTAGAGTCGTATTCCTGTTTGGCCGATGCATTCATGCGAATTCGATTTAAGTCCCGCTCGCCATCAGGATTTACTTTGTCTTGGAAATATTCCGTAAATTCGTCGACAATGACCCCTCGCTGTTCAACTCCGAACAGAAGCCTACTCGGGGTATCTCGACAGGTACTATGGATAGAATTGTTGATAGCATACTCTGCCTCAAGTAATTTTTTGACCCAGTCGTCATGCGTTATGGGATCAGTCAATTTTCCTAGCATAGTCTTTAGTATCCTGTTTATCCTTTCTACTTGCCCATTGGCTTGGGGAGACGCTACAGCCACTTTTACATGGACGATATTACGTTTTGTTACAAATGAATTAAATTCGAGAGACGTGAAACAGGTCCCTCTGTCACTGATTATGCGTCTAGGTCTGCTATAATAGTTGAAGTACTTATCGAGAGCAGCAGTGACCTCTCGGGTGCTAGTTGAATTGGTTGGATAAAGTTTAACATATTTGGTAAACGCGTCAATGACTACTAGTATGTGCTTTCGTTTGGACTTGAGTGACGGCAGTGGTCCGAGGTGGTCTATATGGATAGTGTCGAATGGTAGTGGAACCTTGGGGATAAGGTGCAAGGCCCTTTCGTTGATCCGTGGTGGAGAGGCGTACATTATACACTTTAGGCAATTCCTAACGAAATTTTCAACTTTTGATCGGATAGGTGTCCTAATTTTTCGTGCACCACTCGTATTACGTTATTCTCCATTTCCCCAGGCACGTAAAGAGCAATCTTTTCGTCTATACCCTTTCTATACACGACCCCATCTACTAAGCTATACTCCCTACTTTCTGAGTGCTCTAACTGGTCACGGATGGAACTAATTTCCTTGTCCCTTTCTTGGGCAACCTGTATCTGGAACTCAACGTCATCGGTGTTCACAACTAGGGCTATTTGCCTTCTACTAAGAGCATCAACATGTTGCATAGCCTCTCCTCTTCGGTGTTTTATTTTGTAGTTGTAGTTATCAAGCTCGAGAGCCCATCTGGCTATTCGATGGTTGAGCTGTTTTCTTTCCAGCGTCGTTGTAAGAGAGTTACAGTCTGTGATGATTGTAAAAGGTATACCCCCTAAATAGGTTCAAAACCTTCTAAGGGCATATATAATGGACAAGGTCTCGAGTTCAAAACTGTGATACTTTGATTCGGCTGCAGTCGCCGTCTTTGAGAAGTATGAAATTGGATGAAATCTCTTGTCATCTTGACGTTGCAATAATACTGCACCAAATCCTATACTGCTGGCGTCGCAGTGAAGTTCGGTTTCTTTCGTTGGGTTGAATATGGACAATACAGGACTCTTGATTAATCTGGACTTAAGTTCGTTAAAAGGCTCAAGACATTTTTCATCAAAATCAAAAGGCGAGTTTTTGCGCAAAAGATTCTGTAACGGCTTGGCTATTTGGGAAAAGGAAGGTACGAAACGGGGAAAATACGAGAAAAGCCCGATACAGGATTGTAGTTGTTTGGCGTTTGTCGGAACTGGGAAGTTCTGGATGCTTTTAATGTGAGAGCCGTTGGGCAGAATTCCAGATTGTGATACAATATATCCTAGGTAATCTATCGCATCATATCCGAACCTACATTTATCGAGGTTGAGCTTCAACGCTCGCAGGGCAAGTCTATCTAATACCAACTGAAGAAGGCACTTGCGATCTTCAAAATCCTCAGTGGCTATGATAATATCATCCATATAAATAATAATCTTTTTCGCATCGATCAAATCTCTGAAAATATTATTAATAAAGCGTTGGAATACGGCCGGGGCATTCTTCAGGCCGAATGGCATCTTCAAATATTCATACTGCCCATTGGGCGTTACAAAAGAAGTTAGAGGAACCGATTCAGAGGCCATTTGCACTTGGTGAAATCCACTTTTCAAATCTAGAAACGAAAAGTAGCTTTTATTTTCCAAGTATTATATGCAGTCATCTATTAGGGACAATGGGTAATTGTCCCTGACCATAATTTTGTTCAGAGCCCTATAGTCCACGCACATACGGACTTCACCACTCTTCTTCTTTACTAAGACTATCGCTGATGCGTATGGAGAATCACTAGGTCGTATTATTCCATCTCGACAAAGTTTATCTATAATGGTTTGAACTTGACTTCTCTTAGAATAAGAGAGTCTACGCGGCGCACAATGAAAAGGTACTTGAATATCTCAAATCAATTTCAGAGTCACTTAGATCCTTTTGGTTCTGAGCCCTTCATTTAATTCAATTTCTTCAACTTGTTTAGCAAATTCAATATTGTAGCAAGGGTTGTCATCGAGAGCGTTATTTGACCTCAATTGTTTTGGGATGGACGACAATTTAACTAAACTGATAGGGCTGCCCGTATCAAAAAGTGAAACAACATTATAAATAAGAGACCTTATAGGGATTCTAAAAATAATACTCACTGAATTGAACTCATCAATAAAGTCAGCAGAATCATCATCATCATATTGGGTGACTGCAGCAATTTCCCTCTTCTTTAGTACCTTGGCCTGGTCCGGGCAAGACCGGTGATCATGGCCCATCTTCCAGCACTTGAAGCATGAGCCGTCTGGGCGTATCTGAAATGGGCAATTTGGCTTTCGGTGCCCATTCCGAGAGCAATTATAGCACTTTATTTGTTGTTGTTTTTCCGTCTGCTTTTGCTCCCCCTGCCACGAGTTGATTGGTGGTTGGGTCACTCCTGACACAAAATATTTGTGCTGATACCTGTTGATAAATGCCTTGAGCTCATCCACATTCCGTGACGTCATAAGGGTTTGGTTATGCGGGGTGGATCTGCCGATGCCATCTATAACGAAGTCGATTAACTCCAATTCGTCGATGTTAGCTCATTTTCCGATTGCCTGCATAGTTAATATATAGCAATGGAGTGACTCCTCTCTTTTCTTCCAGCGTCGTTGAGCAAGCATTTTATACACCTCTTGTCGGGTGATTCCCGTGTCGAATTCCGTAAGTAGTGCCCGCTTTAGCGCTTCGTAGCTTATTGCTGACGTCGTCGATAGGAACACTCTGGCTGTACCCGTAAAGCCGTGGTTTCCTCGAAAAGCGGTGCCGCTATGTAGCGCTCGCTATGCTTGCCGTAATGAGCGGCACCGCTTTTCTGTAAACTTACATGAACGTATTTCCCACATTCTACCGATTTGATTTTCTATATTTCGAGTTTTTCTGTTTGTTTTTGTGCTTTTATTTTATGTAAATAATTATTTTTCAAACATTGAAATGTCTTAAAATATTGTTTTTGTAAAAATATTTCAATAATTTGATAGAATTCACACCGCTATGACAATAGCGGTGAGAAAAAACGGTGAAGAACTAGTTTTCACCGTCATGACGGCCGTAATATATCATCCTTGCCGCTATATTACATTACGGTGAACTTCACCGTCTTCTAACTTTACACCTAATTACTTTTACATTGAATTGTTTTTGACAACGTAACGGCCGTTATATAGCGGCACCGCTTTCGAGGAAACCAAAGCTTAAGTATGTAGGTATGGTCATGGAAATTTGGCGAACTCTTTGTATTGAATTGACTGGTTAAGGATGATCATTAGTAGGTAGATTTTTTATTGTGTTTCATCAACTGAATAATTGCATAAAGCGCGACTATTTGTTTTAAATTTGGGTGTCTAAACTCGTTAACTAAATGAACACAAAGGACCTACTTGTATGAGGGATTGCGAATTCATATATTAAAAATTAAATACTCAACTTCGCCAGGAATGCAGGACTTTGATGCACTTGATACAGCTAACTGAATGGAATGGCACACACGTGGAACTAATATAGTGTTTTGGTTATGTTGTTTTAAAAGAGCAATCACACCCTTGTTTACTCCTACCATAGTGCTAGCGTTGTCAGTTCCTAAGCCTTTTAAATTATTGATACAAAGCTTATATTCTTCAAGTGTTTCCCAGCAAACATTAAGGTTAGAGGACGATTAGAAAACGACTCGAATTCTAATGTTATTCTCTAAGGTGGATGGTTAGAGAACGATTTGTGAAACTGTCGCGAATTATAGCATTCTCGACAAAAAGGGGACTTAGTTCTCGATATCGAGAAAAAGGTTAGTTATCGATTCGAATTCTAACGTGAAATTCTAATGGGATTCTAAAGAGAAATTTCTAACTGAAATGAAATCCAATTGTTATTGTTTAATTCTATTTCGATAAATTGATTGCTTTAAATATGTTTGACATGTTTTAAGCTTAAATATCTAATGGGAATAAAATTCAAAGTTTTTATACCTTAGTTTATAAAAACAATACTTGACAATCTTCGCTATTCAAGTGTTTCTCTAATCGTCCTCTAGCCTAGTTCTCTAACGTGATTTTCGATTAGAGATACATTAGAGAACTACATTAGAATTCTAATGTAAAACTACAGTATTTCTGTAACGTTAGAGGTTGTGTTTGCTGGGTTTGTAGAATAGCCTGAATAGCCATTTGCGGTAGAATCTTCTAATTGTACTAATTTCATAAATGTGTTTAAAATTTGTTTAGAACTAATACTATAGTACCGTATAACGATTCCGAGCTGCTTTTTAACAGAAATGTCCGTCGACTCGTCAATTATTAAGCTGAAGTAATTGTTTCCAATATCCGCGATCAATTGCTTTTTAAAAAAGGGCGATAAAACATTTGTAATTAGAGCTGAACACTTAGTTCGTCCTAGTTGTACATCGCGAGCAATGGCGCTATCTGAAAAAAACTTTTTTTTGGAGTTTGGTGAGATGATCAACAGAACAAATTGATGTATGGCATGCTAAATGGATCGCGTTTTGCAAACATGCTCGCTTTATATTATTTTTACTATCTGCCAATAAAAAAACTTTGAGCTGCTTTCCATTGTTAAATGATGATATGGCCTCGGCGTGTTTCTTACTCTTAGAATGCGCGATCAGGCCAGAAAGTTTGGGCCGCAATTTGCAGCTTCAATATTTACAAGTAAGGTGGTCGTCTTTTACCGTCAACCAGTTCTGAAATCTCTTGCCAATTTTTCCTAATTTTTTGTTTGTATATCCTGCAAAATTATAAAATATAATGCAACAGTTTTACACAATTGTGAGTAATAGCTACAATTTTTTTTTCTTCCTTTGCCTCGCTATCGGACTCTGATAGTGAGTCTGTTGAATCATAACTAGAGCTTGAATCACTTTCAGGCTCGGAATCTTGCAATGATAACCTAAAAATCAAAATCCAATTTGCAATATTTTCAAATTATGTGCAAACATTAATGATACCTGGGCTTCTTGCTTGTGCTTGGCTCTTCATCGCAGTCAAATGTTTGCGAAACTTTTTTGAAGTACCTGAAAAAAAAATGCAATTGAAAAATACTACACAAATTCAAACAAAACGATTAAACTTTTACCTTTCCATTTTGAGAATCAGCGAAAAATAAAAAGAAATAACACGCGCAAGACAGCTGACTAGCACAAAAGAATGAAAGCACAACAAACTCGACGGAACAACACAGCCCACTCGACCAAGAAACGTATGTTGGCGAGCATAAGAGAATTACGATAGTTTCTCGTAACTTGGGAGTTCGCCACATCTACGAGTCTCGGATTTTGAACGGACGCTTCGTTTTATTTTTTGAAATACTTGAACTTTTTGTCAATTGAATAAAAATGTTTTCTACAAAAAAATTATAAAAATTAACATTTTCTGTTACGGACAAGACGTGACCAACTAAAGGTAAGTTTTGAATAAAAATTAGTTTGGACATGTTTGAAACTTATTTTATACATATCTTGATAATTTTTTTTTTGCCAAGTCGTGGATTAAAAGAACAAACAAGAATGAGAGTGAGAAATCAACTAAAGGAAAGCTTAAGAAGGACAACACATACAAATGCAAGAAATGCATAATAGGAATGCTGTTAACTTTGGCCATTAAAGTAGGTTAACATGTTTTTTTTAATATACACCAATTCGGTTTAATCAGAAAATTTTATCTCCATTTTAGGTTCTTTGTTTATTTTGTTCTTTTAATTCTATTGTTTTATTTATTTGTTTACTTTGTTCTTTTTTTTCTAATTTATAGTTTAAGTATTTAATTACATATTTTTCTTAACACCAAAATAAAATTAAATAATATTGAAATCAACAGAAAAAAGCAGCCTTTTTTATATGGGGAATAAATTGGAATTTAGCGCTAACGTAAGTATTCTCGATCCATTTTAGATACTGTTTAAGATACTTTCTCGATAAAAAAACGTATCGAAACAAGATTCGTTTGCAATCCGTTTACAGCACGAAAAAGGATCGTAAACGTATCAAAATCTTATTTCGAGAATGTGTGCTCTGCTGCCACAAACTGAGCGATAGGTAATACTTTTACGATAGTTTCTCGGAATCAGTTCTCGATACTTTTATCAGGAAAAGTATTGCTAAAGCTTCGAAAACTTAAGCATTCTCGTGAGCGTTGGTCGGGTGGGAGGTTGTGGCAGCTCGACTTATAAATGTATGTATAGGTATAAAACCATACCTACATTTTGCATGGATTTTGGTTTTGGTTCAGTGGTATTAATGTCAAAATCGTACTGCGCCAGACGTTGCAATGTCAAAATTCGAATATGCAAATAATGTAGCAACCAGCTGGTCGTGTACACCACCTGTATTATACTGCAGCGGTGACAAATATGTTTTATAAATGTAATGCTGCCAGATGGTTATTCCCAAAAATAGTCTGCTCGCATTGTCGTGCATTGAATTTATAAAAGAAATTAGGGCCGCTTCATATACTATGAAGAACCGTTCTAAAAAAAGGCTAGATTCAGAACAAGAAAAGGCTAGAAAAAAGGCTAGAAGCTAAATCCAAAATTTCCAGGCTAAACCGCAAAAAAAAGGCTAGATCTAGCCTCAAAAAGGCTAAACTGGCAATACTGATTATAAGGAAGTTCAGTATCGTATCTTAATTCATGACATTTCATGCTAACTTATAATTGTTTACTTACATTGTTACTCTTGCACTTTCGTTTTTGTTTTTGTTTTCGCTTTGCTTCTTTTTTTTTAATTTAAACTTTTAAATTAATTGAAAACAATTATTTAAAAAAACGTAAAAAAATTCAAAACCGTCAATTTCAAAGGCACTCGAATGAGCTTCTGCTATCGAATACAATTTCTTGACATTTATGGTTTTTGAGGTACGTTCACTGAAGTCGTAATACCAAATTGCCAAATCACGGATCACGCAATACCAAATAAGCATTTCTAAGAGACGGTTGTTCAGTTCACGGAATACGTAATTCGACCCCAGCTGATTGGTACTCAGTTTCACTACTGGATATACTGTGCTTTCAACTGTCTACTATAACATGGTGTTGTCATTTGCGGTGGTAATTGATTAGTGCACTTAGCAACCCGTCCTGAACCGGTTCTCATTCTCACAGTCCTTAAAAAGTTTGGATTTTGACTAGTTCTGAACTGCTTCCACGAAACGCGTTACGAAGTGGATAGCTGAAGACTTTCCCTTTTGAAGACTGGTTCGCAATTTTACTGCAGGGAAGTTCTGATAGGCGAAGCGAAGCCGGGGTTTCTGGTATATAATATAATAATAATAATAATAATAACAATAAAAATATATAAAATAAATGAATAGTAAGGTTTTTAATTTATTTTAATATGTGTATGTAAGAATTATGTACGAATAACAATGTGAATTTTACACAAAAATGAAATAGGTTCTTACTTATTTGTCGAAGTTATCGGAAATCTAATCATATGTTGGTTGCCATAGTTTAAATCATATAACAAAAAGAGCACATGTTGAAATTCCGGGAGGCCATACAAAAACGTAACATTTCCTTATTGAATTAAGTGGAATTGAAATCTGCAGTTAGTACATGTGCTTCATAGCTTTTAACAGAAGCCTAAACGCTCCTTTTCTTGGCACTACGTTGACCAATAAAACCTTTGTAAACAATACCTCTTCTTAACATTTCGACAAAGGTTTCTTAAAACCGCTCATCAATTTAAAACAAACGCAATAAATGCCATGTTTATTTTCAGTGGGTGCCACTCAAAGTGGCATATTTGGTTATTCTAATATATTTCGAAAACCCCTACCAACTGCAAAGTGTTTGATATTCATGCCTATTACGGTATCCGACGGATGCTTTGCGAAGGGAGTGCGAATCGATTCGCGTGAAATCAGTTGCGGATTTAACATTTAAAACTAAAAAAACGACATTGTCAAGATATTTTCTTCTATTTCTCGTGTTAAATAGGCTAGTAGATTTAAAGGAAATCGATAAAGTTGACTTTTTAATGTTTCCTAACTTCCAACTGATTTTTCGCGAATTAAGAACCAAATATAATTGTCATGGAATTAAGAACCAAACATAATTGCCAAAAATATACGGAATTTTAAAGAGTCTTGTAACTTAAACTTTCTAAAAATCATTTTCAAATCATTGTGTCAAATTTCTAAATTTCCAACCTGTTTTTTTGACTCTTAAGAACTTTAACTTGAAAGCAATAGTTCAAAAGACAGAAAAATCTATACTTTTATATGACATCAACACATGAATTCAAGTTGAAGTTTTCGAATTACATGAGAATAACAGAGCGGGCCATTTTGAGCTGTATTCACTGTTTACATGATGTATAAAAATAAAACTCAATGAAATATTAGGTTTCGGCTTCTCCCTCCACATATACCAAAAAACGTAACTGCTGAAAAATTAAAAAATAAAAAACACATTTACGAGTAATAGTGGAAATCATGAGGAATGCTATAATTAATAAATTTTTTTTTTAATTATTTTACTTTCAATTTATCGAAGTGCTTGTTTTACTATTTTGTTATGTTAGCGTTGTTGCTTCGTTACATCGATGCATTCATTCAACTTTTCCTTAAAATGGTTCGCCACATCGATATTCTTAAACCGAACTGCTAATTTTTCCAATACACCTTCAGGGGATTCTGCGTAATTCATTGTAGCCCAAATAAAACTTTTTGGATTATTATTCATATTGTTGAAACTAAAGTCTGGACCGACGACATGATTCAATACTAATTTATGAATTTGCTCACGCCGCATCACCATACGATATGTTTGCTTAGTTTTGTGTTGCAAAATTTTAAGCTCCCCAACTCCTTAAAAATAAAAAAAGAAGAAAATGTGTAAATAAAAAAATGTAAAGAAGGATTTAATTATGTTAACTGACCACGCTCCTTCCATTCCTTCGTATTATTATCGTAACGGAAAAGAGTCGAACGTTCGCCGAACATTTTAGTTTCGTCTTCCTCACCGGTGCTCACTTGAATTTCATCCGGTAACGCAATTATAGGTTCATAGTGTGGATCATAATTTTCATTATCATCATCAGCACTTTTTGCAGATTCATTCCCTTTGCCATCCTTAGACACATTTAGGTTCGACTTTGCAAAACTGGAAAATGCATCCTGGTCGGTAAGACCAATAAAACCACCCGGACCTGGTTTTTCGTTGGATTTACTTGTTGAATCAGATTCTGCCTTAGCGGCTAAGCTTGCAAAATCAATTACGCCCGCTTTATTAGAAAAATCAGCAAAATTCGGTTCTACCGTGGATTGTTCTATGGAGTCGTCCTTGCTTAAGTTTTTTTTAGTTACATTGGTACCACCAAAAATAGAATTTTGTGTACTCCCTAAACTAGAAAATGTGGATCCACCGAATAACGATGTGCCGCCAAGCACATTTGTAGAAGACCTGGTTGTGCTGCTGAAGGTGGTAGCATTTGCCGTAGTAGATGTACTATCGAAAATCGAGCCTGCGGCGGAACCGAATACAGGTTTAACTCCGAATGGCGAAGCGTTACTAGCACTACCAAAGATGGTTTTTGGTTTATCAGTCTCGGATGTTACAGAATCAGTCGATTTAGAGAGTGTGTTGCTGGAATTCCCGAAAATTGAAGGTGTTTGTCCGAAAATAGGTTTCTTATCTGTGGATGAAAACAAAAGAACAATGTTATAGAATTGTGCATTTGATTATAGTTGGGGCAAGTTGAAAAATATTTGATGAGAACGTTTAAAAAAAAAAAACATAAATGTATGGCATTAACCTCCTAAGAGGCTTTTGCAGGCGGTAAATTCATACCTCCCAGCCCTGTCCGAATTTTTTGCTGGGAGAAACCTGACATTAATGGCCCCGTCACATTCACTTTTTTCACGCAGCATCTTGCATTGAACGTCACTAGCGCCATCTGATATAAAAAGTTTGCCAACTTTTGAAATTTGCTGCAAAAATGTGTAAGAAGAAGCATTTTTTCATACATTCATTGTGGCGCTATCACAATGCTGCGTAAAACGCAGGTATATGCGGAGTTTCTATGTGTCGGGGCCATAACGCTGGTGAACATAGAAATAGAAGTCTACGTTGATGGTGTCAAGCTACCAACTATCTCACACCAAATATTAGGGGTCACGTTTGATAACATGTTCAAATACGGTGCTCATGTAACCCCAATTGCTGGCAGCACCTTGGGTAAAGATAACGAAACGTTACTGGCTACATATAAGGCAGTTGGTCAGCCGGTGCTAAGCTACGCGACGCCACACGATAGTAACGATCTATTTGTCTGCTCAACAGAGCCTACTCTTCGAACACCCATTTCCCTCTGGTCCACCCCTGTTGAAGCCGCTAGGTTCCTAGGACTTGGATGACAAAGTGGCACTACAACAACAAAAAAAAGAGATTTTTGCGCCGAGCTGCTCTTCCAATTTGTGGTGTGCCGCTTTTGATGTTTTCCTACAAATTGGCGGGCCCTACGTTTTTTCGCCGACTCCGAACAGCATCTACAAAGCAGATGAATTTTTGCTGAGAAGCCTTCCATGGCCGATATATAGTCTGAAAGCTTGCTCAACCACTGCCGAGGGGCGACCCGGTTTTGAAAAAAGACGTGAGTACCAAGTTCTCGTGGAGTTTGATGTGTAAACATGTGTATCTTTTACATATATATATAAGACAGACCTTTCACGTAGCAATGTTACATGTCAAATCGCTACGATTAATGTATGCCTGCTAGACCACAGATGGTTACACTTACGCTTGCAGCGACGCCTGCGTTTGATGGATAAAGCCTATCGAACCCAAATATGTTTACACGTCAAAAACTTTTTCAAACCACTTTTGATGTAACCTGTACAAGGGCTTGTAGGCTCGCAACACTACCGTTACACCACGGCATCCGAAAACACTTTTAATTTTATCTGTCGTAATTTTAGCTAAAACACATGTTTTAGCAATTTCAAAAAGGCGTAGCCAAAACCTGCTTAAGGCGATCTTAAATACGAATCTCATATTTCTTGTATTTCTGTCCATGCTGGGATTTAAAACAATTTATTTGGGGCGATACACCTGCGAAGAGTTTAGGGTCGAGTTTTTTGCCGCCTCAGACCTGCATTTACAAAAAAGCTTCATTTTTATTGAGAAACCTTTCATGGCAGAAATACGCTCAGAGAGTTTACCAAACCACTGCCTATGGGCGATCCCGTTTTGAAAAAACGTTTTCAAATCACTTCTGATGTCACTTGTGCCAGGATTCGAACCTTGGATCTATATGTGGTAGGATTAGCAAAAAAAAAGATTCGGTGCATTTCGAAACGTCCATATTTCGAAATATTCTATTTATTAAAAAATGGATTAATATCTACATATATTCGAAGCCTTGGAAATTGATTTTGCTGTACTAGGTCTTTTTCTTCCCTACTCCTGATAAAACCCTCTCTGAATATATCCTGTTACCGAGCCTTGATAAATGGCTGGACGATGAGATGTGCGTCAAATGAAGAAGTTATCACTGAAATAAATACCTGTAGATATTTCGAGTGCACGAGTGCAGTGAATTCTCATTAACTTTTTGTCTTTATGAAAGCTATTTGGGCTGGGCTTGGTAACTCAAAACAATATTACTTACAAAAAGCCGTAAGTGCAAAACCACAAATTAATAAAGAACTTACCTTCTACGCCAAACATTGAACCACTGCCGCCGACATTGATATTGCCGAACAAAAATCCTCCACTACAAGCTCCAGTTTTGTTTTCACTATCATTGTTCATAGCAGCGGTGAAAGAAAACTCACTAGCATTCTTATCAGCTACGCCACTAAAAACCGTAGAGTTTACTCTTCCAGATCCTGAGAAAATATTCGTTTCAGCTTTTTCAGGTGCAGGCGAAGGAACCATCGGCGACAGAGCGCTTTGTTTTAAAAATGAACGATTAGTGCTACCACCTTTAGATAATGACAAAGCGGGCAGCTCCAATGGTTTCAATAAATGTGCGGTATCCTCCTTATTAACGAATGGTATTTCCATATTTAATGCGGGAAATATAAATGACTCTGGATCACAACCACGACAGCCTAAACATGTTGGTTTTGCTGTGAAAAACTCAAAGGGTAATTGTAACTTTTCAGCTGTAGCTCTGTCTGTATCAGATATGTTTAAGCTTGTTGATTTTAATGGTATATCTTCCTTTTTAGTTAA
This sequence comes from Sphenella marginata, assembly GCA_951509765.1. Classification (NCBI taxonomy): domain Eukaryota; kingdom Metazoa; phylum Arthropoda; class Insecta; order Diptera; family Tephritidae; genus Sphenella; species Sphenella marginata. The sequence continues at coordinate 32,198,642 of OX608079.1, read as the reverse complement.
ATTAGATGTGGTATTTGGTGCACTGCCACTGTTCACACTCCCAATACCCACCAAAGCACTCTTGACGGCACCCATAAAACTTTGCGCAATCTCCTTAGTTTTAAATCGCAAAGAGAATTTTTCCAGCTTAACGGAGTCCTCACTAAAATCATTCACAACAAACAGCCAAGACTTGTCATCTTTATATTTGTACTCGACTTCCTTATTTAAAACATGATTAAGACAAATCTTCAACACTTGATCACGACGCATAACAATACGTAGCTTCTTATTTTCTTTGTGACGCAAAATTTTAACATCGCCTATTCCTCGTTCTTTCCATTCACCGTCAATATAACGATACAATTTAGCACGATGTACATAAAGAACTTCCTCGTCCTCTTCCCCAGTTTTTACATCGATCTGCAACAGCATTTAAAAGTGAATAAAAAAAACTTCAACACACGGCTAATAATTTGAGCTTAAATTTGAAACCATTCATTACTTTACTCAATTTTTTAATCATTTTTTTGTAGTAAATTCCAAACCTTTCAATTATATACACCCGTTCCGAATTTTTTGCGATTCAGATTTCAAACTTAACAGGAAAAAAACTTATACACAACAAAAGTCATATACACAGAAAATACTTATATGTATGTACTTTTCTCACGTCATATGTATCAGGGTTGTAAAAGAATGTATTCATATGCGAATGCAATCAGTTGAAGTCTTATTCAATGGCTTCAAATTTCGAATGCACTCATTGACTCGCTTTTTGACTAAGGAATGAAAAAATGAAGTCTGAAGTCTTTTTGAAGTTACGACTTTGAAGTCATTTAGAGAAGTCACTTACTGACTTAATTTTTGCAACAAAAATAGTTTACGATCATGTCTCATATGCCACAGGTAAATTTACTTCAAATGACTCCATATGACTCCAAATTACTTCAATTGACTCCAGCGAGACTTTTTATTCAATGAATGCAATACATGAATAACCAAAAAATGAATGAAAAAAAAGAATTCGAAGTCGCAGAAAGAAGTCTGGCTGAAATCATTTTGCGATAAATCAAATGAATAATTATTCCCAAAAGAATGCATTCTTTTACATCTCTGCTGCTGTTACAGTGTATTTGATCCACTCCGTCCATATCTTATAAATAAAAATGAATGTGTTTCCTTTATAGCCGTCCAAAGTACTCAACCGATTTTTATGAAATACCCACGCGAGCCTTATGTTTTTCCGTCTCACATTTTTGGGGATATGTGAATCCTGGGGTACCCTAGAATCCTATAAATAAAGAAAGTCTTTGGTAACATAGCCTTCCATTTATACTTGGCCAAATACATCACATCACATTTTTGTGGATATCTCCGAAAAAAGCTTAATAACACAGGCCGACAAAATGAGACTAAAATTTTTGACCATGAACCAAACCATACTTTCCTGAAGGTTTTCGATGTGCTGAAATCAAATATGGACGCAGAATTGCTCTATCACGTCAGGATTTTGAGATATCCTAACCTAAAAGTTCAAAAAATACCGTTTTTGCGTATTTTTGAGGTTATATATATACGACAGATTTTTTTTTTTTTTTCAAAAAAGCAAACATTGCGTCTTAAAGAAGAAGTCTTCCTCTTACGAATGCCGTTGAGTTTGCTCAAATATCTTAACGTTTATAAATTTGCTAATTTTCCTATAGCTGAAAAACCACTGAGTTAACGTACATAGGTATGATGCAGTAGAACACATACGATAAGTCTACAAATTTCAAGCTTAAGCATTTTACTTAACATTTTTATAAAAATTTATTTAGTTTAAGATTAAATTCACGAAATATTTTAGGAACAGACAAAAAATATTTTACAAAATTTTAATTCAAATGACAACTAAGTAAATGTTATATGTTGATACAAAGTAGAAAATAAATAAAATTTATAAACTTTAAATTGCTCTATCTTAGCGAAAAAAAAAGATATTTGATGAAAAATCCCTTTTCATCTTATTAAAGATCTTTCTTTGCCCTATAAATCTTTCCAATTAGATTATGAGTTTAAGAGTTATCTGCATATGGGTCATTCCATATGATATTTAGCACTAAAATTTAAAAATGCCCACCATATTTTTTTTTCTGTTGAGAATGAAAAATAAGTCAACACCTATTTTTTTATTTCATCCATAGTGGTCAACTTTTTGAGTTATGAATTTTTGAATTTTAGGCATTTTGAAAATTGAATTTTTTCATTATTTTCTAGTTCATGAACCAATTGACGGAATTGGATGAAATTTTAGGACTGGCCTAATAAATGTTAGATCTATCTAAAAAAAAAACCTAAAATTAAAAATAAAATTTTTTTTAATTTTTTGCAACATTTTTATAAACAATTTGTAATTGAGGAAAAAGACTATAATTGATTTTCGTTTTCTTTTTTTTAAATCATAAATTGGTCTTTTAGTAATTTTCAGTAAAAATTTCAGAGTGGTCATTTAAACGGTTGTTGAGTTATACGAAGTTATGTATAACGATACGTGAACTATTGATCGCAGGGTATGCTAACGGTACACCGCGAGCGCACGTGTGGGCGCATTGTTTTTTGTTATTGTTCGCAACATTCAAACTTTTTTATATTCGTTAGATCAGTGTCACTGCTTTGCATAGTTTGTTTTACAATGCCAAAACCTTATTGTTGTAATCCTTATAAGGAGGAAAATCACCTTTCAAAAAATTATAGAAAGAATTTACGGCATCCATCACAATCCATACGCAATAGGCTAGCGTTTATAAGGCAAAGTGATTATTTATGTCAGCCGTGCAGGAAGAAAATTGGCAAAATGATCCTTGAAGGGCCAAGTAAGTACACCTTTTCTTTTTTTAACAAAGTATATTTTTATTTAAATTTTCGTCACAAATATATCTTTGACATTGGTCAGACATTAATTCAGATTTTGATGATGACGTCAGTGACGAAGACGGAAATGATTCTGAAGTGGACTATATGTGTACACTTTCCGATTCCGATTCTGATGTAAGTTAATGTGCTGCTCTTTCTTCGATAACAGTGTTTATTAATGGAACATTTTTCCATACACATAGGATGAACAGGAATATAGTGCCAAGCTAACTTCTGAGTTGAGAGACCAGTTTCAAAAATCCGAAACTCAGCAACAACAAATTAAAATTCTAACCCTTTTGAACCCATCGTGGTCTGTGCGTAAGACCGCCGACGTAATGAATACGTCCCAATATTTGGTACGGAAAGCGAGAAAATTGAAAGTTCAATATGGCATTCTACCGACCATTCCGAAGAAAGCTGGTATGTAATCTTAAAGTTTATAATTTTAAAACTTAACATGTCTTGCTTCTTGTAGGAAAAGCTCTTTCTATGGAAACCGTATTGAGAGTTAAGGAGTTTTATGTATCTGAAGACATAAGCGCTGAAATGCCGGGACACAAAGATACAAAAGCGACCAGAATCGATGGAGAATCAGTCAACTTACAAAAACGTCTTATCCTGGGAAACTTGAAAGACATCTACATCAAATTTTGCACTGAAAACACAGACATGAAAATTGGGTTGAGTAAATTCTGTTCTTTGAGACCAGTTAACTGCATATTGGCTGGGGCAGGAGGAAATCATAATGTGTGTGTTCGTCCGATTCACGAAAACATGAGTTTAATAGATAAAGGTAATAATTAATGTGATTAATACAAATCAATGTTCTATAAATTCTTGAGCTATTGCAAGTAGTGATGTTCTAAGCACAATTTTTTTCTGTGCCCATTATCTATTACATTTATTATTATTAGGGCTGTGCCTTTATTCGATTAATCGAGTAAGTTGATTAATAAAATTTTCAGTTAATCGATTACTTGATTAATCAAAATTGTGAGTAATCAAAACGAGCGTTATAGGCTGTTCATGCTGAGGCTGCATTTTGCATTTACCTCGCATTTTAGCATTTAGCCCGAAAAGCAGCTTTTATTTTCACATTTTCCATACAAAATTTGACACCTAAATGCAACTAAAAGCAACTTTTGTTTTGCATTAGCATTATAAATGCGGAAATCAACCCTGTAATATTCGAAGAAAATCGCGATTCGAATTCAAAAGAGTGGCAATATTGGTTGTTTTTACTTGGCGTTCTCTCATTCTCTGTCTTTCGTAAACATTCTGCAAATTTGCTCGGATTTTAAATTTGTAATTTAGCGCGCGTGTTGTGTGCTATTGCTAAAATAAATCAATCTACAAATTAATCTGATGTTTGTGAAGGGATTTAAATAAAAGATTTAATAAAAATCTGTACATTTTTTCACACGTGGCATAACCTCAAAAAAATGTTCGAACTTGCTAAATGTGCATTTGATAAATGCGCCAGCATGAACGCTTTTTCGAAACCAATGTCCGAAAATGTAAAATGCTGCTTTTTAACTTCAGCATGAATGGCACATTACTCGAGTATTTTCACAAATGGTTAATCAAAAACGTATTAATTTACTCATTTTTTTATGTGAAAGTTTGCCTTGAAATAGCTGAAAATAAAAAAAAATTAAAAGCCAAACATGCTTCAAAATATTAAAAAATAAAAAAATTTAAGAAAATTTTGAGGTGTTGTCCGATGGCGAGTAGGCAAAATGTCGAAGATGCAACAAATGGTTGAAGTATTAAGGAACTTCTAAATTTGAGCCGTTTTAATATATGATTAATCATTTTATTCAAAAAGCGATTAATCAAAAAGGCGAGTAATCAATTAATTTTCTTTTTGATTAATCAAAATGTTGATTAATCGAGTAAACACCCTTTTTGATTAATCAAAAATCATAATTAATCGATTAATTGAGTAATCGAAATTATGATTAATCAACATTTTGATTAATCAATTAATCGCACAGCCCTAATTATACACATATTGGTCCCTCGAAGGACCATGTCTAAGCTATGAGGGAGCGAGAAGTTTTTTTTTGAATTTATTTAATTTTTATATTATACTACATTATTTTTTTGGGGTGGAAAAGGGGGCGTGCAGAGCACATATTTACTAGGGAGCCCTTTTCATATTAATTTATTATTATTTTATTGTTTTGTTTATTTATGTGTTCTATATAGAACTGGGAGGATGCAGAGCACCTGTTAGACCTTGTATGTATTCATTGGGGGCGAGCACTATTGGCTCTGAGGCATTGCACGAGATTGGCTTCCTCATTTTCGTTTGGAAAAACCCCATTTGGGTTAGGCAGCCAAAAACAATATCTTCAGAATATTTCATAAGCTGGGTGAGAATTATAAAAAGGGTTGCAAATGAAATAAACGAAAGAAATTGTTTAAGTCGCTTAAACATTTCGCCCCCCTAGACGGCTTAGTCGTCTAGTGATATTTGGAAGGCGCCGGTTCGAATCCATCCGGCTCGAAGGACCATGTCTAAGCTATGAGGGAGCGATAAGTTTTTTTTTTTAATTTATTTAATTTGTATATTATATTATTTATTTGGGGTGGGGAAAGGGGGCGTGCAGAGCACATATTAACTAGGGAGCCCTTTTCATATTTCTTTATTATTATTTTATTATTTTATTATTTATTTAATTTATGTGTTCTATATAGAACTGGGAGGATGCAGAGCACCTGTTACACCTTGTATGTATTCATTGGGGGCGAGCACTGTTGGCTCTGAGGCATTGCACGAGATTGGCTTCCTCATTTTCGTTTGGAAAAACCCCAATTGGGTTAGGCAGCCAAAAACAATATCTTCAGAATATTTCATAAGCTGGGTGAGAATTATAAAAAAGGGTTGCAAATGAAATAAACGAAAGAAATTGTTTAAGTCGCTTAAACATTCTCGCCCCCATAGACGGCTTAGTCGTCTAGTGATATTTGGAAGTCGCCGGTTCGAATCCATCCGGCTCGAAGGACCATGTCTAAGCTTTGAGGGAGCGAGAAGTTCTTTTTTTTTTTGAATTTATTTAATTTTTATATTATACTATATTATTTTTTTGGGGTGGAAAAGGGGGCGTGCAGAGCACATATTTACTAGGGAGCCCTTTTCATATTAATTTATTATTATTTTATTGTTTTGTTTATTTATGTGTTCTATATAGAACTAGGAGGATGCAGAGCACCTGTTACACCTTGTATGTATTCATTGGGGGTGAGCACTGTTGGCTCTGAGGCATTGCACGAGATTGGCTTCCTCATTTTCGTTTGGAAAAACCCCATTTGGGTTAGGCAGCCAAAAACAATATCTTCAGAATATTTCATAAGCTGGGTGAGAATTATAAAAAAGGGTTGCAAATGAAATAAACGAAAGAAATTGTTTAAGTCGCTTAAACAACAGTTTCTACTCAGACTTTTGTAGAAAATGTGTGTTCATATGGACGAAAGTTTCTTGCCCATTCATTTATTGCAAGAAAACAAGCCAATACTTACAAGCATTTAAAAAAAAATCTACAAAGCGATCAATGTCTTGTTATATGCGATTTCGCCGAAAATTACGCCTTTATAATTCAAAATTCTGTGCCTGGTTTTCACTGGAACAATAACCAAGCAACAATTTTTCCTATAGTTTTCTATCACAATAATAATGGGATTATCGAACACGAAACTTTGATCTTTATTTCAGAAAGTGAAAAGCATGATGCGATTGCAGTTTATGTGTTTTTAGAAGAATTTAAAAAATTTTTGTCGTCATTTAACCCTCTTATACGTAAATGTATCTATTTTTCTGATGGAGCGCCACAGCAATTTCTCAACAATTTATTTTCACGAACAAGACTTTGGTCGCACGGCCGAGTGGCATTTCCATGCCACGGCTCATGGCAAAGGTCCATGCGATGGGGAAGGCGGGGCATTCAAAAGAAAAGCTCGTAAAGCCAGTCTGCAAATGTCTGCACACATTACAACGCCATCAGAACTTTTCGAATGGGCTGAGGCAGACGGAGAATTTTCAAAGATATCCGTTTTCTACAAAAACGAAAAAAATTACGACGATACCGCTACGTTTCTATGCAGTCGATTTGAAAGTTCCGGTACAACATCTGGTACTCAAAAATTGCACTTTGTAGAACCAGCTCCAAATTGTCAATTGAGAGTAAAGCCGTACTCTTCTTGTCCAAATGACACAATTGTCAGCTTCGTCAAAAAAGTTCCCAAACGTACGTTGAAGCGAAAACCTGATTGAAATTTAATAAAATTTTAAATTTTTTGAATTCATGTTCCTTTTTTTATTTATGTATAAACATAAGGATAACATTTATTTTGAATCACCGTAGTGTACGTATGTATATTAGAGCGTATCACCAAAAAAAAGTCGGCCGTACTCCCCCTCATATGAAGTGTTTTTGAAAAACATTTAAAAAAAAACAATTTTTTTTTTCTGGCAACCCTAGACATGGACCAAGTTCATTGAGCTCATGCGTTTCGTTGAGGTACTTACCCACCATATCTCAGTTTCTACCACCCTAATGTAACAACCTAATGTCAGTTAATTGAAGACCGTAAAAAATCATAAATCTTTTGCGAAGAAAGTATTTCGATTCAAGCAGTAGAACTCGAAATAAAACAAATTTTGTTTGCTGGGTTGAGCGCTTACGGCCCACAGTGCCGCGACTCCATATAAAAGATCAACAAAAATAGAAGGAGTGGTCAGAATTGGCTGAAACTTCACACCTCAAAGGACTATATCACACCAATATCAGAAAAAATCCGTTTTTCAGCCGCTGTTACGAATTAATAAAAAAAAATTTTTTTTTTTTTTCAATTTTATCAAATGGTAAAATAACTCATAATCGTCGTAGACATATGTTTATAAAAACTGAAATAGTCTTCAGAACTTGTTGTACAAGTACTAAGCCATGCTGATTTCAAAAATTAAATCGATTTTTCGATATCGGGAACCTATTAAAAAAAAACGGTTTTTTTTTTTCATATTAATATATGAAAGACAGAAAAATCATTGCTGATTGTGGGGTTTATTTGTTTTATTTGGATGGTCGTAAGCGCTCAACCCAGAAAACATAAATGTAAGAAATGGCCCATTATGAATAATATAAACAAATTTTGTTTTTAGTTGAAAGCCATACATTAGATGCCTTATTTTCTTTATACATTTTTCTTTATTAGTCCATAAAATTTTGTCGGGATTCAAGCTTGCTGTATTTCTGCCGGCTCTCGAGCTTAGCAAAAATGTGGCCCATGCGTTGTTCATCGGTGACCGCCATTGCAGATTCATGGACTGTATGAACAAATCGCTCGGTATTATGGGAATGACAAGGATATGCTGTGAAAAAGATCAGTGAAAATGCCGATAAAAGAGAAGCAAAGAAAAATTAATAGTTTTCGTTGTGCATACCAGGTAATTCAATAAAAACTCCCAACTTTTTACTCCGATCACTATGATCACTATGACGAAGATATAACCCGAATTTAATAATATCGAGTTTGGTTGGCAGTTGGTTTTTTAAATCACAATGAACAAAACGCATTTTTAAAGTTTTTGCAGTTTTTAACACGCACCAAGTAAAATGACAATTGATTATGTATGATGTAAAGAGCAAAACAGAAAAAAATAGATAAACAATAGTCCAGTTAATTTATAAAAAAAACGGTCTTCATAAAGAAAAATGTATAAATAAAATAAGGCATTTAATGTATCGGCGTGCCATACGAAAACTAGCAGTAAAATAATTTGAAAAGAAAACTAGCACTGTGTGCCGTAAGCGCTCAACCCAGCAAACAAAATTTGTTTTATTTCGAGTTCTACTGCTTGAATCGGAATAATTTCTTCGCAAAAGATTTATGATTTTTTTTTTTAAATTTAAAAAAAATTTTCAAAAACACTTCATATGAGGGGGAGTACGGCCGAATTTTTTTTTTTGCCTGTAAGGCGAGACGCTCTAATGTACAAGGTGGCGCAAAAGTAATCTTCCTATCAGAAAATGCTATAAATTTTGCGATTGGGCCCTAAAATCAATTCTGTTTTGACATTTGTGTAGTAAACACATGCAAAATACACGTTAATAAACAATGTTCCGCTACACTGCTCCAGAACGTGGAATTTTGCTGACTATTTATTTGACCGATAATCGGTCGGTGACTTTGGCACAACGTGAATTTCGTCGCAGATTTCCTGGCCGTCCAACGCCTACTGGTCAACGAGTTCTTTTTGCAGCAACTTGATGAATTGGGATTGGAAAACATGTGGTTCCAACAAGACGGTGCAACAGCACACACTGCACGTGCCACAACCGATATGCTAAAGGATGCATTTCCCGGGCGCCTAATCTCCCGTTTTGGCGATTTGCCTACTGATCAACGAGTTATTTTTGCCGCAACTTGACGAATTGGGATTGGAAAACATGTGGTTCCAACAAGACGGTGCAACAGCACACAATGCACGTGCCCCAACCGATATGCTGAAGGATGCATTTCCCGGGTGCCTAATCTCCCGTTTTGGCGATTTGCACTGGCCAACAAGATCGCCTGATTTGACAGCTCCAGACTTCTTTTTGTGGGGTTTTTTGAAGTCGCGGGTTTATGTCAACAAGCCTCAGACTCTTGCAACTCTTAAAGACAATATCCGTCAAGAATTTGAGGACCTATCGCCGGAAGTTTTGCCCAAAGTGATGGAAAATGCCATAAAAAGGGCTCAAATGACAATCAACTGTGGCGGGGCCATTTACATGACATCATATTCTCGACTTGATGTAAAAAAAAATTAAAAGACCAAATAAAAATAATCCACAAGAAGAATCAAAGTTTTTCATTTTGTTTTTGAATTACAGCCAAAAAACATCGGAAGATTACTTTTGCGCCACCCTGTATATGTATATTGAACAAATGTTATGTTTACATTATATTATTTAAATGGTAAATAAATGAAATTTACTTATTATCGACTTGCTACTTATTTCGAACGATGTTGTAAAAAATGTAATTTTAAATTTTAGGTTTTTTTTTAGATAGATTTAACATTCATTAGGCCAGTCCTAAAATTTCATCCAATTCCGTCAATTGGTTCATGAACTAGAAAATAATGAAAAAATTCAATTTTCAAAATGCCTAAAATTCAAAAATTCATAACTAAAAAAATTGACCACTATGGATGAAATAAAAAAATAGGTGTCGACTTATTTTCCATTCTCAACAGAAAAAAAAATATGGTGGGCATTTTTAAATTGTAGTGCTAAATATCATATGGAATGACCCATATGCATTTCAGAAATCAGGCAAATTTTCCTTCAGTTTCTTCGTTAACATTAAATAGCAGTAACCTTTTTGCATTTATTTTGATGTAGTATTGGAAAAGGATCGATTGCAAAAAATAGATGTTCAAAACTACATATTTGCTTGTACTTCCAGTACATTTGTCATCATTTAAATCTTCAGTTACCGCTGTTAATATAAAAAAAAAAAATGCTGCTATTGATTTAAATGAAATTTACTGTTTTGCTTTGGCGAAGAAAGATGTGGCTCCTGACTCAATAAAACGTATAAACTTTAAGATGGGTATATCGGTAAATAATTATAGCAAGCTGTTCGACCATTCGCTTTGGCCTGTCGGGGTGAACGTGAGGCTTTTCCGAAATTTTCAATAAATGGGGTATCTAGCTACAAAAATCTAACGATACCTAGCTCCTTTAAATGCACAAACATTAAGTATTCTCTTTACTATCAGAATGTAAGTGGCATGCGTAGTAAATCCATCCAGTTCCATCGCTGCACATCATCGAATGAATTCGACATTATCGCCATTACTGAAACCTGGCTAACTGAAAATTTTTCGTCATCGGAATATTTTGATAGCAACTACCGGATTTACAGAAAGGATCGCTGTGCAATTGCATCAGGGTTATCTAGAGGGGCGGTGTTTTATTGGCTATAAGAGCGGACCTATGCAGCCAAATGATAACATTGCTTCATGTGATCAGATTTGTTTGAGCATTATTATGTAATAAATCTATATATACAGTATGATCCTATATTCCACCCACTTGTAGTATAGAAGTATATAATAAGCATCTGGATAATCTGGTTTACGTTTATGATTTCGCTGAAGATAATAGCCAAGTTAATTTTTATTAAGATAATAGCCAAGTTAATTAAAGATGATTTTAATTTATGCAATATTTCCTGGCCTAACAACAATAGAACTCTAGTTCCAATACATCTCAAATCAGTTATAGATTTGTTATTTACTAGCACATTATTATCCAACCAAACAGTGGTGGCAGAACGCTTGATCTTGTGTTTTTATCTAGTGACCTAAAAGTAAGCTGTAGTGAATACCATTCTCCTTTCCCTATTAATTCTTTTCATGATTAAACACTTAATATTAGCTTTGAATTTTATAATTTTCATTGCGTTACAGTAAATTCGATGCAGCTTTACGACTTTTTAAAAGCTTATGCAGGAATCAATTATTTTCTTAATTCAACTGATTGGTTAATCCTCAACCCGCTGTTATCTTATAAAACTTTTCACTCTTTTCTAACTCAAGCAATGTGAAATTATGTTCAATTAAAACGTATTTCTGCAAATAATAAACCACCTTGGTTTAATAAGCGATTATGTAATCTAAAAAATAAAAAACAAAGCCTTTAAAAGTTTCAAACTAAGTCTAAGTGAGAGGGAATTTCAAAATTTCGAGCCATTTCGAAAGGACTTTGACTGCCTTCATAAATTTTTGTTCAACCAGTATATTTTTAAAGTCGAATCTAGTCTCAAGTCTAATCCGCCATCTTTCTTGCAGTACATAAATTCAAAAAGGAAGTCAACGGGATAATTTCTGAAAACCTACAGGCCTCATGCGATTTGTTCGCTGAATTTTTGTATGGGGTTTATAAAGAGTACGGCAACCAGTCTCTCCCCACCATAGCTTCTTCATCATTACCACCAATAGTTAATGAGTTTGATGTGACTCTTGCAATCTCTGCCTTAAAGTCCAGCACGAAGTTAGATAACAAACGACTTTGTTCCGCATTTTTTAAAACATGTACACAAGCTTTAGTGTAATGTGCTATTGATGGTACTTTTCACGTTGTCCCTCGTGTTATAAGGCAACTTTTTTCCATACGTGCTTGGCAGAATACATGCCGAAATCGCACCTCGCGTTTTTTGCTTGATGAGCACCGTCGTATATTGCTGTTTTCAACGAGCTATTGATAATCCCTGCTAAACTTGAAATATCGGTAGGTAAGCAGTGTTTTCCAAATACTGATAAAGGCGTTTTTTTTATACCCAGCGTACTAGTACTAGTACAAGGGTATTATAATTTTGTCCACATAACGGTACTACGTAACGGCGCAAAATAATCGCGTTAGATACATATAGAGTTCCAGGTATGAAAGTTGTTAGGTTGAAAAGAGGAATTGGTTAAGGCATGTCCGTCCGTCCGTCTGTCCGCCAGTCTACACGATAACTTGAGTAAAAATTGAGATAAGTATTTGCATGAAATTTTGCATACAGGTTACTTTCTGGCCAAGGTAGGTTGCTATTGAAAATGGGCGAAATCGGATGATAACCATGCCCCCCTTTCGATATCGAAAATTTCGAAAATCGCATAAATTAACATAACTTGAGTAAAATGTAGATCTTTGCATGAAATTTTTTATTATAAATTTTGGCCCGAAATGATCCCGAAAATGGTTTCGAAATAATCCCGAAACAGTACCGAAATAATCCCGAAACAATCCTGAAATTATCCCGAAAATAGTCCCGAAATGATCCCGAAACAGTCCCGAAAATAGTCCCAAAATAATCCCGAAGCAGTACAGAAATGATCCCGAAAATGACGACAAATATAATGCGCATATGGGTATAATTTTCCGAGATCTCGGGGTACTTATTATTTATTTTTAAATAACTGAATAAAAATGAAGTTTTATCGTTATTCAAGAATTCCAAAAATAAAAATAACATGTTATTCATCACTCAGGATTTCTTGAGTGACGAATAACATATTATTTTTATTCAAGCACTTCTTAAATAAAAATAACATGTTATTTATCATTTTGATTTTTTTGAATAAGAAATAACCAGTCACTCATCACCCCAACTTTTTTGAATAATGAATAAAAATTTATTTTAAATTTTTTCGTCACTCGTCACTCAAAATTTCTAATATTGCCCATCCCTGCTTAAAACCCTTTTTATACATGCTTTCTTAATATTAATAATATGTTGCTTTTGTATAGATTGACTCGAAAATACGGGACTTGAGGAGAATTTGCACTGCAAATTCGCATAATTAAAAGCCTGGCCTTCGTAACCCCAAACGAAGTAGCAAATTATTTTCAAACTTTATTTAAAAACTGTAATGATGAAAGCGTTAAAATTTTACTAATCTGGTTTGAAAAAAATTATATTGATGGTAGTAATTGTATGCTAAAATATTCTCCTGAATTTTGGTCAGTACATGACCACACCGTATCGGAAACAGAAACTTTTCCTAGAACACAAAATAGTGTCGAGGCGTGGCATCGCCGACTAGAAGTAGTTGCTGGAAGAAGAAACTCCCAGTTTTATAATCTTGTTCTGAATTTGCAAAAGGAGCTTATTTATGCGAAAACCCAAATACAAAGGAAAGGAAATGGAGAAAGTGTAAGAAATAAAAAACAAATTACACTGGTTTACAGCCAAAATGCACCAGAGACGCCATAGTGAAATTCCTATGTAAAATCACCTCCTAATTCCGAAAATCAAGGTTATTTTTACTTGAATGGTACCGTTTTTGAGATATTTACGATTTACCGTTATTTCAAAAAACAAAAAAAGATGGCTCCACTTAATCGTGTATATCTCAAGAACAAACTGAGCTCTTCCAAAACGGTTTGAAAAATCTGAAAGCTTATAAAATTTACTATAATCAGTACATACAACACTTTTTGCTAGGTCCTGCAGATTCAAACATATTGAACAATCATTACGGATTTTTAAAATTTTTTTTGTAAGAATATAAAAAAAAATTGTACTTTGCGAGGAAGCATCTCGAAAACTTTTTGTTTTTTTGCAGATATTTTTTCCCCCCTCCAAGCTCTGTTTTATTACAAAAAAAATAAGCTATCAGTGAACAAAATCGATGAACTAATACAAAAGTTATAAGACTTCAAGTAAATATATCCATTTAATGCTTAAGTACCCTACTGGTACATATGTGTTAGTATTCGTATATCAGTTAGTTGGCAGGTAGATTTTCGAAAAGTTCCCAGTTGGAAACGGTAATGTCTGGTAATGCAAAAAGTAATCTATCACTTACACTATTTACGCATTACAACATGCATGACTATTAACACAGCACATGTCCTACGAAAGTAATGTGTCGCTCGCAACAAACTGAAGCGACAAAATATACATTACTTTTTATATTACTTTTTATAAATGAAAAGATGCATTATAGGGGACACATTATATCTGGCATTACTTAGTATGTTGGAAAAGATGCATTCCTGCTCAAAATTTTTGTCATGCCTCACAGCTCATATATGTATGTAATAATATGCAATTTATGACCAATAACAAGATAGCTAATCGCATTCGATCCTAACACATTGGTCTGAGAAGCATGCAAGTTCGGGAAAAAAGAGGTACCGGTTTATAGACTTTGATGTTATGCATGACCTCACTGATTGCCCTAATTTGCAGCATTGTAAGATAGGACTACCGGGGGAAACCGCTTCATAAAGCTCTGCCGAAGCGAAGGCGCCATGTCCAGAAGGTGGAAACACTAACCATATAGTTAAATGTCTCAAAATAATCAATGGACACAGCAGTAAACGGCAGCGTTCTTCATAAATTTTCTGAACTTTTTTGATTTTAAAATATTTATTTTTATTTTTCAGAATGAGTTTGAAATTTTTCACATTGGCTGCTTCTGTAAAAAATCTCAAAACACAGTGAAAAAATCAAAAATGTAGTACTACAAATAAAAATAGAGCGACACATTACTCCTTCGATTGCTTTTGGATTGATCTTTTCTTACAACAATTTTCGTATATCTTTTCATGCATGAAAAAGGTAATGCATTCCCCACTTTCCCACTGGGTTATTAGATACAAAAAGCTGTTAGTGTCGTTTTCTCAAACCTAGGTACATTTTAAACAAGAGCATATTTTTGAGGCAGGTAGTGTTTTCTTTGTAGAACTAGGGAACCTTTTTGTTTAGGTAGGCTTGAATTTTTACTGGATCTACATGCGCCTTGTTCCTTCATAATATCTGCAAGGCTCGCCGGATACTGTTCAGTTTATAATTGCAGTTTATAACCCGTCATTTACTTAAAAATAAAAAATGAATAAAAGGGCGCGAGAGTTTGAGTGTACAAATGATCCAGATATGTTCTGTTTGATCTGCGGTCAATTTATTGTTAAAAGTATGAGACGTGTGTTTTTAAATCCTTTGAAAGTTACATACTATAAGTGTTTTGGAATTGAGCCTAAAAACAATGAAAAACCATGGACACCGAACACTGTGTGCACCACATGCCGAGTCGAATTGATTTCTTCGGAAACCGGAACAAAAAGGTACGTTGTAAAAATTAGGAATTTGTTCCCTTTTAATGCATAGCTGACTTATTTCTGAAACTATCTATTTAGGCGACGTGTGAAATTTATTACACCAATGAAGTGGAGGGAACCAACTTGCCATTCAACGGACTGCTATATTTGTACTACAAAAGTACTTGGGGTCTGAAAGTCCAGAAAAGTAACCTATGCGAGCGTATCTACAGTGTCATTACCAGAACTAATTTCAACAGAAGCGACATTGCCAGAATCAAATTTAACTTTAGTTCCGGCTCCAGTTTCATTGTCAACAGTAGTATCTGATTACCCGGCATCATGTTGTACTGAATTTCAAACGGAAAACGAAAGAAATTCTTTGTCACAAGCACAACTCAATGAGTGGATAAGGGATTTGGAATTGTCAAAGGAAAAGGCCGAACTACGCGCCTCTCGAATGCAACAATTTAAATTTGTTTCATCCGATGTTAAGGTAACATATTATAGAACTCGTCACGAAGAATTTTCCAAGTACTATACGAAGGAGGACAGTGTTTGTTACTGCAAAGACATTGCTGGTCTATTCAAACAATTTGGTGAACCATATGATTCAAGAGTGGCGATGGTTCATAGACGGCAATAAATTAAGTTTAAAGGCCGTATTATTGCATATTGGCTACCAAAAGCCATCTATCCCGATCGCGCATGCAGTAAATACGAAGGAAACATATGAGATAATACAAAAATTGCTCACGTTAATCAAATACGAAGAACATGATTGGAAAATATGTGCCGATCTTAAAGTCGTTGGAATGCTATGTGGTTTACTGTTGCTTTCTATGCAAATGAGATAGCCGAGCTCGTCAAGACCACTACATCATAAAGGATTGGCCAGAACGAATCGAGTTTCAAGTTGGGGCAGATAACATAAAATACTCTCCACTTATAAAGAAGGAAAAAATAATTCTACCTCCGCTCCACATCAAGCTCGGCCTTATCAAAAACTTTGTGAAGGCTTTGGACAAAGAAGGCGAAGCTTTTCATCATTTGAAGACAATCTTCCCAGAGATTTCAGAAGCAAAAATAAAGGAAAATGATGACCAATAACCATTTCAAAGAACTATTGTCACCAGTGGAGGCAGCAGCGTGGGATTCTTTTGAAAAGGTCGTTACTTCTTTTTTAGGCAAACACAAAAGTCCTAACTACGAGATGATAGTGAACGACTTAATCAAAAACTATGCGGAAATGGGTAAATAAAAAAACATATTATAATAAATTATATATTACATAAATTTACATGAGAATATATAGCCATAAATCTGAATTCATCGTCCAGTTCCGAACAAACAAGAACGGGAAAAATATAAACAAAAAAATTTGTTCTGAATTGAAAGATAAATCCAGCCTAAGAAAATTATATACTAATGTGTCACTTATGTATTTATCTAATTTACTTTTTCATTTTCTTTCAGGAGTAAATATGTCTTTAAAAATTCATTTCTTACACTCCCACTTAAATTTTTTCCCGCAAAATCTTGGCGACGAAAGTGACGAGCATGGCGAAAGGTTTCACCAGCAAATGAAAGTGATTGAAAGTCGGTATCAAGCATTCTGGGATGTCACTATGATGGGCGACTACTGTTGGTTTCTCATAAGAGAAACCGATCCTAATCTAAATAAGCGTCAAAAAAAGACACATAACTTTTTCAATTATAAAATAAGATCATAGAGTTAAGACAGAACCATATGTACATATGCTATAATTTGTAGGGTACTTAAGTATTAAATGGATATATTTACTTGAATGCTTATAACTTTTGTATTAGTTCATCGATTTTGTTCACTGATAGCTTATTTTTTTTGTAATAAAACAGAGCTTAGAGGGGAGAAAAATATCTGCAAAAAAAACAAAAAGTTTTCGAGATGCTTCCTCGCAAAGTACAATTTTTTTTATATTTTTACAAAAAAAATTTAAAAAATACGTAATAATTGTTCAATATGTTTGAATCTGCAGGACCTAGCAAGAAGTGTTGTATGTACTGATTATAGTAAATTTTATAAGCTTTCAAATTTTTCAAACCGTTTTGGAAGAGCTCAGTTTGTTCTTGAGAAATACACGATTAAGTGGAGCAATCTTTTTTGTTTTTTGAAATAACGGTAAATCGTAAATATCTCAAAAACGGTACCATTCAAGTAAAAATAACTTTGATTTTCGGAATTAGGAGGTGATTTTACATAGGAATTTCACTATGGCGTCTCTGGTGCAGAAAAAAAGTTGGAATTTGTGATCCAGTGTTAATAAGAAAAACAAATAGCTACGAAGGATTGTTAAAAAAACTAGTAAGGAAGTCTAAGTTCGGGTGTAACCGAACATTAAATACCTAGTAGTGATCTGTTTTGGTATCCCAATTTACTCAGGTCTATTTTAATAACGGAAAAGTTGTTATAAAGGCAACTGATTGTTTTCGATTAAAAACACTTCTGTTGTAAGTGGTAAATTAAACTATCACTAAATAACAAAATATAAATAGCTTTCCTCATGTTCATGAAAGGTATGAAAATAAAAAAAATTAATAAAAACAAGTAAGGAAAGGGCTGGCTTCGGCTGTGCCGAAGGCTTTATACCTTTCATGAATGCTAAACCACACTTATCGGAACAATCGATTGTATGGGAGCTATACGTTATGTTGGTCCGATCTGGCTGATTTTGCCTACATATGTTACATGTATAATATGTAGCAAACGTGCAAAGTTTAACGTTCCTAGCTTTTTAACTGCAAAAATTATAGCCCAAAACCCATTTATCGAAACTATCGATTATATGGGAGCTATATGTCATGTTGGTCAGTTCTGAGTCATTTTCACTACACACGTTGCAAATACAATTTGTACTAAACTTGCAAAATTTTACGTCCCTAGCTTTTGAATTGCAAGAGTTATAGGCCAAAACCCATTTATCGGAACAATCGATTGTATGGGAGCTATGCCTTCTATCGGTCCGATCTTGCTGGTTCCGACAAATGATTAATCCTATGCAAAATGGCGCCTGCTTGCAAAATTTCATCGAGATATCTCAAAAACTGAGGGACTAGTTTGCGTTTATACAGACGGACGGACGGACGGACGGACGGTCGGACAGACGGACATGGCTAAATCAACTCGCCTCATCGCCCTGATCATTTAGGTATACTTAATAGTGGGTCTATCTCTTCTTCTTCTCATACTTACAAACATCGGACCAAAGTTATAATACCATTTCATGTTCATGAAAGGTATAAAAAGGCAGTATGGTGTTAACTACTTGCCCGTAAATCTTCCTTGTTTGTTATTCGATTTGCGTAATTTTTGGCAGGAGTATACTACATACTATTGGGAAGTGTCTCACTAAATTTCATTGAAATACATTCTTGAAATTCCAAGCAATCGCTTTTGAAAATAGCAGAGCTTTTATGCTAAAAAGTGGGCGGCGCCACGCCTACTTCACCAAAATCCACAAAATTTGTTTACAGTTTAGTTTTGTTTAAAAAGGCTATTATGTGTGTAAAATCTTATTTATATAACTTATACAATTATGGAAATATCGCGATTTTAATTGGACTATGTTCAAAAAGTGGGCGTGTCCGTTCACCGATTTTGTTTATTTTTTCAGCAAAGAGTTAGCTTTATATGTTGAACACTTTCTCTAAATATCGTTTCAATAAGTCGATTTTTACCGGAGTAATGGCATGGAAAGTTTTGTGGAATAATCCCCCATAAAGGGGCGGGGCCACGCCCATTTTCCAAAAATTTTGTGCTTTCGACTTTCTTTGCCCACGAACACTTTAGAGGTGAAATAGAAATGATATACAGCTAGTTTAAGCAAAGTTATAGCATATTCAATATATCCATGATCCTTTTCGAAATCTTTCGTATAAAATTGGGCGTGGATCTAATCCGATTTCGCTAATTTTTTTTCGAAATGTTGCCTGTATTAATAGGAATATGTGTGCTGAATTTTATTTTGCTATCTTGAGCGGTGTTTGATTTATGATTAATAATATTTCCAAATTTGACTTAATCAAAAGTGGGCGGTGCCACGCCCTTTTTTAAAAATTTCTTCAGAAATTTATTTTTTGCCTTAACGCTAAGGTACACACCAAATTTTATCCTTATAGGTGTATTATGTAGGGAATAATCACTCTTTTTGTATTTTCGAAAATATTATATATATAGAAAGTGGGCGTGGCTTTTAACCGATTTTGCCTATTTTCAATAGCGTTCAGAGATAAGTAAAAAGGAACCTGCATACCAAGTTTCATTGAGATATCTCAAGATTTACTGAAGTTATCGTGTTTACAGACGGACGGACATGGCTCAATCAATTTCTCTTTTCCTCCTGAACATTTTGATATACATAAGTCAATATCTATCTCGATTCGTTTATGCCGTTACATACTACCGTTAGGCGAATGAAGTTAATATACCTTGTGTGCGAAGCACTACTAGGTATAAAAAGGCAGTAGGGTGTTAACTACTTGTCCGTATATTTTGCGTGTTTGCTATCCGATTTGCGTAATTTTTGGCAGGAGTATACTACATACTATTGGGAAGTGTCTCACTAAATTTCATTGAAATACATTCTTGAAATTCCAAGCAATCGCTTTTGAAAATAGCAGAGCTTTTATGCTAAAAAGTGGGCGGCGCCACGCCTACTTCACCAAAATCCACAAAATTTGTTTACAGTTTAGTTTTGTTTAAAAAGGCTATTATGTGTGTAAAATCTTATTTATATAACTTATACAATTATGGAAATATCGCGATTTTAATTTTACGAAGAAATTTTTTAGAACTATGTTCAAAAAGTGGGCGTGTCCGTTCACCGATTTTGTTTATTTTTTCAGCAAAGAGTAAGCTTTATATGTTGAACACTTTCTCTAAATATCGTTTCAATAAGTCCATTTTTACCGGAGTTATGGCATGGAAAGTTTTGTGGAATAATCCCCCATAAAGGGGCGGGGCCACACCCATTTTCCAAAAATTTTGTGCTTTCGACTTTCTTTGCCCACGAACACTTTAGAGGTGAAATAGAAATGATATACAGCTAGTTTAAGCAAAGTTATAGCATATTCAATATATCCATGATCCTTTTCGAAATCTTTCGTATAAAATTGGGCGTGGATCTAATCCGATTTCGCTAATTTTTTTTCGAAATGTTGCCTGTATTAATAGGAATATGTGTGCTGAATTTTATTTTGCTATCTTGAGCGGTGTTTGATTTATGATTAATAATATTTCCAAATTTGACTTAATCAAAAGTGGGCGGTGCCACGGCCTTTTTTAAAAATTTCTTCAGAAATTTATTTTTTGCCTTAACGCTAAGGTACACACCAAATTTTATCCTTATAGGTGTATTATGTAGGGAATAATCACTCTTTTTGTATTTTCGAAAATATTATATGTATATATAGAAAGTGGGCGTGGCTTTTAACCGATTTTGCCTATTTTCAATAGCGTTCAGAGATAAGTAAAAAGGAACCTGCATACCAAGTTTCATTGAGATATCTCAAGATTTACTCAAGTTATCGTGTTTACAGACGGACGGACATGGCTCAATCAATTTCTCTTTTCCTCCTGAACATTTTGATATACATAAGTCAATATCTATCTCGATTCGTTTATGCCGTTACATACTACCGTTAGGCGAATGAAGTTAATATACCTTGTGTGCGAAGCACTACTAGGTATAAAAAGGCAGTAGGGTGTTAACTACTTGTCCGTATATTTTGCGTGTTTGCTATCCGATTTGCGTAATTTTTGGCAGGAGTATACTACATACTATTGGGAAGTGTCTCACTAAATTTCATTGAAATACCTTCTTGAAATTTCAAGCAATTGCTTTTGAAAATAGCTGACCTTTTATGCTAAAAAGTGGGCGGCGCCACGCCTACTTCACCAAAATCCACAAAATTTTTATACAGTTCTGTTTTGCTTAAAAAGCTTGTTATGTGTGCAAAATGTTATTTATATACCTTATACAATTAAGGAAATATCGCGATTTTAATTTTACGAAGAAATTTTTTGGAACTGTGTTCAAAAAAGTGGGCGTGTCCGTTCACCAATTTTGTTTATTTTTACAGGAAAGAGTTAGCTTTATATGTTGAACAATTTCTCTAAATATCGTTTCAATAAGTCAATTTTTACCGGAGTTATGGCATAAAAGTTTTTTGGAATAATCCCCCATAAAGGGGCGGGGCCACGCCCATTTTCCAAAAATTTTGTGCTTTCGACTTTCTTTGCCCACGAACACTTTAGAGGTGAAATAGAAATGATATACAAGTAGTTTAAGCAAAGTTGTAGCATATTCAATATATCTATGATCCTTTTCAAAACCTTTCGTATAAAATTGGGCGTGGACCTAACCCGATTTCAATAATTTTTTTTCGAAATATTGCTTGTATTAATATAAATATGTGTGCTGAATTTTATTTTGCTATCTTGAGCGGTTTTTGATTTATGACTAATAATATTTCCAAATTTGACTTAATCAAAAGTGGGCGGTGCCACGCCCCTTTTTAAAAATTTCTTCAAAAATTTATTTTTTGCCTTAACGCTAAAGTGCACACCAAATTTTAACCTTATAGGTGTATTATGTACTGAATAATCACTCTTTTTGTATTTTCGAAAATATTATATATATAGAAAGTGGGCGTGGCTTTTAACCGATTTTGCCTATTTTCAATAGCGCTCCGAGATAAGTAAAAATGAACCTGCATATCAAATTTCATTGAGATATCTCAAGATTTACTCAAGTTATCGTGTTTACAGACGGACGGACGGACATGGCTCAATCAATTTCTCTTTTCCTCCTGAACATTTTGATATATATAAGTCAATATCTATCTCGATTCGTTTATGCCGTTACATACTACCGTTAGGCGAATGAAGTTAATATACCTTGTGTGCGAAGCACTACTAGGTATAAAAAGAAATGATTAAAAGCCACACTAAATATTTGAGGAAAATTGCTATATAAATACTAAGCAAAAATATTGTTAATATACACAAAAACTAAGTGAATATATCACTCGTTCTGTTATAAACAGAGTTAACTCAAAATTTTAAATTTTTAAGATATTATGAAACATTTTAATAGCTAGCCAAGGACATTATATTCAACGTTATAAAATAGTCACTGAACTAAAAATGGCGGAAATAGATGTATTTGTATCTGTGTATTTTTCGTAAATTTTCGTAGCACCTATCTGTTCAAAAGTAAACTGATCGAGTTCAGAGATACACCATCTCTTCTCATTCAATCTGCTTTGGTTTTTAATGTAAAGTGAATCAATTCGAAATAAATCTATATTCCACCAGCAGACAAACATGTTCTCTGGTTTTGTTTGATCAAAAAGTGGTTTGATTTCGAGTTGAATCACTCTATTAGAAAATAAAAATGCATTATTTCAAAAAACTCATTTTCTTTTTTGTATGAAACTGTAGTATTTAGAAAAATTCCGTATGTACATAGCTATTTTTTTCTGAATAAATTTTTTATTGTAAAGTAAATTATCTCAGAAAAAAAAAGTTTGGATGGAATTTAGCATCTCCCTCACATTAATATAAATATTTTTCTTACACGGAGAAAACTGTTGTGCATTATTTATGCACAAGCTGTTCATAACTATAAAATATTTAGGTACATTTTTGAATTAGCCAAATAATCATGAATTCTGCACAATCTATTTAAGTTGTGCATAAGTTATACACAAAAAATGTGTACAGTTTGTGAACATTGTTCATAGCTTAATTATTTGAAAATCAAACACATATGTATGTGAACATTGTGCATAATATGTGACTGTAGGGTTTTATACTGTATCAATATATACTTTGATTTTGTAAATATAAAATAATTATGTTAACTTTTGTTAAAGAAAATTTTATTACTTTAAAAATGAAAATAAAATTATTGGGATTTTAAAAAACTTAAATGTTGAAATAAATAAAAACTTTGAATCCCACATTGGCGACCCTGCGAGTTCGAACACATTGAAATACGAAAATCCGGATATATCAGCGACGTTAAAAAATTCCACGACAAAAGAGAACGAATCAATCTTCCTATTGGAGCAATAACGGATTCAAACATCCAGGGCAAATATGTATAAATTATGAAAGAAAGCGAAGAACACGTCCCAAGCAGCTGCACAAATTAAGTAAAATTTGAAAATAATATCCAAATTTAAGAAATTTAATACAACAAGAAGACGAATATCGGCTTTTATGCAAGTTCTTTTGGGTTGCTGTGTTGTTTTGTGCGTTATTTCATGTATTGTGTTCTAAAATATTCTTACAAATAAAATAGCAAAAACAAAAGAACAGAATTCAACAAGATTTTCTTGTAAATCATTTTCGAATCTTCCATCAACTGCGAGAATCTGTAAAACTTAAAATCACAACGCCAAAAATAAGAACAACAACAAATCAGCAATTTTCTACAGCAATCTATTACAACTCAACAATCAAAATGCAAAAAAATTTGTAAAAGAAAATGCAACAATTACAATAACATGTAGTAATCTCTACATATAATAAAATTGTAACAGGTCGATGTCTGTACATCGCAGATATCAACAAAAAATTGATTGGGGGAAGCATTATTAAACGAGTAGAATCCAAATCAACCATTTTTTTAATTTTTGTGTGTCTGTCTGTCCGTATGTTTGTGGCCGTATCACTCTGAAAGTACTGAATGGAAATGAATGAAACTTTTTTCGTTGGATTGCTAGATACTCAACTTAAAATTTAGGATATTACTTTTTTCGACATCTCAACCGGTTTTGGAGTTATCGCCCAATATGTGGCCCATGTCTGTCTGTATGTTTGTGGTCGTATCACTAAAAGTACTGAATGGAATTGAATGAAACTTCTTCGTTGGATTGTAAGACGCTCAACCTAAAGTTTAAGATATTAGTTTTTGCGATATCTCAACCGGTTTTGGAGTTATCGCCCAATATGTGGACCAGGGGTGACCAAAAATGTCTTAGTACAATGGAGGGGTGCAATAGCGCCTTGTGAAATAAGCCCTTTAAGGCTTTATTACACTATTGAAAGTGAAATAAGGCCTTTATTTCAAAAAAGGCTTTATTACACTTCGAAAAAGAAATAAAGTCTTAAAGGCCTTATTGCTCTTTCATTTTTTTTAATGAAACAATAATATTCTAATTCCTTTTGTATTGTATTGAATAGTTACACACAAATTTCACGTTAACCAAAGTGGGGCACGTGGCACGCGGACGGACATCACCGTGGTGGTAGCCACGGCTATGGCACACACCCGGAGTTGGAATGGCGTAGCCCAGGGTTATTTTTTGAAGCGCGGCCGAAGGCCGCCTACGCGAAAAGGTGTTCTGCACTTAAAAATCGTGGATCGGGCCTCCGTAACAATAATCCGAAGGGGGAAAAGCAATATTTTGTTTCTGTGAAAAGTTATTAGTGAAAAACCGAAAATTGACCCGGGTCAGATCCCCAATTCGGGGCCCCATCCACGTTTTTTATGTGCAGAACACCTTTCCGCGTAGGCGGCCTTCGGCCGCGCTTCAAAAAATAACCCTGGGCTACGCCATTCCAACTCCGGGTGTGTGCCATAGCCGTGGCTACCGCCACGGTGATGTCCTTCCGCGTGACACGTTTCCCACTATTTTCTCACAGGGTAATTTGTGATTACAACAACCACATGAACAAGACAGAAAAATTGTGAACTTTAACTGCAAATATCTCGCAAAATTCTAAAAATATCGGATTTCCCCCTCCAGATTATTGTTACGAAGGTGAAGACGCGTCTATTGATACCTCCACCTAGATTTTTGGACGTGTATTAACACTTGACGTTGGATGGATGGCGCGGATGTGCGCGGACGCACGAACCGGCGGACGCGGATGGGAGCGGGGACGGACGCACAGCCGGAAATCAAATCTTCGTGATAACCCCAATCATATCAGTAGTTGGTTGTCACTTATGTTTAATAAAAAAAAATAAGGCTTTATTGCACAATTGGGTAAATTTTTATAAAGGCTTTATTTCTCTTTCGAAGTGTAATAAAGCCTTTTTTGAAATAAAGGCCTTATTTCACTTTCAATAGTGTAATAAGGCCTTAAAGGGATAGAGATATGTATGTATTTCAAATTTCGAAAACTGGCCTAAATGTATTTTTTAATTGTTGTTGTGAACTATACAATCAAGTTATAGAAAGAAAGTCGAACTTCGCAAAAGTGCGTATAGGCTATAATGATTAAAATCGGACTCATTCTGTTATAAGTTCTGATACGCAGCGAAGCAAGCGGGCCTTGCTAGTCTACAATAAGCGAATCAAAATACTATACTACCAGGCCCGGATTAACCATATAGGCACAGTAGGCAGTTGCCTCGGGCGGCAGGAATTGAAGGGCTGCAAATTTTGGGAATTTTTTGTACATTTATTATTTTTCTTACATTTATTCTATTATATTTATTACTCCCGAAAAAGAATTTTGACTAAACATTATCGATGAGTTTGCCGTCCGAAAATCGAGACGTAAAAATTTCAACCAATAATCAATAATCGCTTACATAATACTAATTTTCGCAACTGCCTAGGGGCGGCAAATATCTTAATCCGGGACTGTATACTAAATATATTATTTAACTTACTTTCTGATATGAATACTAACCGAAATTTTGGTGAGTTATTTATATTATTCTTTAAAATATAATTACATAATTAACTATTTAATTCAAACAGTAATTGCTAGTTTAGAAAATAATATTGTCGAACAATGTATCAAAAATTTAACTGAGTTGACAACAGCCATTTATCAAAATTTAAACAAAATCACTGATATAAATCAACATCAAATACGATCTAGATCAAAGAGAAGACCAAGATCAAGGTCGAGAAGTTTTTCAAGACATCATAATTATAATGCCCAATATACCCTTTTTTGGTATCATAGAAAGTTTAAACATAATGCTCAAAAATGTATACAACCATGTAATTTTAACCAAAATAATAAGGAAGTTTGTGATACGAGTTTAAATTAAAACGTTCCATTATGACGGTGACACATAATGGAAACATTACAAAAACAGCTCGTCGCCTATTTATATTAGACAAATTTAACAAACTTAATTTTTTACTTGACACTGGTGCAGTTGTATCAGTTATTCCATTTTCCAAATTCAAAACATATCAAAGAGATTCTGACCTTAAATTAACAGCAGCTAACGGTTCAACAATTGAAACATTTGGCACTAAACTTTTGAAATTTGATTTAGGCTTAAGAAAAGATTTTGAATTTCCCTTTATAATTGCAAATATTACAACACCCATTTTAGGCGCAAACTTTTTAGAGAAATTCTTTTGAGTCAGTTTCCCATTATCACCTGTGAACCAGATTATACCAAAGAAGTTGAACACCATACGGTTCGCAGGATTGAAACAAAGGGTATTCTTCCCTTTTCGAAATCTAGACGGCTTGATCCAATCAAACTCAAAATTGCAAAAGCATCAGATCCCAATGGCTGAGGAAGATATCCATAAAACAGCCATTACTACTCCCTTTGGAATGTTTGAACTTATTCGTATGCATTAATTAAGTATTTTCTGATTACGATTTTGTATTTACATATATTGATGATATTCTTGTTGCTAGTGACAATGAAGATCAACATATTGAACATTTAAAAGCAGTATTCAAAAGATTTGAAGAATACAATTTAAATATCAAACCTTCAAAATGTATTTTTGGTTTTAAAAAATTAGATTTTTTAAGTTACGAAATCTCATCTGATGGAATTAAACCTACCACAGATCGTATAGAAATTATTACCAATTTTGAAAAACCAAATTCTACAAACAAATTACAAAAATTTTTAGGCAGGATAAACTACTATCATAGATATGTTAAAATGTTAGCAACAGAACTTAGTCCTCTGCAGGAAATGCTGACTTTTACAGTTAAAAATAAACTCAAACAATTAAAATGGACAAATGAAACTACATTAGCATTTGAAAATGTTAAAAAACTATTTGCTAAACAAACCTTACTTACACATTTTGACAAAAAAGGAACATTGTCATTAGCTGTAGATGCTACCATTCATTAGAACCATTAGCTTATTTTTCAAGAAAATTATCCACAACCGAAGTTAATTATTCAACATTTGATTATTAAACATTTCAGACATTTTTTAGAAGTTAGAATTTTACAATCTTTACTGACCATAAACCTTTAGTTAATGTTCTAAATTCTAAAGTAGATAAATCTCCTCGTCAGTTACGTCACCTTAAATTTATTGCTCAATTCACCAATGATATTCAATAAATACGCGGAAAAGACAACATTGTTGCTGATTTACTTTCCCGTATTCCCGAAGTTAGTGAAATTTCTGCAAAAAATATCGATTTACATATCACATCAAACAACAAACGGACAAAAATTTACAAGATATCATTTTTGATTCAAATTCTAACAACAATTTAAAGTTAGTTAACATTCCTATTGTTAATCTCTATATTTGGTGTGATGTTTCTCAGGCACCATTTTGTCCGTACGTTCCTTCCTCTATGAGAAGAATTATATTTGATAAAATTCACTCTCTATCCCATCCAAGTATTCGTACGATTAGACGTTTAATTCAATTGAAATATTTCTGGCCTAATATGCGGAGGTTAATAAATAATTGGACAACATCTTGTATTAGTTGCCAAAAATCAAAAATTATTAGAAATACAAAAACCCCAGTTGAAAAGATTCCAATTCCTTCAGGTAGTTTTGAACACATTCATATGGATCTTGTTGGCCCTCGTTGGAGAACATCGTTATATTTTAACCATTATTGATAGATATGCACGTTGGCCTGAAGCTTATCCACTTAAAGATATCTCCGCAAATACAATAGTTACTACATTTGTAAAAAATTATGTACCACTATTTGGCATTCCATTAAATATCACAGTTGATCAAAGTTCTCAATTTACTTCAAAAATATTTAATGAACTAACTAAATTGCTAGGTTCGCACAAAATTCATACATCTCCCTATCATCCTGAAGCAAATGTGATGATAGAGAGATTTCATAGAACTCTCAAAACAGCAATTATAGCTTCAGAAGATTCAGTTCATTGGTCTGAAATTTTACCGTGGATACTTCTATGATTTGTCAAATGATACTCTTCAAAAATTAAGGAATTATTTTTCGATCGTTCGTTTAAAAGTCGTACACCAAAACAAGGAAACACATTTTGTTCCCAAAAATTTAGACACATGTGATTATGTTTTTGTCAAAGTTCTTCATAAATCTAATTTAGAGCCTCCTTATGAAGGACCTTTTAGGGTTATATCTAAAAACCAAAATACATTTAAAATACAACATGGAAATACTTTTAAAACTATCTCAATAGATTTACTTAAACCAGCAAATACTCATTCATCATTTAATTCAGATAAAATAACTGATAAAAAAACAAAAAAAGTTACTTTTAATATTAACTAATAGTTAAATTTTATGTTCTGGAGGGGGAGTAAATGTAGGGTTTTATACTGTATCAATATAAACTTTGATTTTGTATATATAAAATAATTATGTTAACTTTTGTTAAAGAAAATTTTGTTACTTTAAAAATGAAAATAAAATTATTGGGATTTTAAAAAACTTAAATGTTGAAATAAATAAAAACTTTGAATCCCATAGTGACTATAAACACTTATTGTTCATAAGTTGTACCCATTTATGCATAGATTCCCATCACCATCTATTAAAATTATGTTTAGATCGATATTGACTTCCAAAATTTGTACCCGGTATGCAAAAACCTTGTTAAATTTCTCGCTGCTAAAACAATTATAAATAATCTTTCAACACACAAAGGTAAAAAACAATTTAACCTTATTATTTTTGATTTATTTTAAAACTAATTGAAGTCTGCAAGGTGCTGGCAGCAATTTTTAAGCCTGTGGCAAGAAAGCCCTTCAGAAACAATCGTGAAAGATTAGTAAAATAAACATGTAAATACTGAAGTATATGATTTATTGTATTTTAATGAAGACATTTGAAAATAAAATTATTTTGTTCACAATCTATGAAAATTGCCCAGTTGTTCATAGTATATCCCAGTTGTTCAGAGCGTATGCTCAGTTGTTCATAGTATATCCCAGTTGTTCAGAATGTATGCCCAGCTGTTCATAATCTTTCCCAGTAGTTCAGAATATATGAAAATGTTGTTCATAACCCATGCTCAGTTCTTCATAGTCTATCCTAGTTGTTCAGAACGTATGCCCAGTTGTTCATAATCTATGCCCATGTTCATAAAACATGCTCATAGTGCTGAACTTAAGTTATGGACAAGTGTGCATGGATTACGATCAACTGTTCTTGTCATTTTTCATGAACGATTTGTGCATAAGTTGTGCCCATACCGCATAACTTCTGCACACAATTTTCTCCGTGTATCAGTATACTAGCTTAGTACTTGTAGTTTGTAATGTCTCAAAAACTTCTGCATCTAATTAAATGAATCTTTCGTCATTTATTAGAAGGCGTTCAACTTAAAGTTTAAGGTATCCCTTATTTGAATAACTCGACCGGTTTCCGGGTTATCGACCAATAAGTGGGCCAGGGGTGACCAACAATGTGTAAGTACAATATGGGTATGAAACGAAAGCTGCTTACGAGTGATTTCATAATCAATGTGATAAATTTCGATATCTCAGCTTGTTTCGGAGATATCCCCAAAAATGTGATGTGATGTATTTTGCTAAGTATGTATAAATGGAAGGCTATGTTACCAAAGACTTTCTTTATTTATAGGATTCTAGGGTACCCAAGGATTCACATATCCCCAAATATGTGAGACGGAAAAACGTAACGCTCGCGTCGGTCTACTTTAGTACTTCATTTTATATTAATAAATCATTACTAGATATCCGGATAAGCAGGCTTATGTGAATACATCATAAAAGTTCTATGTTGTTTTGAGATCGATTTGGGAAGGCCATTGCGTTGGTTTATATGCCTTTTGCATTTCAATGAACTACCTTTTATTGAAAAGGTGCCTCCTCGATAATTCAAAAACTAGTGAAGCAAGAACAGCCAGCGGTGCCATAGCTAACAACATTGAATGTTGTGAAAAAATGGTATGAAATTTAAAATTTTTTTTTTTTCAGAAACCAACTCGAAATCGAAGGTTCAGTTATCCTGAACTTCCTTTTTGGGTAGGTATGATTCTGGAGCTATTCTGATGTATGAACAAAATTATACTTGGCAAAATACATCACATCACATTTTTGAGGATA
This sequence comes from Sphenella marginata, assembly GCA_951509765.1. Taxonomy (NCBI): domain Eukaryota; kingdom Metazoa; phylum Arthropoda; class Insecta; order Diptera; family Tephritidae; genus Sphenella; species Sphenella marginata. Next base: position 32,167,865 of record OX608079.1, on the reverse strand, counting down.
TCTCCGAAACAAGCTGAGATATTGAAATTTTTCACATTGATTATGAAAGCACCCGTAAACACCTTTCGTTTCATACCCATATTGTACTTAAACATTTTTGGTCACCCCTAGCCCACATATTGGTCGATAACTCGGAAACCGGTCGAGTTATTCAGAAAAGGGATACCTTAAATTTAATTGAACGTCTACTAATAAATGACGAACGATTCATTTAATTACATTCAGCAGTTTTTGAGTGATGCGACCACAAACATTTAGACAGACAGACAGACTGACAAAAATTCTAAAAACGGTTGATTTGGATTCTATTGACTTAGTAATGATTGACCGTATCAATTTTTTTGGAATATCTGCAATGTACAGACATTGACTTGTTAAAGTTTCAGATATATCCTTGAAACAATTAAAAAGGGGTTTTTGCCACCTATTTCCAGATGTTGACCATGTATTTGAAATTCTCGCTGTGTAGTTTTTGTGTGTCATACATACATTAGAGCACCAGTAAAACCGAAGTTGTGAATTTATTCACTCCCCGGGCCTTTTCGGAAAGCTTGAGGAAAAAAAATAAGATATGAATTAAAAGAAGGACACCTCCTGTGAGAAAATCCCAGTCCCCCAGGACCTAAAGGCTCAAAATGGACTAAAACAAGATACTCTGAGGCCCGGTTTCACCAGCGTGACTAAGACTAAAACCAAGTCCCGACTTAAGTTAGCCTAGATTTCCGACTAACCTACTTTTGGGTTTCAACAACTTAGCAACTTAAATAGTTTTGACCACAACAACCCGGTCAGCTGTTTTATACATAGTAGTATTTTTCATACCAGTACCCATTGAGAAATGTCAATGTATAGAAATGCACCAAGGAATATATAGATCGCAGGCCGCATATCCCTTTGATTGGAAGGTGGTAAAATAGTGCTTAATTGAAAACGATGGTTTGGTAATGGTTGCATGCTTCCAAACAAGCGTTAACGTGCATCTACGCGTACCTCGTTAAAGTCATGCATGGCAAAGTTTCCAACTGGGACGGTGCACAAAGCAAATTAGTAACATTTCTGACGTATGGGTTTCGAATGCCAGCAACACTGACTTAGTCGAGGATAAGTCAGCTGGCAGGCTGAGTAAGTTGTGACTTAGTTAAGTTAGATGGTGAAACTGAAAAAGTGAAAATCGTGACTTACATAACTAAGTTAAGTCGAGCTGGTGAAACCGGGCCTAAGATACTCTAAGAATTACTAATAACTCTTTATTAAATTAACCCACGCAAAAAATGATTATAAGTAATATTGTTCAAAATTAAACAGTGAACATTTTTTCGGTAAAAACTTTCGGCCCATGATGCACTTTAGTGCATTTGAATGGAAAATTTTACTGAAACAATTTTTCTGAATAAAGCAAATTATATGAGCTTGCCATCACTGAATGGAGAATTGAATGCACTTTAACCCATGGTACCAAATTTTCATATAAATATAAAATTTTTTAGAGCATTAGAAGAAAAACAAAATTGTATATATGTATGTACATATTTTCGTTAACGATCAGTTAACTGAAAGCTTGGAAGACTTTGGAAAACTGTGAGTATTGGCAAAGGATGTTTTTTTACAGAATTTGAAAATGAATCGACAAGCATTTTTGGATAAACACTTTTTACTCCTGATACCCTATACTGCATTTCTGTGCAACTGAGTTAAAAAACTTAATGCAAATAGTTTGAAAAAAAAAATTAAAATTTGTTCAACCAAGTGAATTACATAGGATTGATATCATTAAATAGAATTAATGCAATTTAACCCATGTTGTTGTTTTGAAAATTCCAATTTTTGCAGATAGTAAAATTAAAATAAATTATGCAAAGGTTAACAGCTTCAAATTGAAGAAAAATTAAATTAATTACATTTTTTAAATCAATGGCTTACAGTACTTTTAGGAAAGTTCTTGGTTAAATATTCAACAAAGTTTGACTTCGAGTATTGATTTAATGTCAAATCCTAATAATAATTAAGAAATGATAAATTTTTTATGCTGTTCTTGATGTGTCAAAACTGCATTAAATCGGGTTATAAGTGAGACTCCTCTTTCGGCAATGTCATTTACAACTAATATTTTTTTTACAATTTCTTTGGCCGAAAGGTAACTTGAATTTTGTTCCCATGTAGCTGGATCTTCCATTAAAAATTTCGAGTCGACACCAGTGATTTTTTCACTTAAAATGGTTTCGAAAAAAAAGTACGTGTTGCTGGTAACAAAGTTGTTTAAATTAACTGACATTATTTCATCTACGGCTAAATTTGCTCGATGTGGATGTTCGGGTTGACCTTCTTTCATTAAATTTAGTACCATTTTTCTTTTGATTTCAATATCCACACTCTCATCGAAGAACGCCAAGGCAACATTTGACTCGTTAAGATACCACAAGTGCCAACGGCGAAAGAAACCAGGTTTTTAAGTAAATACGAAAGTTAAATATGTTGAACCTACGTAAAAAAGTGTTTATCCAAAAATGCTCATCGATCAATTTTCGAACTCTTTAAAAAACATTCTTTACCAATACTCACAATTTTCCAAAGTCTTCCAAGCCTTCATTATAATTGATCGTTAACGAAAATATGTATATACAATATTGTTATTCTTCTAATGCTCTAAAGTTTTGTAAGTATTTTGGAAAAATGGGTACCATGGGTTAAAGTGCATTCAATTCTCCATTCAGTGATGCCAAGCTCATATAATTCGATTTATTCATATTACATGAAACAGGCCTTCAGAAAAATTGTTTTAGTAAAATCTTGCATTCAAATGCACTAAAGTGCATCATGGGTCCAAAGTTTTTACCCAAAAAATGTTCACTGTTAAATTTCGAACAATATTACTTATATGCATTTTTTGCATGGGTTGATTTAATATAGTTATTTGTAATTTTCTTAGAGTATTTTGTTTTAGCCCATTTTGAGCCTTTAGGTCCTGGGGGCCTGGGATTTTACCACTGAAAGGACACCTTTTTTTAATGCATACCTTATTTTTATACCTAGTAGTGCTTCGCACACAAGGTATATTAACTTCATTCGCCTAACGGTAGTATGTAACGGCATAAACGAATCGAGATAGATATTGACTTATATATATCAAAATGTTCAGGAGGAAAAGAGAAATTCATTGAGCCATGTCCGTCCGTCCGTCCGTCCGTCTGTGAACACGATAACTTGAGTAAATCTTGAGATATCTCAATGAAATTTCTATACATATAATATTTTCGAAAATACAAAAAGAGTGATTATTCAGTACATAATACACCTATAAGGATAATATTTGGTGTGCACTTTAGCGATAAGGCAACAAATACATTTCTGAAGAAATTTTTAAAAAGGGGCGTGGTACCGCCCACCTTTATGGTGGATTATTCCCAAAAACTTTTCATGCCATAACTCCGGTAAAAGTTAATTTATTGAAACGATATTTGGAGAAATAGTTCAACATATAAAGCTTACTCTTTGCTGTAAAAATAAACAAAATTGGTTAACGGACCCGCCCACAGTTCTGAAAAATTTCTTTGTAAAATTAAAATCGCGATATTTCCATAATTGTATTAGTTATATAAATAAGATTTTACACACATAATAGGCTTTTTAGGAGAAACTAAGCTGTAAAAAAATTTTGTGGATTTTGTTGAAGTAGGCGTGGCGCCGCCCACTTTTCAGCAAAAAAGGTCTCTTATTTTCAAAATTTCAAGAAGGTATTTCAATGAAAGTTAGTGAGATGCTTCCCAATAGTGTATCGGATAGCAAACACGCAAAATATACGGACAAGTAGTTAACACCCTACTGCCTTTTTCTTTATTAATTTTTTTTATTTTCATACCTTTCATGGACATGGGGAAAGCTATTTATATTTTCTTATCTAGTGATAATTTAATTTACCACTCACAACAGAATTGTTTTTAATCGAAAACAATCAGTTGCCTTTATAACAAATTTTCAGGTATGTATTAAAATAGACCTGAGTAAATTAGGATACCAAAACAGATCACTACTAGGTATTTAATGTTCGGTTACACCCGAACTTAGACTTCCTTACTAGTTTTTTCTCAAGCTATCCTAAAATGCGCGGGGAGCGAATATATAGATATGCCGGTTTCTTTCATATACTTAACGGGTGCTCTAATATACCTAGACACTTAAAATTTTCTCTGCTACAAAAGCAAAATTTTGTGAGCTAAGCATTTTCAAAACCTCTGCCGAAGTACATGCTGTCATCAAGCAAAGAGTCAGCGCATTCACGCCTTTGCACCCACGCCACTTCTGGCAGCAAAAAGTCCCGAAATAGTGAAGGACTTCGTTTAGCTTGGATCCAGCATTAGCTCCAACAATAATGTTAGCCTAGAAATCCAACGAAGAATTACTCTTGCAAATAAATGCTACTTTGGATTGAGTAGGCAATTGAAAAGTAAAGTCCTCTCTCGACGCTTGAAAATCACACTCTACAAGTCAGTCATCGCTCCCGTCCTGCTATATGGCGGATTTGGGAGTATTCGAGAGAAAAGTTCTGCGAAAGATTTGTGGGCATCTACGCGTTGGCAACGGCGAGTACCAAAGAAGATTTAATGATAAGTTGTATGAGCTTTACGCAGACGTCGACATAGCACAGCGCATTAAAACACAGCGGCTTCGTTGGCTAGGCCACGTTGTGCGAATGAACGAAGACGCTCCAGCCCAGAAGGTATACTTATTGGCACCCGCCGGTGGAAGCAGAGGAAGAGGAAGACCACCACTCCGATGGAAGAACCAAGTGGTGACCGACCTGCGATCTCGCGGGTTCTCCAATTGGCGCAACAAAGAAATGACTGGCGAGCTATGTTGGACGGTCAAAATCGCTCAGGTGGTTAGATGGCCATTTAAAGAAGAAGGAGAATTTTGCTCTAACATTTTTTTTATATTTTTATTATAACGACACGCTACCAACGCCGTATACTCGCCCGTCAAAAAAAGGGTATTGAGTGGGTGTTTAACACGTCCCGGCACCCTCTGCTGGTTGCGCTAAGACGAATGGTTCAAGTGGTAAAAAAGTACTGGCACTCACTTTGAAAGAAAAAGCGCCATATAAGACACGTGGCGAAGTTTGCTGATGGAGCCAGAAAACCTTCTTAATTTACGACCCCTGACACACACATTAATTGGTAGTGCAGATGTGAACCCTTGACCCCCAACCATTTCCTGCTAAGCTGTCCCAATTTGATCCAGTCACCCGCTGTATCAGAAGCGGGGCCTAAAAAACATTGGCTAATAGTACAACAGTTAGAACAGGCATTTCAAAGAATTTTGAAAGCATAAGTTACAATGAAGTACTGATTTTTGTTACTTTCGGTGTAACCCTGAAAAGGAACGAAGCGCGGCTCAGCCATCTGCACGTTTTATAAATGGCCTTTGACATAAGGTAAGGCGATTCAGATATATGATAGAATTTGTAACTTATAATTTTTGTAAAATATTGAACCTTTGCACATATTAAAACGTTGAGAAGTAACACACAAAGCGATTTGCTATTAATCTTGGATATTTTGTGTTCTTTATATACGCGTGCGATAACCCCGTTGCGAATATCATGAAGAGTTGTATGTTTATAAGAATACTATTTTACTGTTTAACGAAAGTTAAATGTCAAAATTTAATTCCCCCTACAGAAAACACCGTTGGTATTTCAACACCATTACATGTAAATGGCTGTTGGTTGCTGTGAGGCTACTGAGGTTGCTTCCCATCATTTAGTAGTAACCCCAAACAAAACTATATACATACATATGTATGTGCATTGAACTCAGATGACAACATAAGTAGCAACCCAGTAAATGTGGGCAAATGTGGCAACACCTATGTAAAAATTCTTGGAATGTAATTAAATGTAATCCTAATACCAAATTCCACCCGAATCGGGTAAGTCGTTTTCTAGATTGTCTGAATATACAAATATGTAAACATACAAATTTCTACGTATAGTAAAATTGTTACAGATCAATGTCTGAAGATTGCAGATATTCAAGAAATATCTATGGCCGCGATTTTTATCCGTCTCTCTGTCTGTATGTATGTATGTGTATGCGCACATGACTTGAAAACTGCTGACCAGAATCAAATTTTCACCGTTGCTGGACGTGTTGTTGTTGTTGTTTTTAGCAGTGCTTCGCTCTGTTGTTGTTTTAGCAGCTGGCAGCTCACTCTAAATTGTCATCAAGCTCTTCTAACGGGAGTCCGAGGAAACGCGTAATTTCAACAGGGTTGGACCAGAGTGATAATGGTGTTAGAAGAGTGTGTTCAGTAGAACAGGAAGAGAGATGTTGTGTGTCATGAGGGGCCATACCGCATGCAGGGAATGTGTTTGGTATGGTGGGGTTCAGTCTGGATAAATAGGAGTGAGAATAGGGGGGGGACGAGGGGAGCAGAGAGCGTGGGGACTGACGCTCGGCGTTGTTCACAACTTGCCTATTCCAAAGGCATAGGAGTGTTGGATGTCCGTGCGAGATGGAAGCGCTGGTGAGCGTGAGCAACAGTCGGGAGCAGCAGAGCTGCAGTCGTGAACACTGGGCCACTACTGTGGCCATTTGATGATGTTAGGTGCGGTGTGGGTACGCCGGAGCGACGAGAACCGCGGGACGCACTTGGGCGTGAACAATACGGTGCCTCATAAGTACTGAAGAAAGTACGGGGTCTGTGGATGGCAGGGTTAAGCCCTGAGCATCCAGATCTGTGAAGCCATCTCTTGCATTTACTGCATTGAACAGAATGCGAACGTTTAACATATATTTTCTTCCAGCAGACGCAGCAGATCCAGACTCTTGGTCCGGAGTTGGATTCGATACCAGCCCGTAACAAGAGACACTGGAGCAACCCTCCTGCAAGGGATTGCTCCGGGGATGACAATTTAGGAGTGGGACTGGATAAATTGGACAGGGTTACACTGAAATAACAGCCCTTGGCCGGGTAAAACCCGGGTCATTCCGGTACGTAGAACCGGCTGTTGTGGGAATGGTATAAGCGATGTAATATAGTTTCAATCCTTATATGATATGGGAGATATAATGATTAAAATCTGACTCAATCTTTAATAACAAGAAGAGCTCATTTAAAATTATAATTATAATAAACATTTATCCGCAATACTAACCTTTTCCGGTAGGGGTATTGCAGGCGTAAAATATGTGTTGTTCTCCTCTTCTTGATACTCATTTTCATCCCCGTCGTCCGCTACGACATCTGCATCACCGCCACCACCTCCAAACTTAATGGGGCTCTTCCCAGATTTACCGGGACTTTTTGGTTTTAAGGTAAAATTAAAATCTTTCTTGTCCAAAGAGAATGTCGTACATTCTCCACCTCCACCAGATAGTCCAGGCATTACAGGTGCTTCCATGGCCTTCGAGTGTAAAGAAAATGAGAAAGATGTTTTTGCTGAAGTGGGATTATGTTCTGACGCATCTGGAGGAAACGTAAATGTCTTTGACGTCTCTGCACTGGATGCATTCGTAATAGATCCAAATAAAGATTGGCCCGATGCGGTTTGCGTATTTGTGGTGGGGGCATCAAACAAAATTGAATTATTGATACTGGCTGTGGTTGTAGGACGAGTAGAATCCGATGCGACAGCATTAAAGCCGAAATTGAACTTTTGTGTTGGATTTGAGAGCGCAAGTATATCATTTGTCAATTCTTTTTTGGGTACTGTATCATCTTTAGGTGCTTTACATGCCATACAATACACATCATTAGCGATGTTGTTCAAGTAACAACCTTGGCAAGTCCAGGAGCCAACCGCTGGTTTAAACTGATCACCAAAGCCAGTTTTAGTGATTGAAGATATTGTAGACGTTTTTGTTTTCGCTGAATCAATACAGCTTGAGGCTGATGTAGGCTTTCCAAAATTAAAGGATCCATCTTTTCCCAATGTAGATCCATTTGTGATACTAGCCGTTGTAGAAAACCCAAACGTGAATGACGATTTTGGAGTATTTTTAAGCAATGAATTTGTGTCTGCTTTTGTCGGTACTGTTCCATTCTTAAAGGTTTCACAAGCAACACATTTGTTCTTATCAGCTGCATTATGTGTGTAGCAAGCAGAACAATCCCATGAACCAGACTTTGGTTTAAAAGCATCCCCAAAACCTTTGATTGTGGATTCCTTTCCATTACTATTTTTATCTTTTAACTGTTCTATGTTTCCCTGGCCGTTCTGCTCATCAGCTTCATCGTTCATATGTGCTTGAGCGTTTAACACAGCATCATGGAATTGTTTACACGTTTCAGGAAATTTGAAACGCACCGTTAGCATTTCAGTGACTAATTCATTTTCTGAAAAGTCTCGACCAGCCCATGTTAATGCAGTTTGTGAATTTTTTGCATACTTAAAGACGGTTTTCTTATACAAGCGTTGATTACAGCATAGTTTATGAATCTGTTCACGTCTCATAACTAAACGCACTCGATTTAAATCTCCCTTGTCTTGTAATAATTTTATATTTCCAATACCACGCTCTTTCCACTCTCCTGCATCTTTGTCGTATCGCAAAAGCTTGGCACGATGTTCGAATAATACAATCTCATTCTCCTCGCCTGTAGAAATTTCCACTAGGTCTGGTAATGGTATCACCGGATTAAATGTTGCTGTAGGTACATATTCATCTTCCGTATCAGAAGCAGCAGATTTGTTTAACGGTGTTGCACGTGAGGAAACATCATTTGGTACAGCTTGGCCCCCCTCGCCAACTGAAACTGATGGATGGAAGCCTGGTAGATTTCCTATGCTGAATGGTGATGAGTCGGTGGCACCAGACTTACCCAAATTACTGAATATATCAACAAATGGTGAAACATCACTTGCAGTTGTAGAGGCAGCAGCGGTTTTACCCTCCGAGGTTGTGGCAGGGCTTTTGTCAAAACTGAAATTAGCAAACGGCGATGGTGTAGTTTTTAAAACATCTTTATTTTTGTTGTCTACTGAAGTGTCTGTTTTAGGAGCTAATGTAGTACCAATTCCACCAAATAATGTTTTCGAAACTCCGCCACTTGACAAAGCATTTGTTTCAGTGTTTATTAAAGTAGTGGAATGTGGGACAACAGTCGGCACGTTATCAATTATTGTTTTGGCAGCTGGGGTGCTTGTGGCAAAGCTTGATACAGCGCTTTTTCCTAAGCTTGAATGTCCCTTTTGCTGTTGTGTATTTTCTTTTTCCTTAACTACATTTTCCTTGGAACAAATCGCATCTTTTTTTAAATCAAGTTCTTCAGCTTCTTTTTGTGCTTTAATGAAAGCATCACGAAACTTTTCTGCAGATTCTGGAGCCTCAAAACGTACAAAGAAACATTCCGTTTTTAGTTCCTCATCTGCAAAGTCATTAGCTATCCATATAAATCCCCTTTTTTTGTTTGTAGGTGCTTTAAGCATTAATTCTTTAGTAATTTTATGATTAGCACATATTTTATGAATTTTTTCACGTCGCATAAGTATTCTTGAAAAGCCTTCCCTGTTTTTAAGAATTTTTATATCACCAGTACCACGTTCTCTCCAATCTTTGTCAACATGTCGAAACAATTTTGCACGACAACAAAACATTACATCCTCATCCTCCTCACCAGTTCTAACTTCAACTTCGTCGGGCAAAGGAATTATTGGTTTAAAGTCAGGTCTGGGATCGTATTCAACCTCAGCTTCCGTACCACTTTTATTCCCACTACTAGAAAAACTTTCAGATGTCTTATTGAGTACTGCACTGGCATCTCCAGAAATATTTTCTGTGGCAGCTGCTAGAGCTTGAGCTTGTTCGATGTGTGGTTTGAAGCTGAAAGTAGTTGCACTAATAGTTGTAAATGGTGGATTGGAAGTTAATCTTTTTATGCTGCTTCCACTGAATATTGATGTTGTTGATGATGCAGGCGTCGTACAACTATTACTAGAGGTAATAACGAAAGGGGTCGCTGTACATGTGGTGACACTACCAAACCCAAATCCAGTAAAGCCAGATGTTTGTAGAGAAAGTGGTTGTATATTTGTTTCCGAAGTTACGAGACTTGGTTTAATGTGGTGAGGTGGTATTGTAACGCTCAAAGTTGGTTGTTGTGCCAATATAGCCGACCTATTAGGATTTGGTAAGGGATCGGAGTTAGTGATAACTACATTAGCAGGTGGCCCCTTTTCAACTGGCTGATTATTAAGTGCTTTGTTGAATTGAACTGCAGTAGATACTACAGCATTCGTTGGCTGTGATGATATAGTTAGTGGAAAAGCCCCAACTCCTGGTACATTTAATGAAGCATTGCTAACAATTGGTGGTTGTGATAATAGACCATAAAGATTGCTGGGACGACCCTCTTGTGGCGGTGCTGGTAGCAAAGGAGTGGACGACGCCATACTAAAGCTTAAACCGGTATCCATATATTGCATTGGAAGGGCATTACGTTGACCTTAAAAAAAAAAATACAAAACTTATTCAGTATGCTATTTTTTTCCTCCGAGAAGAATCAGACATAGCTTCTTCATGGATTTCAAGTCTTTTTCCGAATTCGCAGGACCCACCCACATTTTTTAAGCCTGTTTATAACGCAATATATTTACTAAACATTTTATGAGCAATGCTCTTGGCAACCACCCCGCTACTTATTACTTATTACACTAATACTCACCCATCAAACCGCCTGCAGATCCGGGAGGGGCTGGTGGTTGTGGCATCATATATGGTTGTGAATAATAGTTCATTGGATAATTTGGATTGAATATGGGACTATTATATGCAGCAGCTGCAGCTGCTATATTACTTGGTTGCATATGCATCGAGTTTCTTTGTTGTGTTGATTGTTGGGTCGCCACAAATGGACTATGCACACCAGCATGAGGTTGGCCATTTGATCCGTTTGGAACATTCGAAAACATACTGCCAGTTAGATGTGCCTGAGCCGGCGGTTGATACAATTGATTTTGTAATGCATCTTCTATCATGTAAAGATCATCCAAAACTTGAGAAGCATCGTCACGCGATGGAGGGTTCGTTGTAATGCGGGTACGTTTCATTGCGTCTTCTAGACCCGAAATTTTCTCTTTGATAGAAGTTAATTCCTCTTTAACTAAACCTAGGGTATTGGCCATTTGCTTTACCAAGTTTTCCATTTCACTATTACGCGGTGAAGCAACCATTGAAAAAGCATTAGTTTCACGTCTTGATCTATTTATAGCTGGTGTAGCAGATATTGGGATCTCATTATAGAAATCACCTTCAGCATCTTCATAGGTACTCGAGTTATTGTGCCCGACAACGGGGCTACCCTCATTAATAAATTTCATTGTTGCTTGCTGTAAGCGTTTCAGTTCGGTATGTATTATAGAATTTAAGGGATGGTCCGGGTTGGTAGTTTCAGTACTTTTCAACAAACTCAATGTCTGGTTAAGGCAGTCACTAGCACGATCTAAATACATACGTTTAGTCTTTTTTGGCGTTTTGTTTGCTTCATCTAATTTTCGATAAGCCTCTGCTTGTAAATAAGTTGCAAATGGCAGTTGAATGCCAGCTAACTCGTCAATTAAATCTTCATATTCGGCTTTCTTAAAATAACGTGAAGCCAAATATGATACAGCATCCTCAGCCGCATTACAAATTTGACGTTCAATTATAGAAGTGTTGGCTTTGGCAAATTTAAAGAATTTACGAAATGGTTCTAGTACACCTTTATTATTCATTTTAACCATGTTTAATCCATATTTGTAAATATTTTCTGCACGAGCCTCCAAAAAAGTCTTTTCTATAGGTTTTACAATATCGTGAGAACGTGCCACAAATATCTGTCCCAACTTAAAAACAATTATCATATCAATTTTTGGACCATTAACACCACGCACTGCTTCAATACCAAATTGCAGATTAGCACGTAGTTCTGCCAAATTGTCATTACTAAGATTTTTGTAGACTTGATAGGCAGACAGCCACCAATTGCTTTGCTCTTCCGTGCATAATTGTCCATGCAAGTTAACAAACGGTAATATTCGAGGACGACCACAGGCACTTCGATTACCAGAATTGTAATTATCAAAGGATTCACGTTCCACTTCGAGAGCACGCTTGGCCTGAATAGTTGCTGCGTACAGAAATGTATCCATATCTAATTGATTTAATGATTCTGCCCCACAAAACGTCAAACTTTGGGTGGAAAAGTTCAGACCACTAAACGTTTTTGCACGAACATGGGCCAGATTATCATTACCCAGACAAAGGTATACCATATGCTGTAAAGATTGTGGCTTTAAATATTGTGCTACGTCCTCATGCTGTTCAATACCAGCATAAGTGGGTAGTTCAAAGACCGGCTCTTTTAGTTTTGGGCTTTTAATTAGAAGTGAACTTTGTTCTTTGACTTTTTGATCGCTGTTACAATAAAGTAGAACAAAAACGTTGTGTCGCCATTGCTTATCCGAACAGATTTGACGAATATGAGACAAAAGTTCGTCGCTATTACTCCATAACGGAGAATTATGCCGAAGTAAGTGATTTATTTGCTGATTCGCATTCTCTTTCTCGGTTACGAACTCATCGACCACACAAGACAACAAAGTACGTCCAGCCTGAAATAAAATATGTAACACAATAAACACTGCGGTGAAAGTTTTGGACCTTTAAAATATGAATATTTATATGGAAATTAGTTTTAATAATATAAATAATATGTAATTCGGGGAACCGAACATCCCGTCGAAGGAAAACGAAGGGAGCATGAACTGAACTGTTCACATTTATTTGAGCATCTCCTACGGAGAGACTAATATACCCACAAGGACTAATCCACGGGTATTTCAACTCCTAAAATAAAAATAAATAAATAAAAAATGATGTGACTTATCTCTAAAGCGAGCGTGATTAGTCAATTTAGTCTACAGTTGGCTATAATTCAATGCACATACATACGCAAATTGTCATTTGCTTAGCATACTGATAGGCGCGTATGTGAATTTTAGCTTATAGGAGTTAAAATACCAGTTTGGGTGGGTACCCATTCGGGTATAAACGGGTACGATTATTCTCCCCATAGGATATGCTCGAACAAATCTGAACAGCCCATACAAAATTAGCAGAACAGGAATTAGTCGCATCATCCTTTGTGGCTCGTTCCGGACTGATCCTAGATTAATGTCTCCAAAAGAGATATTATTCAGCTATCCACTTCGTGACGCATAGAACTACCCCACACAAGTAGAACTGCCCCTAACTATCCAAAATGGAAGCAGTTCAGAGCTAACCAAAGCCAAACTATATTAGGACGGTCCCAATGAGAACCGGTTCAAGATGCGTTGCTAAGTAATGCACTGGTGACAATTGCCACCGCCAATGATAACGCTACGTTGAAATAGACAGATTGTTGGAAAATTAGTTGGTTTTATTTAATATATCGCACACTAAATCAAAAAGAGTCACAACTCAAAATCCGAGTAACTTTCAGTTAATTGCTTCTGGATCGCACAAAAGTGATTTGATTTTTAAAAACTTGACATCACTGTGCTCTTTAAAGAGTAACGAGAGTAGTCAAACAGAAAAATATTGTATGTATTGGCTGCACTACTTTTTATTAGGCAATCTATGCCAATAAAGCGACCTAAAAAAATTTTTAGTTGTGACTGTTTTTGATTTAGGGTGCGATATATTTAGTTACAAAATCACTGTTATTTCAATCTACGTGTTAGATCAGGTTCGTTGCGCGCTGTAGGTACTCGTTGTTCCTTGTTGTTGTTGATTGGCGGTTTGTCGTTTATCGCGGTTCGTAGGTTATTTTGTTGGTTTGGTTTGGTTTGTTTTTTAATTGTATTTTAAACACGTCTGCCTTTGACAAATATTTTTCGCCATTGACTCTGTTCGTTTTGCTTTGCATAGACCGATTTTCTGGGAATATGTATTAAGTATTTTTTTTTTGGCAAATATTGCAAGCACTGTGGTCTTTTTCTTTTTTTCCTACACCCAAACAAGGGTACATATAAAAATAATTATAACTATTTCTTATACTTTTATTTGTAACCAATTAATATATATATAATTAGCAATATAAGCGATTATTATTTATTTACGCTAAAAAAATCCCAAAGATTTTGGTAAAGCGGTATGACATGACCTTGTGGCATCCTTGCTATATAACATGAAGAAAAATTGGGATGATTAGACAATCGCAGAAATTAAACCAGACATGATCTATATCTTGATTTCACTTCCAAATGATGTAACGTTAGCAGTGCGTTTCACGCGCTTATAACTTTTACGGTATGGTAGCCATCAAACTAATTTTACTCTTAAAATGAAGGTATAGGCCTACCTGATAGCATAAGTAGCAAAACCTTGGACGTTTCTAACATTTTTGTTATTATTTCGTATAAACTAAATAAAAACTCCATGCGAATGTTACGTTAGCAGTCGGAAAATTGGTCATATGCGTTCTTGACGAATATTTTGGTACGTTACTGAAGGGAACAGCACAGGGCGTCTAACACCCCTCCCCCCGTGAAGCACCCTGGGATTCAACATCTATCAGGTGGCGCAAAAAGTAATCCTCCTATCAGAAAATGCTATACATTTTGCGATTGGCCCCTAAAGTCAGTTCTGTTTTGACATTTGTGTAGTAAACACACGCGAAATACACGTTAATAAACAATGTTACGCTACACTGCTCCAGAACGTGGAATATTGCCGACTATTTATTTGACCAAAAATCGGTCGGTGACTTTGTCACAACGTGAATTTCGTCGCAGATTTCCTGGCCGTCCAACGCCTACTGGTCAACGAGTTCTTTTTGCCGCAACTTGATGAATTGGGATTGGGAAACATGTGGTTCCAACAATATGGTGCAACAGCACACACTGCACGTGCCACAACCGATTTAATTACAGCCAAAAAACATCGGGAGCTTACTTTTGCGCCACCCGTTATAATAAGCCGGGCTATGCGTGTGGCTGGACGTCGTAAGAGCCCTCCGCTTGTCTGCACCTCGCTTGTCTTTACCATCGACCGTCGGGAATACTTTAGTTATGCGACCTTTTTTCCGCTGACTACGTGGCTGAGATGCCTCGCAGACCAGGACCAAATCGTTAACGCTTGGAGGTTGAGGTAAGTACTCCGTAACCCACCGTTCCCAAATGCGACCTTTGAGGTTCTGCGCTATACTCCACTGTTTCCTTAAACATATTTTTTCCTCGGCCGGATGTGGTGTCTGCGTGGAATTGACGCAACCGAGTAGAAAGTGGTTCGGCGTCAGCGGTTCGTCATCTTCGTGCGTTAAAGGCAAGTCTGTCAGGGGTCGTGAATTAATTATATTTTCTGCCTCTATAAGCACACTTTGCAGTGTCACTGCTTTAGGTGCAATTTCCCGCAGGTTTTTATTTAGCAGAGATTTAACGATTCTTATTAATCTTTCCCAGCATCCGTTTCGTAGTTCTTTTTGTGCACCTATAAAATATGTGCCATTATCGCTCCGTATTCTGACCGGAGTACCCCGACGATTCACCAAATTTCGGAGGCATACGATGAAGGCATCCGTTGATAAATCCTCAGCGATCTCTATGTGCGCCGCTTTTATAGTCAAACAGGTGAAGATGACACCCCACTTTTTCACTCTCCTCCGCCCTACTGCCATTGAATGGCCCAAACAAATCCACGCCGGCATAAGAAAACGGCCGTACGTATGGTGTGACGCGGGCGGCAGGAAGTTGTCCCACTAATGGCGCTACGGGAATGGCTTTGCTGATTTTACATTTTAGACATTTTCGCTGTACTCTTTTATATACGGGTTTGACATGCGGAATCCAGAATTTTTGCCGCACCTCGTTTATTATAACTGCGATGTCCTGATGATGCCCTTTGTCATGATGATACTGTATGATTAATTCGGCGACTATATGTTTCGATGGTAGTAAGATAGGGTGACGGATCGTAACACCCATGCGACTGTTCGCTTCATCTTGAAGTAGGAATGAAAATTAGTAAAATCAATGAAATTGTTACTTGCCTGACAATAAAGTAGACGGCTAGCTTGACATTCTTCGGTCAAAATTGTTGACGGCTCGACAATAGTGATTGGCCAGCGCTCTTCGTATTTCAAAAACTCTGGACCTCTTAGCCAATGACGGTCTTTATCAAACTTAGGTGGGTTTGAAGGGCGCGTCGCTGCATCTGCTGGATTGTGTTGTACTTAAAATTTCCGCTACACGGTGACCGACGAAAGGCATATTTTTTCTTTCAGATGAGTAAATCCACTGCAGGACTGTTTGTGAGTCACTCCAGAACAAGATGCGACTGATCTCTAAATCGTGATAGTTGACTAGAGTTTGACTCAACCTTGCACCTAACACTGCGGCTTGCAGCTCAAGTCGAGGAACAGACAGCAAACGTTTCGGAGCAGTGCGTGTTTTGGCCATTACGAAGCCACGTCTGCTACAGCATCATGTACTACTCGGAAATAGCTTACGGCTGCGAATGCTACTTGGCTCGCGGCGACAAACGTTCACGAGCTGGAATTCTTTCCACCAGGGTATCCATCTTGCTGTCAGCTCTGCGGGCAGTGCCACATCCCAACTAACACCTTGCCTCCAAGCAGCTTGCACCATGTTTTTCGACGATATTAAGAATTTTCCTAGAAACCCAAATGGATCGAAGACTGACATTACCCCTGGGGGTAGGGGTTTAGAATATGCCCGCGGTAGGCATACCGGTCGTAAGAGGCGACTAATATGCACAAAGGTAATGATGTGCAACTCGATGGTTGATCTACGGATATGATGCCTCCCACCTCTACTCTTTCCTTTCGGAAGGAGGGATGACATGACCTAGAAGGCTCCACTGGTCATACCAAATCGCTACCACGACAGTCGGGCAGTACCGCAAGGGAGTACCGGAGCGTACCGGATTCATATCCGGCCAAGGACTGTTATTTTGACAACACTCCCCAAAACCTTCGAGGAGTGATTTTGTTGCTAAAACAACAACAACAACAACAAGACTGACATGCTCAGTAATTCTCGTTTCGTCGGAGCCTGTGTACCAGATAACACTGGTTCCGGCACGCGATGAAATTTTGTATGGAACTCGAAGGTGTCGCTTTGAGTGTTCCAGTACATGCCGAGCACCTTTTCGGCTTCTTCACTTCGCTCATACTAATAGCTTCACGAATTGCTGATGGTGTATTGTTTAAGGCTGTTACAACGTGACTGGAATTTGACTAGAAATCGCGCAATTCGCAGCCCGCTTGCGAGTTGATGTTGACTACTTGTTGACAAATTGCGATAGCTTCATGATGATCGTCAAAACTGACCACCAGGTCATCGACGTAATGATTGTGGATTATAATGGTTGCCGCATCACGAAATTCCGTTTCAAATCTTTTGGCATTTTTATTTTTCACATGCTCGGCAATACACGGTGAGAACACGGCACCAAATATCATCGACGTCATTACAAACTCTTGTATCGGTTCATTGGAGTGCTTGTTTATCAACATGACGTACCTTAATTTGAGAAAACATTTCTCTTATGTCTTTTTTTGTCTGAATTGTAAAAGTATGAGTATTAGAGGTTGTGCCTGTTATGGCCCCTTTAATAAAACTGAATTGATTGAAAACAGCGTAGTGCGGTAGATACCAAACATGTGTATGCGACAAGCTCTTTTCTTCGGCTGTTAGCTTTCTCGCATTACTCTTTTCCACATACTTTGCCATTTCGCCTTTATACCGCATTGCGAATTCGTAGTCGTTGCTTATTCGCTTTTCTACCGATAGTAATCGCTTTTCAGCCATCTCTCTACGGGGGGGAAATTTCGGTGGAAATGACTTCCATAGAAGGCCTATCTCATATCGATTGCCTACGTTTCGTGTTGCTAACTCTAGAATTTGGTTCGATTGCTTGACAGCATCGGATTCAAGATTACATGATGTTGGGTTGACAACGAAGTTGTCCGTGGCTACTAATATCAAAAGTTACCTTATTCCATATTCCATACTAGTATTCAACTACAATTTTCTTGTTGAAATCATACTAGTCAGAAAAAGTCTATTCCATACTAGTATTCAACTAGTTACAATTTTCATGTTCAAATTGTTCTGGTTTGAAAAGGTTCAAACTCTAATTACCTTATATGCATTCTTTTAACTATGAAATTATTAAAACAAAGTTTGCTTTTAGTTTTTATTTATTTTTATAGCTATTATATGAATTTTTCAGTTGCATTGACCTTTTTCAATCAAAATTTTAAAATATCCTCCCAATTCTGCTTTAACCTCGTAACGACACTGTATGAGAATATTCATTCTAATGTGGAAATGCATCGGGAAAATACTGAAATAACAATACCATATTTTTACAATGTAATCATGAGTTTATTTTCGTATTTTTATTATATCTACAGGTTTCGGTCCCTTTTTGGATTAGAAAGGTTGAATCTTCTTCTAACTAGTTTGATACTAGTCCCACTGGGCTGAAATTTTACTAGTTCATTTCATTTCATTTTGAACTACTATGAAACTGGTATATTTCAACTATATGCAAAGTAGTATGTATATACTAGTAGATGACTGGTATGTTCTGGTCGAAATCTGACAATTGAAATTTCGTAGGACATCAACATTGTAAAAATACCAGTTGCTTATATGAAAATATGACAGTTGGCTGACTAGTTGGGCTTAGTGCACATACTAGCTGTAACGTAGTTTTCAACTAGTTGGTTTGATTGCAGGGTATATATAAACGATAAGTTGTGTTAGTTACACAATCGGCTGAACCGATTTGGCTGAAAATTGGTGGAGAGGTAGTTGAGAACCAGGAAACGGACTGTTACGGATACTGTTTATCCCGTTTTCGAGATATCGCCAATATGTGGACAAGGGGTGCCCCAAAAAAAAATATTTGTACAATATGTGCATCAAATGAAAGGTATTAATGGGAGTTTTAGAAATGTGGACCAGGGATGACCCTAAAAAATTGTTGTACAATATGGGTATCAAACAAAACGTGTTAATAAGAGTTTTAATAGGAAATAGGGCTTAGTTCTATGTGCGAATGCATTTGAGAAAATCGTGGATCGAATGAGACATATAATCGAGATTTGGAACGGGAACGTGAATATGATCCTCAGGAATTAAATTTAGCAGTGCAAACGAATGTGCCCCTACTGAATCAGGAGCAAAGGTATGTTTATGATACGGTTATGAAGGCAATTTATGATGGAAATGGTGGTTTATATTTCCTGGATGCCCCTGGGGGAACTGGTAAGACATTCCTCCTATCTTTAATTTTAGCCACTGTTCGTGAAAGATCCAACATTGCGGTTGGAGTTGCTTCTTCGGGAATAGCAGCCACATTATTAGAAGGGTGTCGTACGTCTCATTCTGCCGTTAAATCTTCAAAATGTTTAGGAACCGGTATGTAATATTGCAAGAAACTCAGAAATGGCAAAAGATTTATCAGCAACAAAGATCGTATTTTGGGACGAATGTACGATGGCGCATAAACGTGCAATAGAAGCACTTAATAGAACATTGAAAGATTTACGCAATGACCCGAGACCTTTTGGAGGCACAATGGTTTTACTGTCTGGCGATTTCCGCCAAATACTGCCAGTAATTCCAAGGTCAACGGTTGCCGACGAAATAAACGCTTGCCTCAAATCATCTCATCTTTGGCGATATGTGAAGAAACTTCAGTTGGCAATAAACATCAGAGTTGCATTGATGAGAAATTGATGAATATATGTATGTAGGTAATGGTAGAGTACATTTCCTCTAAATTTTTGTATCTTTGTCTCATCAAAAGACGAGCTTATTAAAAAAGTGTTTCCAAATATTATTTCAAACTTCAAGAACAATGAATGGTTGAGTGAGAGAGCGATTTTGGCGACTAAGAATAAAGATGTAGATGACCTTAACTATATACACGGTGTCCAACAAGTTCGAATACAAACTTTGTAACTTATTTAAAACCCCAATCAAGTGAGCTTTGACATTTTTTTTTTTTAAATCATGTCTCGTTTCCATGACCGTCAAATTAGTACAAGCTCGAATCTTGGATAGGCGTATAAAAGTTTTTGTCTGAGATGGAGTCAAAGCGCCAGCTAATTGTGAACGCATTTTTAAAAGGCAGACGGCCGTGCTCAATATTCAAGGACTTTAAAAGTGCGGGTTTCAAACGGGATTTTGTTTATAAAACTATTAAGCGGTTCAATGAGACATCGTCCGTTAAAAATAAGCCAAAAAGCGGAAGACCTCGAACGGTTCGGAACAGTGTTAACATAAAAGTTGTGAGGGAACAAATTCGGAGAAACCGTTGCCGATCAGTTTTTTTTTCAAATTGCGCAGAAATTGAATATAAGCAAATCTTCAACACACTCAATATTGAAAAATGATCTTGGCCTAAAGCCGTATAAGAAACAAAAAATTCACGGCGTTTCTGCATCAGCGAAACTAAAGAGAGTCAAAAGAGTATCTGATATTCTTGCTTGGCACGGCGGTGACGAATTCATATTTTCTGATGAAAAGTTGTTCGTTGTACAACAATCTTTCAACTCACAAAACGATCGAGTATGGTCAGTGTCACTAGAAAACGTCCCTGAAAATCAAATGTACGTATCCCGATTTCAAAGCGCTTCTTCCGTCATGGTTTGGGCCGGATTCTGCAAAAGAGGAAAGCTTCCCCTAGTTTTTATCGAAAAGGGGGTTAAAATTAACGCCAATTACTACAAGGAACACGTCTTAAAGGCTGTCGTAGTTAATTCGGTGATGATTATTTTTGCTTTCAACAAGATGGAGCGCCTTCACATACCGCAAACATTGTGCAACAATGGTGTCATGAAAATTTGGCCGATTTTTTGCATAAGGACGAATGGCCACCCAGCAGTCCAGATCTCAATTCATTGGATTTTTTTGCATGGGGTTACATGACGTCGAAGCTTAGCGGTCATCAAATAAAAAAATTGGAAACTTTTCGTAGGGTAATTCACAAAATATGGGACGAAATGCCGATGGATATGGTGCGTGCCGCTTGTTGTTCTTTTGAAAAGCGATTGAGGTTGGTTAAGCGATCCAAAGGAGGTGTGATTAATAAAAACCTACTATAAATATTTATTGATGTTGCATAAACTATTTTATGGAGTAAATTTTATTTATTTATTTAGTAATTAATTAAGTTAAATGCTTGATATAATTAATTAAAAAGTAGTCTAGAATTAAAAAAAAAACACTTACAGACTACATTGATATAGACATAATACAAACTGATTTATTATACAAATATGTTGACAAGTGCAGACTTAAAACTAGGTTTATATAGTGCAAAGTCGATTGCCAAAGAATCAGAGAAAAGATTAAATTCGGTTAATGTTCTGTAAATAGGAGCGTTAGAGGCGTAGAGTGTCCGAGCATAACCCATATAAAAAGTATTACTATTTCTGAGTGGTCTATTTGGAATATGAAACCTGATACTCGCTAGAAGAGCTGGCGCATCGATTGAACCATTAATAATATCGAAGACGAACGTCATCGACAAAATAGTTCTTCTGCATTGCAGAGACTGAAGATTAATGAGTGCACATCTGGCATCGTAGGAAGGAATCGGATCGGAAAAATTAGAGAACGTAGCGCAAAGCGAACAAAGATTTTTTACACACGTTCGAGCCTCTTGATATGACACTCATGGTAGGGTCTCCAAATAAAGCAGGCGTATTCAAGCTTTGAGCGAACGAGCGAGGTGTATAGAAGCTTAAGAGTATACGGATCCCTGAAGTCAGTGGCAAAGCGGCGGATAAAAGCTAAAACAGAATACGACTTTGCGACTTACGACTTTAAGTGAGTCGTGAATGAAAATTTTGAATCAAAAACTACCCCTAAGTCCGAGACTTCAATCCGGGTCGAGAGGGGGGAACTGCCAATGGAGTAAGAAGTAGGAACGACAGGTCGCGATTTAGAAAAGGTCACATGAAAACATTTAGCAACGTTAAGGATTTCACATATCCTTTGTTTTAAGAGGACTTTGCTTTTGTATTCAAACTTTTTGGACACCGTGTAGTTCAGAATCAGATCATTGGAACAATGCATTCATATAAATATATTGACAGTATAACAAACGAAGATGAAGCCACCAACTATCCAATTGAGTTTTTAAACTCATTGGATGTGCCCGGATTACCACCGCATCACTTGCATCTAAAGGTTGGCTCGGAAGTCATAATGCTTCGCAACATAAACCAACCAAAACTGTGCAACGGTACGCGTTTGGTTGTAAAAAAATGTATGAACAATCAATCAATTAACAAATCCCAAAGCGAATGCTTGAAAGTTTGTGGTCTGAAGCTCGAGAATCAATGTTTTTCCCATGGTCAATTATATGTGGCATGTTCACGAGTCGGAAGACCATCTGCGTTGTTTTTTCTTGCGCCTGATAACAAAACAAAAAATGTCGTGTATCACAAAGTGCTTACCTGAAGAAAACAAGAGAGTCTAAAAAAGCCTATTAAATAATATTTATACGCATATTGTCACTTGCGAAGCGAATACATTTGGCGGGTCGAACGGATTGGCGAACTCACCTAAAATTTGCATTGTGAGTGGCGAATGAACTTTTTCGTCTGTCATATTATGTTGCCATTCAAACAAATTCAAAAAGTTCATCCGAATTTTACGTTTCTGTCTTTTTTGTGTCATTTGCTTATGGTTTTATTTATTTATTTGTGCAAAAGAGTGCGATGTTTGTATAATTGTAGTAGGTAGCGAGGATGATGTGCGTCACATTGGAAATGGCAGCTCATACCGAGATCATAAAAAGTGGTGCTAGTTCGGATACAGCTGATCTGGATGTGGGAAGGAGTGGTGCAAAAAAAAGTAAAACTCAGTGGCACCAATGAAAAGCAAAATGTTATTTCTTGCATAAAAACATATTTCAATGGACTCTTCGGGCAATATTTTTCACTTTTTCAAAAAGGGATACCTTCTAAGCGGTAATGACCCATACTAGAAAACACCAGGGAGCATAAAGTTGTCCTGATTTTGCCAGCCAAGTTGAGCCGCCCTCTTCCATTTGTAGCGAAAGGCATGTAAAGGGTTTTAGCTGATAAGTAAATTTACTTTGAATTCATCATTTCAACAACAAAAATATGGGAGCCTCTATTCTTATCAGTAGAAGGCTCATATGATATTGGAAGCGTCCACGATTTCTTGCAAGTATATAATGAAGGGATTGAAGAACGACTTATAGAACGTGACCTTTATTCATCGCGAGACTGCTTAACTTGTAATTCTCCGCTAATCTTCGCTAAGGCAGGCTCTTCAATATATAATTTATCCGCGTCCTTGCGCTGAGACCGGAAGAAATACGAGGACAGGAAGTCCTATGACAAAAGATATTAAACAAATAAGTGCCGATCACGCCATGATATTTGACTGTCAGCACGGGTTCTGTAAGGGAAAGTCCACCGTTACAAATTTACTTGAATTTACAAATCATGTCTCAAATGGCTTTAGAAAAATCTGCACACCGACGTTATTTATACTGATTTCAGCAAAGCTTTCGATAAAGTGTGTCACTCGTTACTTATTCATAAACTAGATCAGTTGGGTTTCCAGCCGGGTCTCAATCGCTGGATCTCTTCTTACCTTAGCGACAGAATACAAAAAGTAGTGTTTAAAAATTGTGAATCCGATGTTATTTATGTCTCCTCTGGAGTTCCTCAAGGAAGCCATCTGGGCCCGATTCTGTTCTTGTTGTTTATAAATGATATTTCTACAGTAATAGAATTTTCGAAAATGTTAATGTATGCCGACGATGTAAAGCTTTTCTTGTCATTCGCATCACCCGAAGATAGCAATAAGCTTCAATCAGATCTAAATACACTAGTTACTTGGTGCGATTTAAATTATATCCCGCTTAATCTAAAGAAATGTAAATACATGCGTTTTTCGAGAGGAATTTCACAGCCAGCTTCCTATACAATTAACAATTATAATCTTGAGCAAATGTATGATTTTGTTGACCTCAGTTTCAACTGCCACATTAACGTAACAGTCAATAAAGCTAGAGACGTTCTAGCATTTGTTAAACGATGGTCTAAAGAATTTAGCGACCCTTATGTAACTAAAACTCTCTTTACTACATTAGTCAGACCGATACTTGAATACGGTTCTATAATTTGGAACCCGCGTTACCAGGTCCACGTGGATCGCTTGGAATCAGTTCAAAAACAATTTTTACTATTTGCCTTAAGAGATCTTCACTGGGATCCCTTGTATAATTTGCCATCGTATACGAGTCGCTTAAAACTAATTAATCTTCACAGCCTTTCTAGTCGGAGGGAAATGCTTGGAATTGTCTTCATGATTAAATTACTAAATGGTTCAATCGTAAGCCCGTTTCTTTTGAGCGAAGTGAACTTCAATGTACCTTCTCGCATATCAAGACATTTTAAACCACTTATCTTGAAACAGTGCCGGACTAATTTTGAATTAAATGAGCCTTTTCGTTGTTTGTGTCAAGATTATAATTCTCATTCTGGTACGTTCGATATCTCAGACTCACTATACAGCATAAAAAAGTCGGTTCTTTCTATCCTAAATACATAGCAACAATTTTTTTTTTTTTTCATATCCTTTGATTCTTATCTTTATTCTTAACAATAACTTTTCGTTGTCAACTAATTATTTATTAATTGTGTAATCTTTTTTACTTAGCTGATGAGGTTTTCTCTGTAGCTGAGCAGTTTTAGATCTCGACGATTAACAAACCAAAGCCTTTCAAAGACTCGGCACGAAAATACTAAATATTAAAGAATTATTATATTAAGCAGGCACATGAAGGAGAGAGCGCGCTTCTCAAGAAGACTAGTGTCAATCTCACCTATCCGAATACACTCCCTGTATGTGGTATGTTCCATCATGACATCAATCATCATTTTAACTACATAGTTAACGACAACACCAGAAAGATTAACTATTTTGTGCACCATAGCTATATACAACCACAGCTTTAATAGCTCACAAATTGAATAAGCAAATAAACATTTATCACTTTTGCAATTCCTTTAAGGAATGAGAAATTTGAAATTACATTTGGGATTCCTTGTAATATAATTGGAAAATTTTCAATTACATTTTCAATTCCTTTCGAAAGTATTTGAGAAGAAATTACATTTGCGCAAAGTACTTTTTTTCAATTCCAAAAAGAAATTTTTTTGTACTTGAGCCTCAAAATTAGGAAATTACATTTGATATTTTTTTTTTTGAGGAATTGAAATGTAATGAACTCCTTTTGTGTGGGGCAAAGGAATTGATTACTTTTCCCATTACATGTACATAATTGGGAATTGAGAGTAATTTAATTCCTAAAGTAATGATTACTACCCAGCTCTGGTTGTCTGTCACCGCTAGGAATAGCGGCATCTCCAAACGGTATAGCATAGGTATAGTTCTGAACTGGTCCAATTTTCTGCAGTGGTAGATATGTACAGAAGCAACATCAACAACAAGGCACAGATATTTATTTATTTATTTCATCTATACTATATAAATGAATTTATATAGTATATTTTGGGGCTGGGCGACTAAGGCCATGTAGCCCCATGTAAAATTGTTTTTATTTTTGTTTATGTTGTTTTTGTTGTTGTTATACTTCGTGAAGTAAATTGTGAAAGTTAAGAGCATCTTTTAAAATTTTAATGGTATTTTCTTGGCTGCAATCGAGCACTTTTGTTAGATTTATGTTTTGGTCTCCTGATATAGTGCAATCTTTGAGTATGTGTTCCACGCTGAGTGTTTTTGCGCACGTTCCGCATTCTCTTGGTCGTGTGCGTTCAAAGTGGTGTTGGGATGTAAACTTTGTTACTCCAACTCTCATACGAGCTATAATTATGCAGTCGGCCCTTGAGAAGTTTGGGTTGTATTTTGGTCGTCCGATGTTGTTGTTGTGTTTTTTTAAGAAGGACTCTGATAGAGACCATTCTTGATAGTGCTTCTCTTTGGCAAGGCTTTTATAAAAGTTGGTTATAATTGACATGGTACTTCCGTTATCAACGGCAAGTTTTTGGCTTTTTTGGCAGCGTCATCCGCTATCTCGTTGCCTTTGATCCCTACGTGTCCTGGTATCCATAGCACTGTGATTTCTGCTTGGGGTGGCAATCCATTTGTGGGGTATGCGACCTGCTCGTTGTTTGTGTTAGAAAGGGATTTGGCTACACTTAAACTGTCTGTACACATGAGTGCGCGACTGGTTGTTGTTGTTGCGTGGTGTGCTGGAACCTTATGGCTGCATTGTAAATTCCAGCGTTCGGTGGTAGTAGTGACTGGTGGACGATGTCATATTCGTCGGCTGATTTTTGTGCTACTACTGCGTATGTTGCTGTTTCGTCGCAGAGTGAACCATCTGTGTATAGGGTGATGTCCGAATGGTGGTTGTTCTTGTATTCCAGAAACGCTTGCCGGTAGAAGGCTGGGCTGGTGTTATTTTTCCTTTGCACACTAAGTGAGATGTTTACCGTTAGCTTAGGGTGTGTTGTACTTTGTTCCATGGGTTTCGAAGGCATTGGTGTATTTGCTATCAGTTGAATGCTGCACCAACTTTTGTTTGCTTTATTTTTGCTTTGTGTTTTGCTTATTATTTCCCAAAAAACGTTGTGCAATGAATGCGCGTAAGACGTGAGCGCTTTTGCGGCCAGATTGGCTGACATGGTTTCCAGTAGCCAGTCAAAATCTTTGAAGCCTGCCTCTACTCTAGTGGCGTCCAGAGGTGTTGGTACTAAAAGCCCCGAAGCTGTTCTAAAGCAGTTATTCATGGCGGTATCTTTTTATTTGCCTCAGATGTCCATCCGTATAGTGTAACGCAATGCTGCACCGCTCCTTCGGCCAACAATCGGCATATTGAGAGTGCTGTATCGATATGTGGGCCTTTTTTCCTGGTACATATTACCTTCAGCACATTTTGGACTTTGCTAAGTTTGTTTATGATATTTTGTACGTGATCATTCCATAGGGCGTTTCTGGTGAAGGTGACACCTAAGATTCTCATGCTGGTTTTTAGTGTTATTGTGGTGTTTCTAATGTGTACGTTGCTAGCATGACAATTTCTTTTTCTGCAACTGTGCAAGGCTTCTATCTTGTTAGGGGGGATCGCTGCTCCGGTCTTATTTGCCCAGTTTTGTATCTTGTCGTCCAGGTTATTTAGCGTTAGCTGTACCTCTGCTTCGGTCCCAGAAGCTAGCGCAAATATGTTGTCTGCATATATTCCTATGAAACTTACGCCCGGTGAATTGTATCGTAATTTTGAAAGTGTGTTTGTGTAGGCGCTGAATAGAAAGACTGAAAGAGGAGACCCCTGTGGGATACCATTGTTTAATGTGTAGGTACGTGAAAAGTATCCTTCTACTTTGACGGAAATTCTTCTGTGTGACAAAAAAGAGTGTATGAGTTTTAGAAGTATTTGCGGCACTCCCCAGTGCTGTAACTCTTTTATAACGTGCGTTGATATGACTCTGTCGAATGCCTTCTCAATATCCTCGGAAATTATCACGCTGTGTTTCTGCTTTTCTAACGAGGTTTTTGTTTTGGTTTCGAGGAGATGACATAGGGTGTGCACTCCGTGTCCAGCTTTATAGGCGTGTTGCGACTTATGAATGTTGTGTCCGTAAGTTTTCCAGAGTCTTTGGGTTATTATTTTATCAAGCAGTTTTGCTAGTACGGATATTAACGAGATTGGAGGATAGCCTTCCGTGGAGTTTTGATTTTTTCCTGGTTTGGGTATCGGTGTAAGCGTTGCATGTTTCCATTCGTGTGGATATATTCCGGATTTGAGAATATCGCTGTATAATTCGCATAGCCGGCTTTTGATTGTGCTAGATGCATTTTTTATCATCGCGTATGTGATTTAATCCTTGCCAGGTGTCTTAACTTTGACCCGTTGGAGCGTGAGGTTTAATTCTGTTACTGTTACTACGTTAGTTGTCCCATCATGATTGTTATTGTTGTATACACAATTGAAGTTGATTTGTGTTTTTTCGTGGATTAAACGAGGATCGAAATTATTGTTTACTATTATTTACAAAGATCGGGGGAAATTCCGGCGCTTTTGGAGATTTGATCTTTTTGACCTTGTTCCAGATGGTTCTCGAGTCCAGTGTCGGGTTTAGTGAGTTGAGGAAACGTGTCCATGTTTCTTTCTTGGCCTGTTTGCATGCTCTTCTTACTTGCGAGCAAATTTTTTTGTAGCTTAAACTATTGGCTGGCGTTTTTTTTGACCTGACAGATATAACGCGCCTACCGAGCCTACAACAGCCGGTTCTACGTACCGGAATGAGTCGGGGTTTCCCCGACCAAGGGCTGTTATTTCACTACCCCCCTGCCTAAACCGTCAGTAATCCCCCCCCCCCCCCCCCCCCCCCCCAATAATGTCATCCTCCGACTAGCTCCTTGCCGCGGGACTGCTCAAGACTCTCCTGCTCCGGGCTGGTATTGAATCCAACCCCGGACCTAGAGCATGGATCTGCTGTATATGCTGGAAGAAAATTTATGTGAAACGTTCACATTCAGTACAATGCTCCAATTGTAACAGATGGTTGCATCTAACTAGTTGCTCCGGACTAAATCCCTCTACTCATAGACCCGCTAGTTTTTATAGAACTTTTGTGGCCCCTATGTTGGCATCAGTCAAGTGCAATAACTGCCTTGGCCTGTGTCACCTGCTTATATGCTCTGGACTCGCGAACAGGAACCTATGGACTGATACGTACGTTGCGCCATGCTGTCGAGCTACGCAACCTTCAACGTCGTCCGACTCGCCTCTACCTTCTGGTAACGCGATTCCTTCGACTTCAAGATTGCGCCGTAGTGCGCGACCCAGCCTATTACCACCTAGGCATACGCACCAGTCCTTGACCCCCAGCATCAACCTACTCCCCCTTCGCATTTCGGTATCCTGCAATTTAATTGCAACGGCCTAACTGGTAAAATTGTTGAAGTGACAAATTTAATGAAGCGACTGAACATCAAGATCGCGGCGATTCAGGAGACAAAGTTAGGTGGAAGGTCGTCTCTTCAGACCTGCAACGGGTACAATGTACACCGTTGTGACCGTGCGAGAGGGCTTGGGTGGTCTGGCATTCATCACGCATCAATCTGTGCAGTATCGTCTATTTGAGCCTGACATCGACCCGAGGGACACCACCTTAGAACGTTACCGCTGCGGGTTGGGGCTTAGAATATGCCCGCGGTAGGCATACCGGTCGTAAGAGGCGACCAATATGCACAAAGGTAATGATGTGCAACTCGATGGTTGATCTACGGATATGATGCCTCCCACCTCTCATTACCCATCTTCTCTTTCCTTTCGGAAGGAGGGATGACATGACCTAGAAGGTTGCACTGGTCATATCAAATCGTTCCCACGACAGTCGGGCAGTACCGCAAGGGAGTACCGGAGCGTACCGGATTCATATCCGGCCAAGGACTGTTATTTCGACAACACTCCCCAAAACCTTCGGGGAGTGATTTTGTTGTTAAAACAACAACAACAACAACAACCTTAGAACGTCAAGGTATGGTGGTCCGGTCAGGCGATGTCGACCTTGAAATCATAAACATTTACATACCTCCTGTCACTTGTTGTCCCAGGGATTACCACCCTGACATTCGTGCGTTACTCAGGGGCGAGAACCGCGTCATCCTTGGTGACTTCAACGCACACCACGACCTGTGGCACTCCAGCCTGCAGGCCGATGGTAGGGGACAGGAGCTGGCTGACCAAATAGATGATTCGACGTTCTGCACGGTAAATGGGGATGCCCCCACTAGAGTGGCGGTAAACTGCTCTAGCTCGCCAGACATCGACATCAGTCAGCGCTGGCCTAATAAAATGCGTTGAATGGCGACCGATGCTGACGCTTGCTTCAGACCACCTACCTATAGTGCTCTCTATCGATCGCCCCACCGACTTTGTCACCGCTGAGAAACGCACTTACACTAACTTCAATAAAGCCGACTGGGAGGGTTTTCTCAACACCACAGAGAGCGCCTTCGCTGCTCTTCCTACCCCGTCTGACGTACGAGAAGTGGAAAAGGCGTTTCGTGTGGCACTAATTTCAGCCTCCCATCAACACATTCCGTCAGGTAGAATAAAGGAAGTGCGTCCATTCTTCCCCGCAGAGGCAGCGGCCCTGGCAAATGAACGTGACCATATTAGACGCCTTGACCCTACGGATCCTCAAATAAGGGATCTTAATGCGGAAATCAGACGCTTAGTAGATCAACACAAACGCGCTAAGTGGGAGGAGCACCTAAGGTCTTGCAACCTCTCGGCTGGAGTTGGAAAATTATGGTCGACGGTGAAATCTTTGTCCAACCCGACTAAACCTAACGACAAAATATCCATCGCCTTCGGTGATAAGGTTCAGTCGAAGCCAAAAAGATGCGCGAGCGCCTTCTGCCGACAATTTGTAATGCATCCTCCGTTGAACAAAGAGATTCGCCGAGCCACCAGGGAAGCGCACAAACACAGAACCAGCGATGCGCCCATTGCCATCTCCACAACTGAAGTTCATGAGGCAATTCGGAGATCTAAGAACACCAAATATATTGGCCCCGATGGCATTTCCATGCTGATGCTGAAACACCTCGGCGACGAAGGCATAAGATACCTTACACACATTTTCAACCTTTCCCTGTCCATCTTTGTTATTCCTGAAAGATGGAGACAAGCAAAGGTGGTCCCACTACTAAAGCCTGGCAAACCAGCTGCCGTAGGGGAGTCATATCGCCCGATATCTCTCCTCTCGCCAGTAGTGAAGGTGTTGGAATCTATCTTGTTGCCGTACTTCACCGCAAACCTGCGGCTCGCCGAACATCAGCATGGATTTCGCAAAAATCACAGCACCACCACCGCGCTGAACGCCATAACCACTCAGATAGTGGACGGATTAAACCAAAAGCGTCCAAACCACAGGACAGTGCTAGTTGCGCTTGACCTGGCCAAAGCTTTTGACACGGTCAACCATGCGCAACTAATCAAAGACCTTGAAGACTCGTCCCTTCCTCCCTGTCTTAAACGTTGGACTGCCAACTACCTGAGTGGTCGTCAATCGTCGGTTGAGTTTAGAGGCGCCAGATCAAAACCCAGAATAGTTAAACCAGGGGTGCCACAGGGTGGTGTCCTATCCCCGTTTTTGTTTAACTATTATGTATCGAAACTTCCCCCCCCCCACCAGAGGGTGTCTCGATCGTCTCTTACGCCGACGATTGTACGATTTTGGCTACTGGCCCCTCCGTTGAAGAACTCTGCTCTCGCATAAACTCCTACCTCCCAGCCGTGTCCGAATCTTCGCCGGGAGAAACCTGGCATTGTCACCGAATAAGTCCTCAGCCACCCTATTCACGACGTGGACAACGCAAGTGAACATGGAATTAGACGTCTACGTTGATAGTGTCAAGCTACCAACTGTCTCACACCCCAAAATCTTAGGGGTCACGTTTGATAACATGTTCAAATACGGCGCTCATCTAACCGCAATTGCCAATAAAGTCCAAAGCCGTAACAAAATCCTCAAGTCCCTAGCTAGCAGCACTTGGGGTAAAGGCAAAGAAACGTTACTAGCTACATATAAAGCAATTGGCCAGCCGGTACTGAGCTACACGACGCCAATATGGTCGCCGGGCTAGCAGACACACACTGGACGAGGCTACAGATCTGCCAAAACACCGCCCTTCGTACCGCCACTGGGTGTCTTCTTATGTCTCCTGAGCATCACCTTCATAACGAAGCGAAAATGCTCGCCGTTAAAGAGCATAGCGAGATGTTGACCAGGCAATTCCTGTTCAACTGTTGCAAGCCGCACCATCCGAACGGACGCCTGGTCAACGAGAATCCGCCCCCCAGGAGCATAAGGAGCCATCTACGCAAACACTACGATGAGATCCGGCACCTGATTTCCACGCCGTTTGATCCTAAGGTGCACCGGCAGGCCCTCACCCTTATCCACACCGATTCGGTAAATTCCTATGTCAGCTCTATTCCAGCGAACGCCGTTCATCAGGCAACAACTCCACCCGTTGCCGAAGAGCGCGGGCTGCCTAGGGAGACTAGAGTGATGCTGGCCCAACTCCGGTCTGGATATTGTAATAGGTTAAACTCTTACCTATCCAGACTGAACCCCGACTTGCCTAATGTTTGTCCGGCATGTGGGTTGTCCCCCCATAATACTAACCACCTTTTCGTCTGCTCAGCTGAGCCTACTCTTCTAACACCCATATCCCTCTGGTCCGCCCCTGTCGAAGCCGCTAGGTTTCTAGGACTTCCGTTAGAAGAGCCTGATGACAATATTGGGTAGATACTGACTACCTAGGCAGGGCTACGTGGCGTTACATCAACAACAACAACAGCAGGGCAAGTAGTGCTACAACAACACTGGTCCAGTGTTGCCAGTAACCGAGCTAAAAAAAAATTCCGAAAATATTTAAAGAAACCCCCGTTTTCTTTCAAAAAAATTTTAAAAATCCCGCCCTACCCATATGCTAACACATATACAGTCCCTCACATAAATAAGTACATACCCTACTAGACAATGTTGAGTACAAAAAGTTTAGCTAATTTTTCCAACACATTCACATTTCCAAAATAAATTTTGTTTTTGGAATTTTTAATGCACAAAAGAGATAATATCGACTGATACATGGCATAGTAACTTAGGTAAAATCACCCGCACAGCTGATATAATTTTTTTTTTTATACACTAGAATCTTAACTATCAAGCTTTGTTTATATTGGGTTTGTTTACATTGGCTTTGTTTACATTTTATAAACAATTGTATTTTCACATATTTGTTGATTCTTAGCCGAAGAAAAAATTTGATTTTTCAGGGGATGCCATGGATTTTTCATAAAAATTTAATTCAATTGAGTTGTCAATATCAGTTTTATTTGACAATAAAGTTTCTTCAAGCAACAACAAAATGTATAGCAGGGTTGCATTTCTCCTCCTGCTTCTACCTATTGGATATGCATTGGACTGATAAAAATGCTTAAGATATGTCATGTTTTCTTTTTGATAGACTTTTCGAATTTGTCAGATGTCAGCATAATAAAACGTCAAAATGAAAAAAAAAAAATT
The DNA here is from genome assembly GCA_951509765.1 of Sphenella marginata. Taxonomy (NCBI): domain Eukaryota; kingdom Metazoa; phylum Arthropoda; class Insecta; order Diptera; family Tephritidae; genus Sphenella; species Sphenella marginata. Next base: position 32,134,748 of record OX608079.1, on the reverse strand, counting down.
AACAAAAAAGTGCCGTTTAAATATTAAGTTAAATTGAATTATGTATATGCTGCTACCCGCTGAATTGCCTCATTGCCCTACTACAGCACTCCAACAAACCTCTTTAACTACGTGGTCGGATCAAGTTTCGTGTCTTCAGGGAATCGGCCACAGTGGACACCATTCAGGAGTTTGAGCTGCCGAGAATCTTTTTAGTGCAAATATTTAAAATGTTTATACTTATGTACATATTTATAAAATAATTATTGTCTACATAGTTATTTAGTACGTAAATATTTTATAAAATATGCAATTTTGTAGTTTTTTTTCATAAATTCATATATGTACATAAGTATTTTACAAATTTATTTTAACTAATAACATAAACTTTAAATTAAATGTATATTTTAAAACTGAAACTATCTTCCATGAGAAAACACAAGTATAATTATTTATTGGTTTACATATGTACATTTGGGTGAAATATACAAAAATAATTCATGCAAACAATCTTTTCATGTGCTCCAAGTGATTATAAGCTCTAAGTTGTTTGTTATTTACACTAGATTTTATTCCACACATTTTCCATATAAAGCGTGCTCGCTTAAATTATTTTTTTTTTAAACGTCAGTGACTATTGAAAAATGCGTTCGCAGTCGGCATAAGAATAAGCCAAAGAGTTGTAGTTCACTATTTGAGCGTGCGTTTTGTTTGTAAACACTTTAAAATGGTGGGGAACTTCATTTAGATACGAAATAAATAAGAGAAGTTATTATTTAGTTCAAGTATTTACTGAAATTTGCCAAATGAGCACGTGGTATTTTACTGCAAACAAGGAAGAACAAGATAATACCCATGGCAACATCAATTACATGGTTGCTTCTGCAAGTACCACAGGAAAGTTTTACAAAGTTTAAGAAGATATCACAAAATGGTCTTTAAACAGAGAAAACTTTTGTACAAACTACTCTAAATTAAATTACCTGCAACAATAAATAGTTTTCAACAACTAATTTCTCATATTTACATAGTTATCATACATTTTTCAATAGGTAGCCGTACTTTTTTTTCAGTCCGCATGAATGAGACCCTGCGTATTTCGCCTCTGAATTCGGAGCTTCCAGTCAGTAGTGGAATTCACTAACTTATAGCGATTCGATTCGGTTCGATTTTTCGAGATTTTCATTAGCGATTCGGTCGCTTGCACTATCGAATATGCGATTCACTAACTTATCTACAACGATGCGGGCAAAGGATTTCTCATCTCGCTATATAACATACTCTATGTTCTCAAATGCCATTTTTTAATGATAATAATATGGATATAGTATTATTATTCCAATTTTTAATAAAAAATTCAAATTATGTGCAATTTATTTAACGACATAGAAAACAACTGCAAATTATGTGTTGTTTAGTTTGCGAAACAGCTGATTGCGAATAAGCGAAAATCGAGAAAAAATAGTTAGTGAATACCAAATATCGTGATAAATATCGGTATGACAAAATGTCGATTGCGAATGTCGTAATCGAAGTTAGTGAATTCCACTACAGGTGAGCACAGCTGTTAGTCGAACAGCTGATTGATAACTTACTTGTAAAGCTTTACAATGTCTTCAACTGTTCGTCCCCTTTCATGATTGTCTGTAGCTTTCCGATTTTCGGACGTACTCTAGAGTTGCCATGTTACATGTATGTATATGTAAATCATTATTAGATGGCTTGATCTTTGCAAAATCTTTTATTTTGTTGGAAAATTAAAATTAGTCGAAAAATCTCGAAAAGAAATGGCGAAATCCCCCAAACAGGCAACACTAAGATCAATGAAAAACAAGTATTCGCACTATAGCGCCGCTGTTATGTGTGTACTCGTACCATGCGCTTTAGCTTCAGTTTACTGGTCAGCGTTTCATAGATCAATTGGTCATGATCAACTCACACACTTGACAGCACTGCCTAATAGAGCAAAAAGTGAGAAATGCATAAAAAAAAAATTATACATAAAAATTAGAAGTAGGCGGGCCACTTTTGGAAAACTATCTTAGACACCAGTTAGGAAAAAATTTCTTACACTTAAATTTGCCGTAAAATACAAGCAAATGAGGGCTTTTTCGCTTTCGCCGTGCGGCCACCTTTATAATTTCGCCATGAGTGACAAATAACTCTTATCCCCAAACGTTGACGAGTAAGGCCTGAGACACATAAAACTTTACAGCCGACTATTACTTTAACAAAAAAGTGCGTCAAATGACGCAACTCAACAACCATGTCACAATGAAACACGATAACATAATTTTCACTTTCATAAAACTGCATTGAAAAATGTTTTCTAGTAATTTTGCTTAATAGATGTGGTTTCAATCAGGGCTGAAAAATAACGTTAAATTTATTAATAAACGAAAAAAACTTTTTATTTCGTTTTGTTTTTCAATAATAATAACATTAAAAGCTCAACAAAAAAATATATCGTTGCGTAGAAAATCAAAAAATAATTATCAAAATAAATTTCGTTTCGGTTTTTATCAAAACAATTCACAAAAATATTTGAAAATTTTTCAAAATAATATTGGTTAATATGGGTCGCAAAAGAGAGGGGGAATCAGTGCGGTCGTGCTTTATCAATGAGAAGTGTATATTTTGTAATTTTGTACTTGCAAAAGACCACTTAGGAAACAAAAAAACCATTTGCTGCGAAAGCACAAAAAACAATTTCTTGCGCTCTCAGAACTACCAATTCCGTAGAATCATCCGAAGATGATGGTAATTTACTGAATACTTTAATGAGCCAAATAGGACATTCTGAATCGGACATCCCAAGCAGAAATGAAGCATTTTCTATAATTGAAAACTTCAATTAATAATTTGAACACAAATCTGCAGGACTTTTGGTAACCAAAACGATTTAGTCATAGTGCTCTATACCAGTTGTATCAAATAATCCATGCAACTCCCGCTACCCAAGTCAGCGTGGAGCGCGCGTTTTCTACATTAAAATATATTATTAATGACTACAGGGCAGCTCTAAGTGACGATCTCACGGAAGCTATTTTAATATTGCGTCTAAACTATTTAAGTTGTTTTCGTTAATTAATTAATTAATTATTCTTTTTAACAAAATAAATTAAAAATATGACATGCGCCCATTTAGTACTTAGTAACTATGTTTTTTTGTTGTGTTCCTTAATTTATTAATTAATTTTTCTACTTGACAAATAAATTCAAATAAAGTGGATTTCCGACCCAGCCTAATTTGCAACATGAATAAACGTTAACGAAAAAAAATTTTTTGTTATTTTTTGAATTGATAATCAAAGAAACAATTTTTTTTGTTATTTTTTGATTTTGATATTCAACAAATTTTTTTTTTTTTGATATTTATCAAAACGAGATATATTTTTGATACTTTTTTTTGATAATTAACAAAACGAGATTTTTTCGTTTATATCGTTGTGCAGCCCTGGTTTCAATGCGATTTGAATTCATACCTTTGTTTAAAACTTATGAAAAAGAATAATAATAGAAAATTTCAAAGTCAGTAAAAGTTAAGTTTTGGGCAACTTCGACTTCGACTTTGAAGTCCAAGTATTGATTGTGTTCACTTTCACGAAATTCTGTGTCTCCCGCTTAACTCTTATTGAAAAAATACATTTTTTTTCATTGGGGATATGAAATTATTTTCGAACTTTTGAGCACATACATAAATAGCACAAAATTATAAGCTAATCCAATATCAGAATCCCCCTTGGGGATATGACACCCGAAACCCCCTCGCCCAGGCCTCTGTATTTCCTCGCGGTCAATAGGTTTTCTTGGAGCACATAAATAGCACATAATTCCCAGATACTAATTTAATTTCAAAACCCATGGTTTCTATGGGGGTGTCTAACTTGACGTTTCGACAAACCCCTTACTTTTGAAGATTAAAAAACAGCACTTAAAATTTGAGCAACAAAAAAATTATCTTTGGAACAGTTAAGCACATAATTATAAGCTAATCCAATATCAGATATTACAACGCATAGCTCCCATACAATCGATTGTTCCGGTAAACAGGTTTTGTCCAATAAATCTTGCAATTAAAAGGGTAGGAACGTAAAATTGCAGGTTTGGTACTTGTTATATATGTAATGTGTGCAGTGAAAATCAGCTAGATCGGACAACTATAAAATATAGCTACCATACAACCGATTGTTTGAGGTTTGGCTATGTATCTTAAAATTACCAGGGCCCGAATGGTTACAGACGTGAACAAGCAACTCGCTACGTAAAAATGTCAATATCGCATTATGACAGCCGTAAACGTACAAATTTATCGAAATTTCGGATGATAACAAAAGTGAACGATTAGATGAACGTACTCGTTCGTTCGAATTGCCGCTCGTTCACAAAATTTTCGATCGAAGGCGAAACGAATAGAAGAAAATATTTGAAAATGAATGCATATTGAGTTTATATTTGTATATATTTATTAATTTAGCTATATTTTTGATAAAGGACAAACTATAATAATCTTAAATTAATGCAAAAGGACATAATTGTGAAATTTATTTACACGCATATACAAAATAAAACGGTCATCTGCAATTGCGCCTATTCCATTATCAACGAGCATACATACATACACACATTTCCTCTGTTGACATTTCGGTTATTATTAGGGGATGATAAACAGATTGCTGGATGTTGGTAAGGCAGTTTGCAAAATGAATGGAAACTTCTTGGAAGTACTGATTTTATCAGCCACTATTGCAGACATAGTTCTGCGCTTAGCGGTCCATACAAATATCAAGCGCAACCGCAACCGCAGACGCAGATGAAAAAAAAAACTCGGCTAATATTAAACTGCACCCAAATACTTGTGCTAATTTAAATCAACTCGAAGAATTCTATGTTTTTCTACATACCACTTTTTGCTGCTCTGCGAATCATCATCAATTAGAAAGTACAACCTCCGGATACCAAGGCATCCAATAACTGAAAATGACAAAATCCTAAATTGCACCCAAACACTTGTGCTAATTTAAATCAACCTCGAAGAATTCTATGTTTTTCCAGGTGGCGCGAACTAACGTCAGTGGAATTAACGTCACTGACGTTAATTCCACTGACGTTAGTTCGCGCCACCTTTTTCCACATACCACTTTTTGCTGCTTTGCGAATCATCCGTTTAGAAACGTACAAACTCCGGACAAAGTTCTTCCTCAGATTTGAAGGAATACTGTGGACAGATCTGGTGCTCTGACACATTTCAATCAAATAATCACTGCTAATAGCGTGTTGATCTCCTCCCCTAGCAGGGCTGAAAAAGTTGCAGCTAGTTGCAGGACTGAAGGAACCGACTTATTGTCCTGACACATAAGACATAAGATTTATTTTAGCGAGGACATAATTGGACACCTCTGTTCATCCCACATCGTTTAATAAAGCTGCAAAATATAAACAAGCACAGAGGTTGATTGCTAAATGTGTGCATATGCATATGCCACACTTACGCATTATTTAAAAGCGGCAGGCGGTCACTTTGGTCTTTAACTGGCAATTACGATTCGTTCACTTTCTTCCATAATATTCCGATATTATTCACTCGCTCTTCGACTGACGTAATTTTTGATCGTACGATAGTGCACTCGTTCACGTCTGTCACGATTCGGGCCCAGTTTTGAAGAGTTTGAACCAATTGTAAGTAAGGATCGGGCACTTAAAAAAGTTATGCCTATTCATGAAAGGTATAAAGCTTCGGCACAACTGAAGACAGCCCTTTCCTCACTTGTTTATTTTTTTTTTTAAATATCGAGGGTTGGGCTGACTGAAGATGGTTCGATATTTTTTGAAAAACAAGTGTAATAAATTTGTCTAAGCTTTAGAGAAGGCGAGTTGTTTTTTAAGTTATTATTATTTTTTATTTTAAAAGGTCGCTAAATACACAAATTATTTTTTATTTTATTTTATTATTTGGCTCAGGTGCTATGTGACCGTTTTGCTCAAATTGTATTTATTCATTTGGCTCAGGTTCTGACGACCATGTTTGCCTAAATGTTCAAAAATGTTCTTTGGAGAACGAGAGGGTATGTATGTATTATTGGTGGCGAGCACTGTTGGCTCTGAGGCATGGCGCGATTGGCTTCCTCATTTTCGCTTGGCAAAACCACCCTTTGGCTTTCCAAAACATAAACTATATCTTCGAAATATTTTATAAGCTGATTTCGAATTACAATAGCATGCAATGCAAATAAAATAAACGAATGAAATAACAGTAGCTTATGTATGTATGTCGCTTAAGCAAAATTAAATGAACGCGTACTAAATTAGCATTAAATATTGGGCAATTAAGTACGATTTCGGTTTTTGATTGGGCTAAAAAGGTTGGGCTAGCTACAGGGAGCTTCCCGAGTTAAACCGTTTAACGACACTAAAGCAATACTTTATTTCCACTGTTCACTTTTACATGGCGATTTCATTCGCGGTGGCAATTGTCGCTAGTGCATTACTTTGCTCTTAACCGGGTTTGGCTAGTTATACACCTTCGGAAAGTTTGGAGGTAGTTTTGGTTATAGATGAATGATTACACTGAAGTAAAATTTCGAACCAGTCTCCAAAGAGCCAGTCTTAAGCTACACGCTGTGGGAATGGTTCTGTGCCGATTAGTGATAGTTTAAAGGCAGTTTGAAATTTCGAAATCTATATCAGTCTTTAACAGTTCGAAATATCGAATATTTATCAATGTTCTTAAAAAATTACTGCTGTGACCAGCGAACTGAAGTATATACTGTGAAAATCTTAAAGATATGTTGGGACGCCTATAAAAGACACACAGGCAAACACATTTTATTTTATAATTTACCTGGGCACACCGAAACGATCCCTCACGACTCCAAAGTTGAATCAGGCGCTTTCCTTGCTCATCGGAATGCCTCATCCATGGCTCCCTGTTGTCGGGTACATCTGTTTGATAGGCCAAAAGCAGCAATGGTAGTACTGTTTTTACAATTTCTTTCCACTTGGTCTTATTTTGCAAAAATTCCCGTTTGAAAATTAATGCAGCTGCATGAATTATCATCTGTCCACGATAGTGATCCAAAAAGAGATTTACCAATTCTTGCTGTGCACACAATTTATCTGACAACTGTGTTGCTTTAAATAGATATTGATCCAAATTAAAAAGTAAATTTGCAGTTTCGGTTACACCAGCTGTTGCAGAACTCGATGACAAAGTAAAACTAATATTCACTTGTCTTTCTAAACAAATAATCAACAACAACCAAAATTCCCAATCCTTCTTTGTAGTTGGCATCTGTTCATATTTGTTCAATACCAACCATACAATATTATACCATTCGCTACTATCGTTTACGAAATTATTTTGCATGCTCATTTCAAGATTGTAAACATACTTAAAGGCATCAACCACTTTATTTTGTTCAATATAGCTTCGAATAAGACGTACGCGCAGTTGGACATCATTTGGCCTCATACTGATTTCCTTCTGTATCAAATCCTCTACTTGATTATTTTCTAAATGGTCATTGTTTAGCAATTTCAAACGCAAAGAAAAAACAGCATCATGTTGCACTTTCTCCGACTCAGCTAGGTCGCACCAATATTTAGCTTTATTAACGTTTATGTTTTTATCCTCTAATAAAAGTTGACAAACATGAGCTAACACATCGGGCTGCTTGGGATTTAATTGTAAGGAACGCTGGTAGGCCTGTAGAGCCTTTTCAGATTTCTTGAGACGTTGGTAACATTGTCCAAGCAGTTTATGTGCTTGATCATTATCCTCTTTTACGCTGATGTAGGAACATAGATATTGCTCCGCTGAGGAATACTCGTTAATTTTGTAATAAAGTTTTGCAATAGTAAAGCTTCTTAAGTTTCGCTGAAAGATAAAGGAAAATCCAACAAATAATTACATAAAATTAAACAGAATCAGGGTTTATTTTACTTTATTAGAGAGATTAAGTTTTGCAGTATTACGGATTGCATAAATTAGCTGTTTTCGGGTACAAAACTTGGAAAACTTGTCTAGAAAAGCAAAAAGATTCAACCGAACAGGAGTCAGTAAAAACTTGCAACCAAAACATCTGTTGTTATTTTGATTGGTCAATAGTTCAAACTTTTAATTTTTCGTTGTTACTTTCACTTGTCACGATCAATTGTTTTTCACTTACAATTTTTACTTAGTAAAATTCACCCGGTAGAAACTTGTAGCTCTCTTTGTCAATGAAATCTCAAAAGTCAAGTGTTGTGTAACATAACACTCTCTTAGTAAAAACTTTATAAAAATTGTTATGTTACGGAACACAGCTATTGTAAAATAAACACACAAAATTATTTACAATCAGCAATTATAGTACATACTCTAAAAACTATGTATATTTTTCGACGCAGATTAAGTCTTTTGTGTCCTTTACATTCATAATTTTAGGTTTATCTTCCTGGCTTTTTCCTACCGTTTTTTACTCAAAACTGTATTATTACTAGCTTGTAAAACAAGAACTTGCAATTAATATGAGCATATGCAACGTTATTGATGGGACCTAACTACCGCATTGCTTTGTTAGCACCCCTAACAGATTAATACAAATTAGAATAAGCTTGCTGCTGTTCGTAAAAATGCGTATCCAAAAATTAAAAATTATTTTGGGCACATTTAAAGCTTTTCTGACCAGACGACTAATATATTATAGTCCAAAACTTCGAAATGAATTGGTAAAAATTACCATTTTCATTTTAAAATCTAAAAGAGCTATTTACCACTACCGTTGACTTCTCTATGAAGCGATATGGCCCTCTCACCAGTAATTAACACGATGGCGACTTAGTCATTCCCACAACAGCCGGTTCTACGTACCGGAATGACTTGGGTTTTTCCCGACCAAGGTCTGTTATTTCGCTACCCCTGCCTAAACCGTCGGTTATCCTCCCCCGCACACAGCAGCTCACAGCTACTCCCTACGTAGCACTTCCCATGCTGAGCGTCCGCCGACTCCCTGCCCTTCAGTAAGCGCCTCTTTTCCCCGCATCAGCACCAGTATAAATGGTTGTTGTTGTTGTAGCGCTACTTAGCCCTACCTAGGTAGTCAGTATCTTATCCAGTATTGTCATCAAACTCTTCTATCGGATGTCCTAGAAACCTAGCGGCTTCGACAGGGGTGGACCAGAGGGATATGGGTGTTAGAAGAGTAGGCTCGGTTGAGCAGACAAAAAAATGATTTGTATTATGGGGGGACAAGCCGCATGCCGGACAAACATTAGGCTAGTCGGGGTTCAGTCTGGATAGGTAAGAGTTAAACCTATTACAATGTCCAGGCCGGAGTTTAGCCAGCATCACCATAGTCTCCCTAGGCAGCTTGCGTTCCTCTTCGGCAACGGGTGGCGTTGTTGCCTGAAGAACGGCGTTTGCCGGGAGAGAGCCGACAAAGGAATTTACCGAATTCGTATGGATGACACCAGTATAAGTTGTTGTGGTTGTTGTTAGCAGTGCTTCGCCCTGCCCAAAGGGCCAGTATACTCCTAGTATGTCCCGAAGAACACGAAAAGAGATGTTGCGTGTCATGGGGGGCCATACCGCATGCAGGGCATGTGTTCGGTATTTTGGGGTTCAGTCTGGACAAATAGGAGTTCAGCCTATTGCAGTATCCGGACCGAAGTTGAGCCAGCATGACTCTAGTCTCCCTCGGAAGGACACGTTCTTCCTCAGCAATAACGGGTGGTTGGGCACCAATAACGGGGTTCACAGGCCGGGATCTGAGGGATCTGTCCACCGACTTAGTGTGGAGGTCCTTTAGGGCCCGCCTATGGTCCCGCAGATCAAACGGCAACGAGATGTGATGCCGGATCTCATCATAATGCTTTTGGAGATGCTTCCTTATGTCTCTGGGGGGCGGAGTTTCATCCAGTAGCTGTCTATTTGGTTGACTGGGTCTATGACAGTTCAAAAAGAACTACCTACTTAAAAGTTCCGCATGCTCGCGAACGCTGAGCATTTTAGCCTCTTGGTGAAGGTGAGACTCAGGAGACATAAGCCAACAGCCCGTCGCGGTTCTGATTGCGGTGTTTTGGCAGACCTGCAATTTCCTCCAGTTGGTGTCGTGAAGGTTTGGCGACCATATGGGCGCAGCATAATCAATAACCGGTCGGCCAATAGCCTTATAGGTGACCAGCAACGTTTCTTTGTCTTTGCCCCAAGTACTGCCGGCCAGTGACTTGAGGATCTTGTTGCGGCTTTGTACCTTTGAAGCTATTGAGGTGGCATGATTAGCGAAGGTGAGGCTATTGTCGAATGTGACCCCTAGAATTTTGGGGTGGTTGACTGTAGGTAGTGGAACACCATCTACGTGGACATTAAACTCCTGCCCCATCTGCGCATTACACGTGGTGAAAAGGGTCGTCGTAGATTTTGTCGGGGACAGGGTCAGGTTCCGCTCTGTGAAGAAGCTGGAAAGATCGTGCGGGTAGTCGTTCAGTCGCGTACAAAGTTCGTCCGTGGAAGGTCCTTTTCCCGTGGCCATCACGGTGCAGTCGTCAGCGTACGAAACGACGGAGACCCCCTCTGGTGGAGGAGGGAGGCTCGAGATGTAGAAGTTAAACAGAAGGGGTGAAAGGACACCACCCTGCGGAACCCCTTGTCTAATTCTTCTAGGTCTTTAAGGAGTGTGGCGTGGTTGACTGTGTCGTAGGCTTTCGACAGGTCGAGCGCCACGAGAACCGTTGTTGTTGTTAGCAGTGCTTCGCCCTGCCCAAAGGGCCAGAACACTCCTAGTTGTCATCGGGCTCTTCTAACGGAAGTCCAAGGAAACGCGCTGTTTCAACAGGGTTGGACCAAAGTGATAAGGGAGTTAGAAGAGTATGTTCCGAAGAACACGAAAAGAGATGTTGCGTGTCGTGGGGGGCCATACCGCATGCAGGGCATGTGTTTGGTATGGTAGGGTTCAGTCTGGACAAATAGGAGTTCAGCCTATTGCAATATCCAGACCGAAGTTGAGCCAGCATGACTCTAGTCTCCCTCGGAAGGACACGTTCTTCCTCAGCAAGAACGGGTGGTTGGGCACCAATAACGGGGTTCACAGGCCGGGATCTGAGGGATCTGTCCACCGACTCAGTGTGGAGGTCCTTTAGGGCCCGCCTATGGTCCCGCAGATCAAACGGCAACGAGATGTGATGCCGGATCTCATCATAATGCTTCCGGAGATGCTTCCTTATGTCTCTAGGGGGCGGAGTTTCATCCAATAGCTGTCGATTTGGATGACTGGGACGGTGGCAGTTCAGAGGGAACTGCCTACTTAAAAGTTCCGCATGCTCGCGAACGTTGAGCATTTGAGCCTCCTGGTGGAGATGAGACTCAGGAGACATAAGCAAACAACCCGTCGCAGTTCTGATGGCGGTGTTTTGGCAGACCTGCAATTTCCTCCAGTTGGTGTCGTGAAGGTTAGGCGACCATATGGGCGCAGCATAATCAATAACCGGTCGGCCAATAGCCTTATAGGTGACCAGCAACGTTTCTTTGTCTTTGCCCCAAGTACTGCCGGCGAGTGACTTGAGGATCTTGTTGCGGCTTTGTACCTTTGAAGCTATTGCGGTGGCATGATTAGCGAAGGTGAGGCTATTGTCGAATGTAACCTCTAGAATTTTGGGGTGGTTGACAGTAGGTAGTGGAACACCATCTACGTGGACATTCAACTCCTGCCCCATCTGCGCAGTCCACGTGGTGAACAACGTCGCCGTAGATTTAGTCGGGGAAAGAGTCAGGTTCCGCTCTGTGAAGAAGCAGGAAAGGTCGCGCAGGTAGTCATTCAGTCTAGTACAAAGTTCGTCTGTCGAAGGTCCTTTGCCCGTGGCCATCACAGTGCAGTCGTCAGCGTACGAAACGATGGAGACCCCCTCTGGTGGGGGAGAGAGGCTCGAGATGTAGAAGTTAAACAGAAGGGGTGAAAGAACACCACCCTGCGGAACCCCTTGTCTAATTCTTCTAGGTCTACATCTCTCGTTTCGAAACTGCACTGACGCCAGCCGACCGTTCAAGTAGTTGGCGGTCCACCTTTTTAGGCCGGCAGGAAGCGGTGTCTCCTCCAGGTCTTCAAGGAGTGTGGCGTGGTTGACTGTGTCGAAGGCTTTCGACAGGTCAAGTGCCACGAGAACCGTCCTGTGGTTTGGTAGGTGTTGGTTCAAACCGAAGTTAATCTGCGTCGTGATGGCGTTCAAAGCTGATGTTGTGCTATGGTTTTTACGGAAGCCATGTTGATGATTGGCCAGCTGCAGGTTTGCAGTATAATATGGGAGCAGAATGGCCTCCAACAACTGCACTACCGGCGAAAGGAGAGATATCGGACGATAAGAGTCTCCTTGATTTGCCGGCTTCCCAGGCTTTAGGCAATTCCGTCGGGTCCGAGTGATCTTGAAGGTTTGGCCTTCCTTATAGCTTCCTTGACCTCTGCAGCGGAGACGACAATGGGCGCGGCTGCGTGTTTGTGTTTGTGCGCGCGTCGGATGGCTTTTCTCTTAGCCCTATCCGCAGGAGAATGCAGTATAAATTGCCGGCAGAATGCGCTCGCGCACTTCCTGGGGTCCGACTTGACGTTATCGCCGAAAGCAATGGCGACCTTGTCATTGTATTTGGTCGGGTTGGATAGGGCCTTGACTGTCGACCATAATTTGCCGACCCCGCCGGAGAGGTTGCATGACTCTAGGTGTTCTTTCCACTTCTTCAATTTATGATCATTGACAGTCCGACGGATTTCTGTGTTGAGATCCTTTATTCTTGGATCTGCGGGGTTCAAGAGTCTCACTTGGTCACGTTCTCTTGCCATTGCCGCTGCTTCCGCAGGGAAATTCGGCCGAATTTCCAGGATTCTGCCAGCAGGGATGAAGCGGCAAGAGGCTGAATCGATGACTTTGCGAAGCTCTTTCTCACCTTTGCATACGTCCGTCGGTGTGGGTAGGTCAGCGAAGGAGTGCTCTGTAAAGTCCGTGAAGCGGTCCCAGTCCGCTTTACTAAAGTTGATGTACGTTCGTTTTTCTGTCGTTATGAAGTCGGACGGTCGTTCGATGTCTAGTAGGATGGGTAGGTGTTCAGATGCCAGTGTAAGCATAGGTTGCCAGTTAACGTGGTTGATAAGGCCCGCACTTGAAATGGAGATGTCTGGCGAACTGTGGCAGTTACCTGCCACCCTAGTGGGGGCATCTCCATTCAGTGTACAGAATGCCGAATTATCTATTTGCTCTGCGAGTGCGTGCCCTCTGCTATCTGCTGGCAAGTTGGAGTGCCAGAGATCGTGATGTGCGTTGAAATCACCTAAGATGAGGCAGTTATCGCCCCTTAGCAACGCACTAATATCAGGGCGATAATCACGGGGGCAGCACGTAACAGGGGGAATGTATATATTTAACACTCGCAGGTCGACGTCGCCTGTCCGGACTGCTATGCCCTGGCATTCAAGGGTAGAGTCCCTGGGGTCAACGTCTACGTTAGCATTCAGTTTGGTCTCCTGAATGGCGGCCAGTTTAATCTTGTTCGACTTCATAAAGTCTGTTATCTCCGCGATCTTACCAGCTAACCCGTTGCAGTTCAGCTGTAGGATTTTGAAGTGTGTCGGGAGGGAGGGTGGAGGCATGCTGGGGGTAAGGGACGGATGCGGTTGCCTAGGTGGAGGTGGGCATAGTCCCAAGCTGTGACGCAGTCTAGGGTTCAGCGCGTCTTGGCCGATGTTGTGTGGCGTGGAGGGCGGCTGAGTACTGCAGCAAGGGGCAATAAATGCATCCGTCCAAAGGTTCCTGTTTGCGAGCCCAGAGCACATATGGATGTGGCACAGGCCAAGGCAGTTATTGCACTTAACCGATGCCGCAGGCGTATATAGTCTTTGCCGACAAACAGTGCACGTGGTGGAAGGTACGAGGAGGTTATGTTCCTGACCCACGTGCATGCTGGAAGTAGGGGGGGACGAGAGTGGGGACTGAGGTGAGGCGGGAGCATCAAGGCTGCAGGTCGTGAAGACCGGGCCACTGTCGTGGCCATTTGATGATGGTAGGTGCGGTGTGTGTGCGCCGGAGCGACGCGGGACGCGCGTGTGCGCGAACAACATGGTGCCTCAAAAGTACTGAAAAAAGTACGGGTTCTGGGGATGGCAGGGTTAAGCTCTGAGCATCCAGATCTATGCAACCATCTCTTGCATTTACTGCATTGAACGGAATGTGAACGTTTAACATATATTTTCTTCCAGCAGACGCAGCAGATCCAGTCTCTCGGTCCGGGGTTGGATTCGATACCAGCCCGTAGCAAGAGCCATTGGAGCAACCCTGCTGCAAGGGATTGCTCCGAGGATGACAATTTAGGAGTGGGATTGGACAAATTGGACAGGGTTACACTGAAATAACAGCCCTTGGCCGGGTAAAACCCGGGTCATTCCGGTACGTAGAACCGGCTGTTGTGGGAACCGTCCTGTGGCTTGGTTGGTGTTGGTTCAAACCGAAGTTAATCTGCGTCGTGATGGCGTTCAATGCCGATGTTGTGCTGTGATTTTTATGTAAGCCATGTTGATGATTGGCCAGCTGCAGGTTTGCAGTGTAGTATGGGAGCGAGATAGCCTCTAGCAACCGGCGAGAGGAGAGATATCGGACGATAAGAATCTCCTTGGCTCGCCGGCTCCCCAGGTTTTAGGAGGGGGACCACAGTCGCGTGTTTCCAGATATCTGGTATGACGAAAGTGGTCAGTGAGAGGTTGAATAGAGCGGCCAAGTACTTGTGCCCCTCGTGGCCGAGGTGTTTCAGCATCTTCATGGAAATTCCGTCGGGTCCGAGTGATCTGGATGGATTCGCCTTCCTTATAGCTTCCTTGACCTCTGCGACGGAGACGACAATGTGCGCACGTCGAATGGCTTTCCTCTTAGCCCTATCCGCAGGAGAATGCAGTATAAATTGCCGGCAGAATGCGCTCGCGCATTTCCTGGGGTCCGATTTGACGCAATCGCCGAAAGCAATGGCGACCTTGTCATTGTATTTGGTCGGGTTGGATAGGGCCTTGACAGTTGACCATAGTTTGCCGACACCGCCGGAGAGGTTGCATGACTCTAGGTGTTCTTTCCACTTTTTCAATTTATGGTCATTGACAGTCCGACGGATTTCTGCGTTGAGATCCTTTATTCTTGGATCTGCGGGGTTCAAGAGTCTCACTTGGTCACGTTCTCTTGCAATTGCCGCTGCTTCCGCATGGAAATTCGGTCGAATTTCCGGGGATGAAGCGGCCGGAGGCTGAATCGATGACTTTGCGAAACTCTTTCTCAACTTTGCATACGTCCGTCGGTGTGGGTAGGTCAGCGAAGGAGTGCTCTGTAAAGTCCGTGAAGCGGTCCCAGTCCGCTTTACTAAAGTTAATGTACTTTCGTTTTTCTGTCGTTATGAAGTCGGACGGTCGTTCGATGTTTAGTAGGATGGGTAATATCAGGGCGATAGTCGCGGGGACAGCACGTAACAGGGGGAATGTATATATTTATCACTCGCAGGTCGACGTCGCCTGTCCGGACTGCTATGCCCTGGCATTCAAGGGTAGAGTCCCTGGGGTCAACGTCCGGGGAAAATAGTTAATACTGTACAGTATGGTGTGTGATGAATGCAAGGCCGCCCCATGACCGCTGGGACGGTCTTTCCTATGTACATTTTACCCATCTCGAGTACGTAAGTCCGAGTTAGCGTTCAGTTTGGTCTCCTGAATGGCGGCCAGTTTAATGTTGTTCGTCTTCATAAAGTCTGTTATCTCCGCGATCTTTCCAGCTAATCCGTTGCAGTTCAGCTGTAGGATTTTTAAGTATGTCGGTAGGGAGGGTGAAGGCATGCTGGGGGTAAGTGATGGATGTGGTTGCCTGGATGGAGGTAGGCTTAGTCCCAAGCTGTGACGCAGTCTAGGATTCGTCCGTGGAAGGTCCTTTGCCCGTGGCCATCACGGTGCAGTCGTCAGCGTACGAAACGACGGAGACCCCCTCTGGTGGAGGAGGGAGGCTCGAGATGCAGAAGTTAAACAGAAGGGGTGAAAGGACACCACCCTGCGGAACCCCTTGTCTAATTCTTGTAGGTCTACATCTCTCGTTTCGAAACTGCACTGACGCCAGCCGACCGTTTTGATAGTTGGCAGTCCATCGTTTTAGGCCGGCAGGGAGCGGTGTCTCCTCCAGGTCTTTAAGGAGTGTGGCGTGGTTGACTGTGTCGAAGGCTTTCGACAGGTCGAGCGCCACGATAACCGTCCTGTGGCTTGGTTGGTGTTGGTTCAAACCGAAGTTAATCTGCGTCGTGATGGCGTTCAATGCCGATGTTGTGCTGTGATTTTTATGGAAGCCATGTTGATGATTGGCCAGCTGAAGGTTTGCAGTGCAGTATGGGAGCAAGATAGCCTCTAGCAACTTCACTACCGGCGAGAGGAGAGATATCGGACGATAAGAATCTCCTTGGCTCGCCGGCTCCCCAGGTTTTAGGAGGGGGACCACAGTCGCGTGTTTCCAGATATCTGGTAGGACGAAAGTGGTCAGTGAGAGGTTGAATAGAGCCGCCAAGTACGTTTGCCCCTCGTGGCCGAGGTGTTTCAGCATCTTCATGGCAATTCCGTCGGGTCCGAGTGATCTGGATGGATTCGCCTTCCTTATAGCTTCCTTGACCTCTGCGACGGAGACGACAATGGGCGCGGCTGTATGTTTGTGTTTGTGCGCACGTCGAATGGCTTTCCTCTTAGCCCTATCCGCAGGAGAATGCAGTATAAATTGCCGGCAGAATGCGCTCGCGCATTTCCTGGGGTCCGATTTGACGCAATCGCCGAAAGCAATGGCGACCTTGTCAATGTATTTGGTCGGGTTGGATAGGGCCTTGACTGTTGACCATAGTTTGCCGACACCGCCGGAGAGGTTGCATGACTCTAGGTGTTCTTTCCACTTTTTCAATTTATGGTCATTGACAGTCCGACGGATTTCTGCGTTGAGATCCTTTATTCTTGGATCTGCGGGGTTCAAGAGTCTCACTTGGTCACGTTCTCTTGCCGTTGCCGCAGGGAAATTCGGTCGAATTTCCGGGAATGAAGCGGCCGGAGGCTGAATCGATGACTTTGCGAAACTCTTTCTCAACTTTGCGTACGTCCGTCGGTGTGGGTAGGTCAGCGAAGGAGTGCTCTGTAAAGTCCGTGAAGCGGTCCCAGTCCGCTTTTCTAAAGTTAATGTACGTTCGTTTTTCTGTCGTTATGAAGTCGGACGGTCGTTCGATGTTTAGTAGGATGGGTAGGTGGTCTGATGCCAGTGTAAGCATAGGTTGCCTGTTAACGTGGTTGATAAGGCCCGCACTTGAAATGGAGATGTCTGGCGAGCTGTGGCAGTTACCTGCCACCCTAGTAGGGGCATCTCCATTCAATGTACAGAATGCCGAGTTGTCTATTTGCTCTGCAAGTGCGTGCCCTCTGTTATCTGCTGGCAAGTTGGAGTGCCAGAGATCGTGATGTGCGTTGAAATCACCTAGGATGAGGCAGTTACCGCCCCTTAGCAACGCACTAATATCAGGGCGATAGTCGCGGGGACAGCACGTAACAGGGGGAATGTATATATTTATCACTCGCAGGTCGACGTCGCCTGTCCGGACTGCTATGCCCTGGCATTCCAGGGTAGAGTCCCTGGGGTCAACGTCCGGGGAAAATAGTTTATACTGTACAGTATGGTGTGTGATGAATGCAAGGCCGCCCCCATGACCGCTGGGACGGTCTTTCCTATGCACATTGTGCCCATTTCGAGTACGTAAGTCCGAGTTAGCGTTCAGTTTGGTCTCCTGAATAGCGGCCAGTTTAATGTTGTTCGACTTCAGAAAGTCTGTTATCTCCGCGATCTTTCCAGCTAATCCGTTGCAGTTCAGCTGTAGGATTTTGAAGTGTGTCGGTAGGGAGGGTGAAGGCATGCTGTGGGTAAGGGATGTGGTTGCCTGGATGGAGGTAGGCTTAGTCCCAAGCTGTGACGCAGTCTAGGATTCAGCGTGCCATGGCCGATGTTGTGTGTGCGTAAAGGGCGGCTGAGTACTGCAGCAAGGGGCTATAAATGCATCCGTCCAAAGGTTCCTGTTTGCAAGCCCAGAGCACATATGGATGTGGCACAGGCCAAGGCAGTTATTGCACTTAACCGATGCCGCAGGCGTATATAATCTTTGCCGACAAACAGTGCACGTGGTGAAAGGTACGAGGAGGTTATGTTCCTGACCCACGTGCATTCTGGAAGTAGGGGGTGACGAGAGTGGGGACTGAGGTGAGGCGGGTGCAGCAAGGCTGCTGGTCGTGGAGACCGGGCCACCGTTGTGGCCATTTGGTGATGGTAAGTGCGGTGTGTGTACGCCGGAGCGACGAAAACCGCGAGACGCACTTGCGCGCGAACAACATGGTGCCTCAAAAGTACTGAAAAAAGTACGGGTTCTGGGGATGGCAGGGTTAAGCCCTGAGCATCCAGATCTATGCAACCATCTCTTGCATTTGCTGCATTGAACGGAATGTGAACGTTTGACATATATTTTCTTCCAGCAGACGCAGCAGATCCAGACTCTTGGTCCGGAGTTCGATTCGATACCAGCCCGTAACAAGAGACATTGGAGCAACCCTGCTGCAAGGGATTGCTCCGGGGATGACAATTTAGGAGTGGGACTGGACAAATTGGACAGGGTTACACCGAAATAACAGCCCTTGGCCGGGAAAACCCGGGTCATTCCGGTACGTAGAACCGGCTGTTGTGGGAATGTATATAGTTGTTGTTGTTGTTGTTTTTACAACAAAATCACTCCCCGAAGGTTTTGGGGAGTGTTGTCGAAATAACAGTCCTTGGCCGGATATGAATCCGGTACGCTCCGGTACTCCCTTGCGGTACTGCCCGACTGTCGTGGGAGCGATTTGGTATGACCAGTGCAACCATCAGCTTCTGGTCCCTTATACACGCATGCGGCATCAGTAAAGTGCAATAACTGCCTTGGCCTGTGTCACCTGCTTATATGCTCTTGACTCGGAAACAGGAACTTATGGACTTGTTGTTGTTAGCAGTGCTTCGCCCTGCCAAAAGAGCCAGTTCACTCTAAATTGTCATCAAGTTATTGTAATAGGAGTCCGAGGGGCCATACCGCATGCAGGGCATGTGTTTGGTATGGTGGGGTTCAGTCTGGATAAACAGGAGTTTAGCCTATTGCAATATCCAGACCGGAGTTGTGCCAGCATGACACTAGTTTCCCTCGTTTTTCCTCACCAAGAACAGGTTGTTGGGTGTCGATAACGGAGTTCACAGCCAGGGATCTGAGTGATCTGTCAACCGACTCGGTGTGGAGGTCTTTTAGGACCCGCCTGTGGTCCCGCAGATTAAACGGCAACGAGATGTAATGCCGGATCTCGTCATAAGCCTTTCGGAGATGTTGCCTTATGTTACTGTGGGGCGTGGTCGTAGGTCTACATCTCTCGTTTCGGAACTTCATTGACGCTAGCCGACCGTTTAGATAGGCCGCCAGAAAGCGGTGTCTCCTCCAGGTCTCTAAGGAGTGGAGCATGGTTGACCGTGTCGAAAGCGCAACCAGCACTGCCCTGTGATTTGGGCGCTTTTGGTTTAGTCCATCCTCTATCTGAATGGTGATGGCATTCAGCGCGGTGGTGGTGCTGTGGTTTTTGCGACAACCATGCTGATGTTCGGCGAGCCCCAAATTTGCGGTGAAGTACGGTAGTAAGACAGAATCCAGCAATTTCACTACTGGGGAGAGGAGTGATATCGGGCGACATTATTCCCCCACGGCAGCTGGCTTGCCAGGCTTTAGTAGTGGGACCACCCTTGCCTGTCGCCATCTTTCAGGAATGACAAAGGTGGACAGGGAAAGGTTGAAAATGTGTGTTAGGTATTTTACTCCTTCGTCGCCGAGATGTTTCAGCATCAGCATGGAAATGTCATCGGGCCTATGTATATGGTGTTTTTCGATCTACGATCCTGTGGTGGAGACGGCAATGGGCGCATCGCTGTTTATGGGTTTATGTGCTTCCCTGGGTGCTCGGCGAATTTCCTTGTCCAACGGAGGATGCATTACAATTTATCGGCAGAAGGCGCTCACCCATCTTTTTGGCTTCGACTGAACCTACCTTCAACCTGGACGGTTGGACCAGAGTGATAAAGGTTTTAGAAGAGTGTGTTCAGTAGAACAGGAAAAGAGATGTTGTGTCATGAGGGGTATGCAGGGCATGTCTTCGGTATGGTGGGGTTCAGTCTGGATAAATAGGAGTTCAGCCTATTGCAGTATCCATACCGCAGTTGTGCCAGCATGACACTAGTTTTCCTCGGAAGGACACGTTCTTCCTCAGCAAGCACAGGTGGTTGGGTGTCAATAACGGAGTTTTCAGGGATCTGTCCACCGACTCGGTGTGGAGGTCCTTTAGGAGCCGCCTGTGGTCCTGCAGGTCAAACGGCAACGAGATGTGATGTCGGATCTCATCATAATCCTTTCTGAGATGTTTCCTTATGTCTTCGGGGGGCGGAGTTTCATCCAATAGTTGTCGGTTTGGATGGCTAGGTCTATGACAGTTCAGAAGGAACTGCCTACTTAAAAGTTCCGCATGCTCTCGAACGTTGAGCATTTTAGCCTCCTGGTGAAGGTGAGACTCAGGTGACAACAGCCAGTCGCAGTTCTGATGGCGGTGTTTTGGCAGACCTGCAATTTCCTTCAGTTGGTGTCGTGAAGGTTTGGCGGTCGGCCAATAGCCTTATAGGTGGCGAGCAACGTATATTTGTCTTTGCCCCAAGTACTGCCGGCCAGTGACTTGAGGATCTTGTTGCGGCTTTGTACCTTGGAAGCTATTGCGGTGGCATGATTATCGAAGGTGAGGCTATTGTCGAATGTAACCCTTAAGATTTTGGTTGGTCGTAAGAGGCGACTAATATGCACAACGGTAATGATTTGCAACTCGAAGGTTGATCTACGGATGTGATGCCTCTCACCTCTCATTGTTTTTGTTGTTGTTGTAGCGCTACTTAGCCAGTATCTTAACCAGTATTGTCATCAAACTCTTCTAACCAGCGGCTTCGACAGGGGTGGACCAGAGGGATATGGGTGTTAGACGAGTAGGCTCGGCTGAGCAGACAAAAAGATGATTTGTATTATGGGGGGACAAGCCGCATGCCGGATAAACATTAGGCAAGTCCGGGTTCAGTCTGGATAGGTAAGAGTTTAACCTATTACAATATCCAGACCGGAGTTGATCTAGCGACAGCCAGTTCTACGTACCGGAATGACTCGGGGTTCCCCGACCAAGGGCTGTTATTTCGCTACCCCCTGGCTAAACCATCACCTCTCATTACCCATCTTCTCTTTCCTTTCCGAATCGTCAGTCGAGCACGTCAGTCGAGCAGTACCGCAAGGGAGTACCAGAGCGTACCGGATTCGTATCCGGCTAAGGACTGTTATTTCGACAACACTCCCCAAAACCTTCGGGGTGTGATTTTTGTTGCTACAACAACAGGTATGTAAATATTAATAATCTCTAGGTCGACATCGGCTGACCGGACAATCTATTCTTAACTTTCTAAGGTGGTGACCCTCGAATGGGCATCAGTCTCAAATAGACGGTATTGCTACGTAAGGAGTCTTGTGCCAATTTTATTAATTTAGGAAATTTATGTATATATTCTGCACTTAAGCCCAAAAAGAAGTAATTGTTTACGACCGGTGTCAAGTGAAAATACGCATCCAAAAATGTTGGGAGGGATATCAAAAGACGTGTTTCGATTCCAGCAATGTAAATCCGCCTCCAGAGATCCAATATTATTATCCAACAATTATTTTTAGTGGTTTGCGAAATATTCAAAGTTCACAATTTACCGTCATTTTCATGTGGTTGTTGTAATCACAGATTAGGGCGTCCATTGCCGGTGTTGGACGGGCTGAGGGTTTTTTTTGAGCGCGGCCCTAAGCCGCCTACACCGAAACGAGTTCTGCACATAAATAGATACCATTGATCTAAGTCATTTTTTGGTTTTTTGCAAACATTTTTCAAAATATTGGATCTACGAAGGCGGATTCACACAACGCAACATCGGCAGTACTCACGCTTAAACTTAGTTTCATTTCCTACCTCTGTCTCCGAGCGCAATTTGCTCAATGCTGTCCTCACATGGGTATCAACTTCCTTTTTCGTTTTATACATTTTGCCCCGCGTTCTTTGTAACCTTCACAAACCTTTATATAATTATAACACAGATGTTTTAAAATTAATTTTTTTTTTAAACTTGACTCTAAAAAAATGTAAGTGCAATTAGCCTCACCCGAAGCTTTAGTTAAATTGAAATATATTCTCTGGAAAAAATTGGCAAACTGTCGGCTTTTTTCCACTTTTAGATTTCGTCATTAGTTCTGTTCTTTTCAAATCATTACAAACAGTTGGGCTACAGCAAATAAGTCCGAATAGAGGTGACATTTGCCCTACGATAAAAACTAGCGCACCATATATGGCATGATTTTGAAATAGCATAACATATCTTTCAGTCGTCCCTACCAGGCTTTGGTTTTCGAACGAGCGCCATCACAAGGGAGATATTTTTTATGTGAATGGGCAGAGGAGTTCTAACAGACTACAAAATCAAGTACTGTAGTTTTCGCCAGGTTATATTTTACGAGAAATTGGCTTGGTGAAAAGTGGAAAATTGCATTAAAAATGTATCAATGTTTTATCATTTCACACAAAATAAGGCAATTGTTTCCTTTGGCACTCAACTACTAATAAATTAGCTAAAAATATGATAGGGGTATCAGAAGACGCGTTTTGACCTCGGTATCAATTCTGCGAACTCGAAATTTATTTTTTTTGTTTTTGTGAAGAGATATTTGCAGTTAAAGTTCAGAATTTTCTGTCATTTTCATGTGGTTGTTGTAATCACATTACCCTGTGAGAAAAGAGGGGCACGCGTAAGGACATCACCGGCTATGGCAACCACCCGGAGGTGGCATGGCGTAGCCCAGGGTTATTTTTTGAAGCGCGGCCGAAGGCCGCCAATGCGGAAAGGTGTTCTGTACACAAAAACCATGGATCGGGCCCCTAAATCAGGATTTGACCTATGTCATGTTTTGGTTTTTTGTTAATAACTTTTCACTAAAACAAAAAAATTTAATTTCCACATCGGATCATTGATACCGAGGTCGAAACGCGTCTTTTGACACCCCTATCATATTTTTAGCTAATTTATTAGTAGTTGAGTGCCAAAGGAAGCAAATACCCAAAATGGAGAATACCTTTTCTAGACCAAATCGTTAGGAGACGAATCGTTCGTCTGAGCTTTCGTTCGCAAGTAACTACGAGAAGCACTAAAATATACTTACAGCCACATTTACTTTAACGTTATTGTAAAAGATTTTTGCACAAAACTATAGTTGCTCCGGACTAAATCCCTCTACACATAGGCCCGCTAGTTTGTATAGAACTTTTGTGGCCCCTTGCTGCTCACGTCCTAGGACGTCCAGTGGCCGTCGCCGATCAAGTATTGCACCGCCACAATGCACATCAGCAAGTCTCACACAGCAGCTGACAGCTACTTCCTACGTAGCACTTCCCAAGTGGATCTGAGCAATGCTGACGGTCCCCTGACTCCCGCCCCAACAGTAAGCTCCTCTTCTTCAGCACGAATATAAATCATAACCACCAGCTCCTGCTCCGTTATACTACTTGCACTGTTTGGCGGTTAAGATTATACACGCCTGCGGCGTCAGTCAAGTGCAATACCTGCCTTGGTCTGTGTCACCTGCGTCCCTACCAGAAACACTGATTTTTTTAACTAACACACTCACACTCAAAATTTCAGTGCTGACCATGTACTGACCAAAATAGTGACAATTAGGGGTCGCTGTTATCAGTGTGAGACGGATATGTTATGGCAAATGTAATTGTATGTATGCTAGAATAGTTCGTCCAATTGAATCATATGGTCATTAGTGACTGTCATTTGACTATCAAATGATTATCAGTAGTGGTGCATTTTCAAAATTCCTAGAAAATTTTCAACCGGCACGCATTCTAAGCGAATACTTTTAAAAATGCAGTGCTACGAGGTAAATTAAATGGTAATTGCTAGTAATATCATTTCTAACAAAAAATTATTTTCCAGGAGTGTTGGAGCAAGGTTCCCTGAACTTCGGGGAGGATATGCCGGCAACTATTTCCAAAATCCACCACCCCAACGTACATCAAATATGTATAGCGAACATTTAGTACTAACCTTTGAATTTTTGTAATGTTTTACTTAACGTCCTTATTTTAGTTATATAAATCATATAAGAAAGCAAATGCTCCAGTAATTCAGATGTAGAGAAATAAATTTTATCTATGTAAAAAAGCATTGGTACATTCTTACATTTGTCAGTAGTGACATTATTATGGTCAGCACTGGTGTACACAGTATTTTATCATTTATGACAGTAAATGACAGTCTTATAGACAGCGGTGATACAATAAAAAAGCTGGAGTGAACAGTACAGCTCTATGCTTAATTTAAAGGCGATTTCACTGTGTTAGAGTGAAATAAAAGGTCACACGTACACAGTTGTTTACATCAGCTTTGCGCAAGCAACCTTGTGTCCGTGATATAAGTTTGTACGAAGCGCTGACAATTAGACTGACAGTACTGAAGATCAGATGTTGTGTCAAATGACAGTCAGTGTTCTGGTAGGGGTATATGCTCTGGAATTGGAAAAAGGAATCTGTGGACTCATACGTACGTTGCGCCTTGCTGTCGAGCTACGCAACCTTCAACGTCGTCTGATTCGCCTCTACCTTCCGGTAATGGGATTCCTTCTACTTCAAGAGTGCGTCGTAGTGTGCTACCCAGCCTACTACCACCTAGGCATACGCACTAGGCCTTGACCGCCAGCATCAACTTTTCTTCTCCTTCGCATTTCTGCATCCTGCAGTTAAACAGCAACAGCCGAGATTGTGAATTTTATGAAGCACAACAACGTGAAAAAAGCCCCGATTCAAGAGACAAAGCTCGGTGAACGGTCCGCCCTCAGGACTTTCAACGGATACAACATCCACCGTTGTGATCCTGCCAGAGGGCTTGGTCTGGCATTCATTACGCATCAATAAGCGGAGTATCGTCTGTTTGAGCGTGACGTCGACCCGAGGAACATCACCTTAGAACGTCAAGGTATGGTTGTCCGGTCAGGCGATGACGACCTTGAAATCATAAACATTTACATACCTCCTGTCACCTGTTGTCCCAGGGATTACCACCCTGACATTCGTGCGTTACTCAGGGGCGAGAACCGCGTCATACTTGGTGACTTCAACGCACACCACGACCTGTGGCACTCGAGCTTGCAGGCCGATGGTAGGGGACAGGAGCTGGCTGATCAAATAGGCGATTCGACGTTCTGCTCTGTAAATGGGGATGCCCCACTAGAGTGGCGGGTAACTGCTCTAGCTGGCCAGATATCACTGGTCTTATAAACTGCGTCGACTGGCGACGGATTCTAACGCTTGCTTCAGATCACCTACCCATAGTGTTCTCTATCGATCGCCCCCACCGACTTTCAGTAAAGCCGACCATAGAGAGCGCCTTCGCTGCTTTTCCCGCTCCGTCTGTCCAACCTGACCAAACCTTCTCCCGACAATTCGTACTGCATCCTCCGTTGGACAGGGAAATTCGCCGAGCCACCAAGGAAGCGCACAAACCCAAAAATAGCGAAGCGCCCATTGCCGTCTCCACCACAGAGGTTCAAGAGGCAATTCGGAGATCCAAAAACACCAAAGGGGTAAGGGGTAGGACACATCTTCAACCGTTCCTTGTCCATCTTTGTCATTCCTGAAAGATGGATACAGGCAAAGGTGGCCCCACTACTAAAGCCTGGAAAGCCAGTAGTGAAAGTGTTGGAATCGGTCTTACTACCCTACTATCCACAAAATTTGGCGGATCGCCGAGTATCAGCATGGTTTTCGCAAAAACCACAGCACCACCACCATGCTGAACGCCATCACCCCTCAAATAGGGGACGGACTAAACCAAAAGTGCCTAAACCACAGAGGAGTGCTGGTGGTTAGGGTGGAACTTATTTTTCAAGTTAAATTTTTCTTTCATAATTTATAAATACATAATATCGATCGTTTAAATCACACAAAATTTTAAAGTATCATATGCCATGTTTATATGAACCTGGAACCGAAATATTTCAAAACTCATCTCTTACGAGGCATTTGGAAATCACTTTGAAGAAAAATGCAACAAAGTTTAGAGTCGGTTTGGAAATTTCATATAAACATGGCACTATATACTGGGTTTCGTACTAACACTTCAAAACTATACAGTAAGAATGCATTTAAGTATATCCTACCGAAGTTATTAATATATTTGAAACTGTCCTATGCCCTGAGTGGATAAAAGTATGTGACACTCGTGAAGAATACAGAAAAATTGCCATGCAGTTTAACATTAAACACGGTATTCCTGGCTTCGTGGGCTGTATAATTGCACCCACATAAAACGCTCACCTTTATTATAATCGTAAGGGATACTACAGTTTCAAAGTATTACTTGTAAATATTCCTTCTTTGCTACCTTACATTTTGTAACACATTTTTGTACATTTAGCTTACGATATGAGAATAACGTATGTCGATGGCTGGAATCCTGGTGCATGCCGCGATTCGTTTATTTGGAAAACAAGCGACCTGCGTGCCCACTTTGAGCAGAAGTATTTAAGACGAGCTAACAACTTTTGGCTTTTAGGTAACACCTTTTAGATTTTAGAAAGCTTTATAAACTTGTAAATCTTCTAAAAAGTATTTACTAACCTATATTTTATTTGTTTGTAATGTCTGTCATTAGGTGATGCTGGATATCCCGTGGACCTATGGTTGATGACACCTCATAGGTCGCCAGAGGAAGGCTCTCGCAAAGGCGAAGCGCATGCGAAATGCAGAAATATAATTGAAAGGACTAATAGAGTGCTTAAAAATCGATGGAGGTGTGTCCTTGGTGCGAGAGAGTTGCACTGTTCGCCAGAAAAAGGTGCGATAATTGGGAACGTATGTTGTGCCTTACATAATGTATGCATCCATTTTAAGGCATGCCAGGATACCATAGATTGTGCTGGAGCCTGTTGACACAGATCCAGTTTCAATTACGTCGCTACAGTATGCGAATGTAGCGCAAGCGAAAATGTGATTCAATGTCATAAGTGTCACGCTATTATTTACGATGAAAAAGATCCCCTCCTTTGTCATTCATGCGGTTTTTGCAAATATTCAAAATTTGAAGATCCAATCGAATCAGCAGAGGTTCGTGCTAAAACCACACAAATAATTTATTCTTCATTGGATCGTGCCGATCGTATCTATCGTCAATTACAAACAAACAAACAAATACTGGAATTGTTAATACAGAAAGTGGCAGAACATCGCTGCTCTGATCGAGTGCTGGAGGACAATCTTGGCACCGTAGATAGCACTTCACAAGTTAACAAGATCATACAGCTATTGGTACAAAAGTACTGTGCAGAATCGCGTAGTTCATTTGAGGAATTGAGTAAAATAGTCCAAAAGGTTAAAGCATGCTGCGGGTATGTTAAGTTTGGAATTTTTTCTATAGTTGCATTTTGTCCCATTGGTCGAGTATGATCGCAGTCAACAGGATCTATCTCACAACTCTCAAGGCATGGAAAAACGCGAATATTATGCAATAAATCGTTGTTATGGCTGCGTATTGGCATCAAATTATGAATGTCATATTGGTTTGTATCAAGGCGAATATATATATGGTGGTAGCAAAGCGAATTCAGCAGTACTCGCTGTACACGGAATTGTCATATTAAAAGGGAATCATTTTCTTTTATTGACAGTTCCGTGTACCAACCGAGAACTTAAACGAGAAGAAGAAGAAATCAGCTGTTCACTTACCATCACGATGTAATGAATTCGCCTTGGTTTGTATGCACAAGGCTTGGGTGAAGAATTGGAGCAACATAACTTGCGACATGGCACACCAAAAATGAAAATACTCAGCAGAAAATTATTGAAGAAATGTAAAAGAACTTTTGAGTATACAACTCAACTTA
This sequence comes from Sphenella marginata, assembly GCA_951509765.1. Taxonomy (NCBI): domain Eukaryota; kingdom Metazoa; phylum Arthropoda; class Insecta; order Diptera; family Tephritidae; genus Sphenella; species Sphenella marginata. The sequence continues at coordinate 32,106,715 of OX608079.1, read as the reverse complement.
TAATGCATTTACAATGTACACACTATTCGTCACTCTTTCAATCAATGGAAATATAACAGTACCTGGGGAGTGGATACTATATAACAACAATTATAAACATTTATGGAATTGTTGTGTTAAAATGGTTCATACTTCAGCGGCAAATATTCATACATTAATAAACAAATAAACAATTTGTACTTCAAATACATTTAAAAAGAAAACATTTAACAAAATAGTTGTATTTCAAATACATTTTCTTACATTCTATAGTCTTATATTCATAAATTATCTACATTTGTAAATGTAAATGCACAGCTCTAGTAAGAGGATATCTTTTTGGTTTCCATTTTATGGAATTGGAGGTTTGATCAAGCTAGCCGATGAGCAACCCATGTTCTTGTTGTTGTTTTAACAACAAAATCACTTCCCGAAGGTTTTGGGAAGTGTTGTCGAAATAACAGTCCTTGGCCGGATATGAATCCGGTATGCTCCGGTACTCCCTTGAGGTACTGCCCGACTGTCGTGGTAGCGATTTGTTATGACCAGTGTAACCTTCTAGGTCATGTCATCCCTCCTTCCGAAAGGAAAGAGAAGATGGGTAATGAGAGGTGAGAGGCATCATATCCGTAGATCAACCATCGAGTTGCGCATCATTACCTTTGTGCATATTAGTCTCCTCTTACGACTAGTATGCCTACCGCGGTCATATTCTAAAACCCTACGCGCAACTCCCTATCTGAGAATTTAGTTTAAAACCTTGCATCACTTGCCAATATACTTTATTTTGTTATAGAGCATTTCAGGTGAAATGAACTGAAACCTTTTCCAAAGGAACTGAAACCTTTTTCAAATCATATGAAACCTCTTCAATTTCGGATAATGGTTGTTGGATGTTTGGACCACCTCCCGTGTCTTTAGCAGCTTTTGAATTAGCTGCTGCTTTCTGATGAACATATTTTTTTTGGTCGATCCAAACCTAGAAAAAATTAGTTAAATTTTAGTTAGCCTATGAGTTTTAAAATCATTTTATAAATGTATGAACCTTCTTCGAATCAGCCACGTTCTTCACAGGAGGTCCTGCTGAATTTAGCTCCTGCTCCGTCTGCTGCCAGAAGTGAGCAACCTCCTCCTTACCGCCTTTACGAAAATTTCGAGCGATATCGGGTCTGCCCTCCATATTTCCTACAGGCATTTTCAGTTGTTGCTTATTTGTGGTAATTTTTGACATAAAATCACAAAAAAATCATTACTTTTATAATAAATTGCGTCGCGTACATATAACTCCTTTAGCGCTAAAGTATTTGTTTTTGCTACAATATATGTACATACCTACATACATATATTGCTTCTTTAAATCCATTATTAATTCATGTCTTTATGTTTATATTGCCTTATATGTGCACATATGTAAATAGTTGTGGATTTTGTGATACTGCTTTTAAGAAAACGTGTGGATTTCGTATTTGGGGATTTTGATTTTGTGGATTTTTTTAGCTGTGGATTTTGGATTTTTTTTTTGTGGATTTTGTGGCACTCCCCAATTGCATGCACTGTCTGTGGTGAATTGGGGAAAAGGCAGCGATTCATTTGCTTGTATTCGCGATTGGTTTGGTAGGCACGTATGCATTTGACGATTGGTTGGTGTCTTTTTTAGTTTGATGAATGTTTAGCTATTTGTGTTGCTTACTGAGTTTTATATAACAAAATGAAATAAAATAAAACAAAATAAAATAACATAAAATTAAATAAACAAAAAGACATAAAAATAAAATGAAATTAAAGGAATTCTCTCAGTATAGTTATCTTACACACAGAAAAATAAAGTGCAATATTAACACTTTTTGGAGTGGTAGCAACACTTTTTGTGGTGCTCCATTCAGATTTAGCACCAAAATAGTGCAATGCGGAAAAGTGTGGTGTAATTTTACTATTTTATGAAGTTTCGAACACTTTTTAGTGCAAACTTAACACCATTTCTTAGGGAACGCATTATGGCAACGCGGTGGGCAAACGAACATGTCGCATGTGGCAACCTAAAGCACTTATATGTTCGTTAACGAACATTCTCATACGCGTGCTTTTATAAAATGTTAATAACAATACAAAGAAACAACGAAATAAAATACATACAAATAAATAATATTGAAAACACAAGACAGGGGATCGAATGGGGTAAGTTAAAAAAGTTTCCTCGATTCAGTGTAACATGTAGTAACAGAATGTATTATTATCTCGACAGTTTGCTCAAAATTTAATATTTCGGACGCGGATGGAGTGAAGCTGGTGGTGTCAGAAATCAAAAAAATATATATATACACATTAAGGTGCCTCGCCAAAAAAGTGGCACTGTTTCCACCGGAATTTCAAAATTCACTCTTTTCTAAGGACTCCCCCAAAATATTTCGAAAAAATATTAAGATTTACCGGAGCTAAACCGCGTTAAAAAACGCTAAAAATATCGTTTTTTATGTATAAAAGGAGTATGAAAAAATATTTCTTAATAAAAAAGCATCTGAGATGATGAATTAGCTGGAGTACAAAAGGTAAGCATAAAAAAGTTTGAAAATAATATCCAGGTTTGTGGAAAACTTTAAAAACTCAGCCAATTATTGACGGATTTGGACGATTAGGATATCATTTGAAAGGTATTTTCTAGACGTTGCCATGATGCTTTTTATTAAAAAATATTTTTTCATACTCCTTTTATACATAACAAACGATATTTTTAGCTAGATTTATATTGGAACGATTTTCCGTCATCCCTTGTCAATTTTTGTTTGTTTACAAACCGGTTTCGGCGATCCGCCATCATCAGTGTAAGTTTTCGTTCTGATCTGTGTCTATCCGTTGTCCAGTATTTATAGTTTGAATGCTGTAGGTAAAGTTAGTATGCGTGTGTATAGCTCGTGCGTTAGGTTCGTGTTTCACGAATGTTCCTGAGCGGCAAGCTGCAATAGGGTTGTTTTGAAACTCGTCTATTAGTTTGTTTGTCAGGCACTGCTGAACGCTATGTAATGTCAGGTAATGCTGAATGTTCTCGAGCGGCAACTCGTTAACTAGTTTGTGGGTCAGGTAATGTTAATCTTGTGCTTGAATAGAAGTCTGTAATTTTTGTCCTTTGGTTTGTTTTGTGTGTTCGCTCGTTTATCGTTACTTGTCTGGTTATTGTACCTGCTGCTATAGACAAATGAATGGACTGGGAATGGGCAACCCAACCTCATCCGTCCTCATGGAGGCATTCATGCAGAATTTGGAAATGAAGTATATGCAAGAGCTAAAAACCAAGCTGGGGGTAATATTTTACGCAAGGTATGTCGACGACATTATCTGCGTATTAAATAATAACTGTGAAGAACAAGTACTGGAATTTCTAAATAAGCAGCATGAGACCATAAAATTCACAATGGAAACGGAGAAGGAGGGAAAACTGAACTACTTGGACCTAACGGTTAGAATCAACAAACTCACGAACAAGTTCAACTATGACATCTACAGAAAACCAACAACCACGGACACCATAATCCACTGTACATCGAACCATCCGCAACAACACAAGAATGCAGCATTAAGACATCTAGTGGACAGACTTCAGCGAACGCCTCTCTCTAAGGAATCATACAAGAAAGAGCTCACCACGATATACAGCATAGCAACTAGCAACGGATACAAAAAGACCCTAGTGGACAAACTCCGAAGCAACCATTTGGTGCAGAGAAGGGAAACCGAAGGGGAAAAGGCCAAAATTTGGACAGTTATGACATACACTGGAAACACCACATACAAGTTGGCCAACTTTTTCAAGAAACACAACATCAGCACAGCATTCAGAACATCGAACAACTTGGGACAAAAACTAGCAACTAACACCAACTCAGCGGAGCCGTTCAGCGAACATGGGGTATACAAACTTACTTGCGAATGCCAGCACAGCTACATAGGACAAACAGGACGGAAAATAAGTACACGATTTCGGGAACATATCAGGGACTACAACCGAAAGACGCGGAAACCCTCCATCACACCCGAATCGAACTTTGCTAACCACATGTATGAAAACAAATGCACCCCGGCTAAAATCAAAAGCACAGCCAAAACACTTCACGTGCAAACAAAAGGGCGACGCTTAAATGTGCTTGAGAACATGGAAATATACAAACTAAAGACATTTGACGGAAGAATAATAAACGAACAAACCAGCACCAATTCTGATGCAATATTCGAACCTCTAAAACTAGTCTACAAAAAACAAAACAACGCAGCAGGTACAATAACCAGACAAGTAACGATAAACGAGCGAACACACAAAACAAACCAAAGGACAAAAATTACCGACTTCTATTCAAGCACAAGATTAACATTACCTGACCCACAAACTACCCTACCAGAACACTGACTGTCATTTGACACAACATCTGATCTTCAGTACTGTCAGTCTAATTGTCAGCGCTTCATACAAACTTTACATCACGGACACAAGGGGGCTTGCGCAAAGCTGATGTAAACAACTGTGTACGTGTGACCTTTTATTTCATTCTAACACAGTGAAATCGCCTTTAAATTGAGCATAGAGCTGTACTGTTCACTCCACCTTTTTTATTGCATCACCGCTGTCTACAAGACTGTCATTTACTGTCATAAATGATACAATACTATTTACACCAGTGCTGACCATATTAATGTCACTACTGGCAAATGTAAATATGTACCAATGCTTTTTTACATAGAAAAAATTTATTTCTTTACATCTGAACTTTATTACATGAACATTTGTTTTCTTCTATGATCTATGTAACTGAAATAAGAACGTTAATTAAAACATTACAAAAATTCAAAGTTATGTACAAAATGTTCGCTATACATATTTTTTGTACGTTGGGGTGGTTGCTTTTGAAATGGTTGCCGGCATATCCTCCTCGGAGTTCAGGGAACCTTGCTCCAACACTCCTAGAAAATAATTTTTTGTTAGAAATGATATTACTAGCCTTTAACATTTTATTTACCTCGTAACACTGCATTTTTAAAAGATTTCGCTTAGAATGCGTGCCGGTTGAAAATTTTCTGGGAATTTTGAAAATGCACCACTACTGATAATCATTTGATAGTCAAATGACAGTCACTAATGACCATATGATTAAATTGGGTGAACTATTCTAGCATACATACAATTACATTTGCCATAACATATCCGTCTCTCACTGATAACAGCGACCCCTAATTGTCACTATTTTGGTCAGTACATAGTCAGCACTGAAATTTTGAGTGTGAGTGTGTTAGTTAAAAAAATCAGCGTTTCTGGTAGGGTAGTTAACGAGTTGCCGCTCGAGAACATTCAGCATTACCTGACATTACATAGCGTTCAGCAGTGCCTGACAAACAAACTAATAGACGAGTTTCAAAACAACCCTATTGCAGCTTGCCGCTCGGGAACATTCGTGAAACACGAACCTAACGCACGAGCTATACACACGCATACTAACTTTACCTACAGCATTCAAACTATAAATACTGGACAACGGATAGACACAGATCAGAACGAAAACTTACACTGATGATGGCGGATCGCCGAAACCGGTTTGTAAACAAACAAAAATTGACAAGGGATGACGGAAAATCGTTCCAATATAAATCTAGCATTCACCCTGTCGGAAAAACAGAAAATAGAAATAACTCAGATATTTTTAGCGTTTTTTACGCGGTTTAGCTCCGGTAAATGTTAATATTTTTTCGAAATATTTTGACCAAGGTCGTAGAATACATTGAAGTTTACAATTCCGATGGAAAGAGGGTGTCCATTGTTTTTTGTATGGAGCGTGAGGCGCCTTAGTATACATACATATAAGTATATCGATTTGTTATTTATACAACGTTGAATTAATAAAACTAAAAAAAGGATTTTGTTTTTCTTTTGGAATTTTAGGAGTTAAAAACGCACTTAAAAGTGCTCTTTGGAATACACCAATCGCACCAGATTGGCGTAAAAATCACACTTTTTGGTGTAGTTCCATAGTACTCCAAACGTAACCTAAAATTTGCACTTTTCTAGTGTAGCTTTTTCAGCACTGCTTGGGTTTAAAATTTGCACTTTTTTAGTTTTTATATAGAACAACACCAAGAAGTGCAATTTTGACTCCAAAATTTGTTTGTGTGTATTATTAATTTTATTTCAGTTTGAGTTCGACAGCGAATTCTTTGAGTTTAAAATTTTTTATTAGTAAGCCTCTCAAACTCTAACGGTCAAGGTTGGCATTTCTTTTATAAAATTTTTGAGTTAATGAACACTTGACAGAAAATGGCAGTAAGAACTCGGAAATTCCAGTAACATAGATTGCTTCAAAAAACTTCTCTTTTCTTTTCAAATAAAAGGTAATATATTCTTAAACAAAAATAATATCGCTAGCCAACTTACATAAATTAAATTGTTCTAGCTTAATATAAAAAAGAAAATATTATCTACACATCTGACTTTGTTATTGTACTTAGTTGTTGTTTATATTGAAGTTGCTTAAAGAATTGAGAACCAATAAATTATTTAAGCTTTTTGGGACTATACGATTTCTCTTATCAGTGATTATATTTCCTGCAGGTGAAAATGCCCTTTCTTGCCTTGTGTGATTTACAGCCTCATTCTCTTTGACGAACGATACGCTTAACGAACGATACCCGCGCTGACGATATCGTGTGCTTTTGGTAGCATGAATGTTACGTTGACGATTATCGTGTAGGCTTACGTCTATCGCCAGCTAAACGAAATGAAATGTCAATTTTGCAACTCTGTGCACCTGCGTTTTGACTTTGTGAAAAAGTTTATAATTTTTATGTTATTAATAAATCGGGAATATTTCGTTTATAATTATGTACCAAGCTGTTGCTTTGGCTTTGTCGGAGGAAGGTGCGCTGAGAATCCAACGGCAGAGTTGGCGTGATGTGACTAATGTGATAGATCTACCAGACGCTAAGTAAGTAACGTTTGGGTAATTGTTTCTTTTAGGAAACACCTGCTAAAATTATCACAATCATATTGGAAGGGATATCAAAATCCATCGGTATCAATAGTTCATAAGATAATTTTTAACTATTTATTTCTGTGAATAGTTATGTATTTCATAGTTTTGATGTGCGGTGATACTTCCTTTAGGAAGCAACTGCTAAACACGTCCCTTCTTTGAGGCAATCTTCCTTTATTCCTCCTCGAAGGCAACCTTACAGGCTCCATACACTGGTGCTCCTCTTGTCAGTTCAACATTTGCCTCCAGCTCGTTCACAAGCACTCGAAACTGGGTGCTAGGATTCTTTTTGGAATCTTTTAAAATAAATAAATAACAATAAGTAACAACAATAGTGGAAAATTGAATAATAATACTTACTTCTTGTGTTTGCGGCTTCCATTTGTTCAACAACGATAGCAATTTCCTTCTTGTTTGATTTTGACACTTTGTTTTCGTATTGTCAGACGATAATCGTCAAACAGATTACCGATTAAGCACTTTCGTTACGTTACGTAAGGGTCAGCTGTTATCGTGTTGACTATCGTTTTGGCTATCGTATTGCTATTCATGCTACCAACACACAAACGACGATCGTTTTGGGCACGTTATCGTCAAAGAGAATAGTTGCGTTCCAGTTTGCTGACCTGGGTCGGGTCACGGTCATTATTTAACAGGAACGATGCGGGTCAGCTGCATGAGAGTTGTTTGTGTAAATAAGTGGGTATACATATGCATGTTTGTGCTGCCAAGCAAATAAGGGTTGGCTGTCAAAAAATCTACTACAAAAAAATCTACTACTACGGGTCCGAAATTGACCCAGAAAAATATCAAGATCACAGCGTTGTTGTTGCATTTACATGTAAAATTTTATACAGGTCTGGGTTTGTGTTTAACTGGAACACGCCAAATGAGGCTGTTAAACTATCGATATGTGTTTATAAATTATATGTACATATGGGTGTTTCCATGCAGCCGTATGCGACATTCGTACACTTTTGGAGTAATATAAATCTCACATAAAACGAGTTTTCGGGAAAATAAAAATACAGTTACGTTGCAATTAAAAAGAAGTATGTTTGGAAAAAAAATGGTCGCCCTGAAAGCTTTGGTGTCCAAAATATCCGTTCAAAATGAGGTGATAACTTACGCGACAAAAACGGAAGTGCTTATATTGTGCACATACATATATGCGAAAGTCTGCGAATCAAGCCAGTTCTTAATTTCTTTGAATATTCGTAACCTAAGCTAATTAATGCACCTTTACAATCCTCTCATATTTAAAGAGAAATCATCTCTTTATATTATTATTTAAAAAAAAAAAACTAAATAACGTACGCGACAATTTTTCTAGTATATTAATAATAAAATGCAGGGACGTAACTGTTATAAGAAATATGATAAAAAGGTCCCATTTAACCATTAATACTGATGTATTCAAATATTGGTTATAATTAACCATTACCGTAAGACATATTTTATATTGGTCAACATAACCATTATAAATGAGAGAAACATTTTTTGGTTAACAATAACCATTATTGTAAGTAACATGATTTTTTTGGTTATCGGTAGCAAAAAAATTCAAACAATATAAAACAACTTGAGTTGCTGGAGTGGCATGACCAATGTCTGCAAGTTCCTCGAGGAAAAATTGACCACTATTCAGCAAAAATAGTTTGCTGTCGAGTGGGTCACCGATAACCAAAAAATTTATTACTTGCGATAAGGGTTATTCGTAACCAAAAAAATAAATCTCTCATTTATATTGGTTACGATGACTAAAATAAAATAAATCTGATGATAATGTGAATTCTGAAAGAAAAAAATAACAATTATTTTCGGTTCCTGATAAAATGTTTTTTGTTTGAAATTTACACTTTAATTAGGAAACAAAATAAAAATGCATTCTTATTATAAAAACTATATGATAATGAAAATAAAATCGAATTCATAACATATGTATATATGTGTAAGGAGTATGCCGTTCGAGCAGTATTTATATGTTGACTGTCGACGAATATATCGATATATTCACAAGCGCATTTATAAAATGAAAAAGCATCTGGTAAAATTATTTATAAGCTTTTGCTATTAGCCACACCTTTCTCTTTATAACAACACCTATTCCATCCACAGCGCCTTTGCCATGCGAGGTGGCAAAGAAATTCCATTCAAAATATTTGCAGCTAAATTTATTTACAAAATAAGGGATGCTTGTTAAAATAAACTTATTTTTAAACTGCACCTATGTATTCAGGATAATGTTATTGAAAAAATTGCTTTTAACGTCGATTTTAATGTATTACAATAAAATATTCATACTTAAAATAACGTATGCGACAAACTTTAAAGGGTAATACAATTTTTATTACTTCGATTCAAAAGAAAATTTCAGCGAATATATTTAACTAGAAGATCTCATGATTTGAAAAATACCGTTATTCGAGTTCAAACTTCTCTTTTTCTCATTTTTGTATTGGCATTGTTAATTTAATTTTAAAATGTATTTGCACTACTTCAAATCTCTTAATTTAGGTAATTCGGAAGAGAAAATAGTTGATTCAATTTGCGAAAACTGAGTTGAAGAAAATCTCAGTTTTACTCTTCCGTTTATGAGTTTTAAGATACCAACAAGCTGTAAATACTTCCATTTTATAAAAATTCAATTACTTTTCCCTTAATAATTCGTCTTAAAACCCATTTTCTGGTCATATAATTTTTTCAGTCGTGGTTGACCTTCTCATGGAAACACCCATATGTCACTCACCTCTATATGTATTTGGTATCTTCAGGAAAGTGTTATTAGGGCCCTTTACAAGATGACACTGTGTGACAAACAATTGCTTTCGTTTAAATGGTCACACATGTTGTCATACTTCATTTCTCTGTTATTTGTGAACGAAGCAACATGGCACGCGGATTGGTTGCAGCACTTGTATTTGACATTTTAGAAGAAGACGAAATATTTTTATTTTATTTTTGTATTCTTCGCTTTTAATTTTCCAGATTTTTGGATAGCTTCGATATACTTCGAAGAACTCCTTCCAAATTTCTTTGTTTGCCCGCGATGCCATTACCCTCCAATTTTCGCTTATCGACGGAAATAATACACTACGTGCATGATGCAAGAGTTTACACTATCACACATGTGTGTCACATCGTCATGTTTTCTAAAATTTTAGAAAACGATCACACATGTGTGACACACACGAATTTCTTATGTTCACACGCTCACACTTCTCATCACACCGCAAATGTTTGTCACACAGTGTGATCGTGTAAAGGGCCCTATTCACGAGTCAGGTGAACTTAAATTTAGAAGGCACTTATTTCAAAACTGGTTCAAATTTTCATATTTGCACTGCAAATTATAACTAACATATTTATATGATTCCGTGGTGTAACTTTTATGAAGCGAGGGGCACGCTTTACCTTATCCTATTCACGCCAAATTTCACACAGCTCATTTTTATACATAAATGAACCAAACTTGGGGGTAGCGTGAAAAAATAATCAAAATTTTGAAAAAACGTCATATAAGGGCCGCCCTAATGTACACGCACAACTACTAGTAATAAACGCAACATAAATTCACGAGTTTAATAACTCCGCTGTAAGTTCACTGTATAACACTTGAATCGAAATATACGGACGACGTTAGGGCTTACTGATACGGCATCTGAGAGGGAACCACAACTAATCTCACCTTAAGCGAAAGACAAGCCAGGTATGACGCGGCTCGGGCAAGGATATTCGGGGTCTCATCGGAGTCGGCGACCGCACTCGAGCGGGGCAACTCGACGGGCGCATCAGAGTACAAGCCGAACCGGTAGTGGAGAGGCAACGAGAGGCGAGGACGGTGGAAGCCGCTGTGAGCCGGATGCCGTGTACAATAAACCCTACGTACCAGTGGAAGTTGAAGGTGTTAAAATTCAAGGCTTGCTGGACATCGGGGCCTCCACAAACTGTGTCGGGTCAGTCGCGCCCTTGTAGAAGAGAAGATGGGGGAAAATTACGCAGGTTGAAGGAACATTTGAAAACAACAGGCGGTTAGTCACAGGAGGTAGTCGGTAAAGTCGATGTGGAAGTAGGTTGGAGTGGGAACGCAAAGCCAGTGACATTATATCTATTGCCAAGCCACAACCAGGATTTGTACCTGGGTATCCACTTCTGGTTATTTCGGAGCTGGAGACCCGGGACAACTAGATCTTACCGCCGACCAAAAGCGAAACCTAGAGCGCGTCAAGACGAAGCCCCGTCATTCACAGAGCTCGAAAAGCCGCCAGTGAAACAACGACAACGCCACTACCCAATGTCCCCGGTGAAGCAGAGATACCCGTACTAGGAGATAAACCGCATGGTGGAGCTGGATATCATCGAGGAGAGTAATAGTGGCTGGAGCTCACGGAACGTGTTAGTAGAGAAGTCGGGGAAATGAGAAAGCTCTAAAAAGAACGCCTGTCTAACACAGCACATCGAGGGCACGGTTGCGGGAGACACGCCTTTTGACAAATTCCTCTCGAGGCTGATGGACCAGGTAATACAATGGCACTTAAGGTAAACGTTTTCGTCTACATAAGCTGCGCACATTTCTAGGCAAGTGTGGGTGGTAGAGGAGATTCATCTCCAACTTCGCCAGTATTGCAGCGCCGATAACGAAGTGCTTGCGGAAGGCCAAGACGTTCGCCGAGTCACCGAAAGCGGTAAAGGCATTAGGAGAGTTGAAAGCTGAGCTCACCTCAGCCGACGTACTGGTAAAACCCGACTTTTCTAAGCGGAAATTGGTACCGTTTTGTTTCACAGGAATGATAAGGGCAATGACTGACTCATCGCGTTCATGTGGAAACGGAACTGCAGCTGGATTCCAGTCATCGCCATCGCCTAAATGCTAAAATTCGCCAAAATGGCAAGGCAAAATGAACTGGGAGATTTCGCTTATTTGCGATGGGATAGCACTGCCATCTGTCAATTAAGTTGTGATTCCTTAGATGCCATAAATCACCAAAAATGGCAGAAAATAGACAGAGTGTACTAGAAATAAATCCCATACATTTTGGCGTTACTTTGTGGTTTCAGTGAACTTTTAATATCCCAAAACCAACATGTATAAATATTTGGGTGCGGAGAACAACGAACCTATTAATAACTGACAATTTTAGAGACGTTTTTTAGCATATCGTTGTCACGAGTGTCCTAAAAGATATTTTTAAGATATTAAACCGTTAATCGATTAAAATAATAGAGGTTTGGGCCTTAATATGTCCACAACTCGTCATATCAGTCGGCCAACTTCCAACAAATCAAACCCTATATGATCATTTAACTTTGTATGCGTCCTAGATGACTTTTTCTCCCAGTTATATTTTGAAAAACTACTTCCAAGTGATCTCAGCTATGTCGTCCAATAGGAGTTGGCACAGTGGAACAGAACTTTTGAGTGTTTGGTTTGCAGACACAGAAATACGGCCTTGGTTGTTGCAGACACATATAAAAAGTCCTCCGGAAGGTGCAAAAGTGTGTTCTGCGCGGGAATACTGGGGATCGCATAGTCCGTATTGGACAGGCTTAGGATTATTTTTTGAAGCGCAAACGAAGGCCGCCTACGAAGAAAGATGTTTTGTATATAAATAAATATCTTTGATCACGCTCCCATCTGGGGTCGGACTTGTGTCAAATCAACATTCGAAAGTGAAAACGCTTTTTTGGAACCTCTCCCCACATTTTTGGACGTGTTTTAGCAGTTGTTTCCTAAAGGAAGCAATTACCAAGTTCTATTTTTCGGAAAAAATTACATATATTTATGTCAATAAGTGTTTTTTTGACATAAAACAACATTATTATAACATTCTATCATATATTTTGTAATTTAGCAACAGATTTTTTTGGTTGCCAAAATAAGCATGCTTTAGGAGAAAAATAGAGATTTTACGAGATGGCTAAATTTCCAGAATCGCAAATTTATCTAAATTAGTCGCCAAAACCAGCTGATGGCGTTATCTGCTTCAATCGTGTTCATCGCTAAAATGTGCCAAAGAAATTAATAAAAATGAACCAGAAAATGGATATTTTAGGAGATTGTCATTCACGGGAATCGCAAAAGTCGCCGAAGGTTGCCAAAATACAGTTAGAGATTTTTGGCGATCGAGATTAAGCTTTAGCGATTTGCAGAATCCGGCTGCTGGAGTGTCTAGCTGCCGTCGCGAGCGTAAAGAAGATCGTGCGTATCTGGAGGGATGGTTGGCGAAAATCCTCAGACTGAACCCTCCAAGAGGCTGCCGACTGGTAATGGATACTACAGTGTTCTGTACAGGTTGGTACTTCAGTACTCTCCCGTACGGAAGGTATCCAGCTAAGGTCAGATTCACGGCTTTACGTCTTAGCTCTTTTAATAGCTCTGGCGTATTGAGGTGATTTCTGACATGGTCATGAGGTAAGGGGTTGGATCAAGGTGTCATGCGTTGAACCGTGCCGAGGATCAGCCTGGGTAGGGGCCGCTTTAAATAGCCCAGTCTCTTACGGTGCCCACTTGTAATCTTTGGCCTTACCCCGGGCATGCGGATCTCTGCTCGGGGCGGACGACCCTCTTTCTCCGCTATTCGTGGGACCACAAACATGTACAAAAACAATAATAAAGCAAATAAAATTAAGGAGGCCGACACTCCGCGCTGTGGCGGACAGGGAGAGCACGCAGCCTCCAGGCGATGCCGGAGTCTGGTGCTAGGGGTAATCTGGCGGTTGCGGGTGAGGGAGGAGCGACCAAGAGAGCTGAGACCGCCGGCGTAGGCGTACCCAGTAAGCGGATCGATACTGGGGTTAATGTCGAGGCCGGTACGCTCGCCTAGAGGAACCCCCTCCCTACTCCCACGGCGTTCAGTAAGGCCTACGATAGGCCAAAATTAGATAACGTGCGGTATAGGCACAAACATACTGCGCATAGGATCCTGAGGAGGTCCTGGTGGCGGGGTGCAATAGCGCCATGTGAAATAAGCCCTTTAAGGCCTTATTACACTATTGAAAGTGAAATAAGGCCTTTATTTCAGAAAAATCTTTATTACACTTCGAAAGAGAAATAAAGTCTTAAAGGCCTTATTGCTCTTTCATTTTTTTTAATGAAACAATAATATTATAATTCTTTTTGTATTTTATTGAATAGTTACACACAAATTTCGCGGTAACCAAAGTGGGAAACGTGGCACGCGGAAGGACATCACCGTGGCGGTAGCCACGGCTATGGCACACACCCGGAGTTGGAATGGCGTAGCCCAGAGTTATTTTTTGAAGCGCGGCCGAAGGCCGCCTACGCGGAAAGGTGTTCTGCACTTAAAAATCGTGGATCGGGCCTCCGTAACAATAATCCGAAGGGGGGAAAGCAATATTTTGTTTCTGTGAAAAGTTATTAGTGAAAAACCTAAAATTGACCCGGGTCAGATCCACAATTCGGGGCCCCATCCACGTTTTTTATGTGCAGAACACCTTTCCGCGCTTAAAAAAATAACCCTGGGCTACGCCATTCCAACTCCGGGTGTGTGCCATAGCCGTGGCTATCGCCACCGCTAAAGGTAGCATACTTCTGGGGGTCTTTGACTCGAACCCCAATGGGGAGAGGCGTTTCCGGTCTCACTGGGACTGGGTGCGGGCTGAGATGGCTACCCACTCGGTCAGCGTCTTGGCCGAATTTCCTGGTCACATCCCCTCCTGGAAAGAAGTGGGGTGGTTCCAGGGTTCGGTTAAGGTGGTGGCCTGTGGGGATTCAAGGTCGGCTGCCATGTATAAGAGGGCAGTGAGCTTGATGGAGGCGGTCTACCCTGGTGCGACTATCGGTGGATCTCAGCGAGATCCCATGTAGACCGAGGGCTAGGGTTTGGATACCTTCCAAACCAGAGGAGCCAGAAAAGGTCCTAGAGGTGTTCAGGGCCTTTAATCCGAACCTTTCGACCAACAATTGGAGGGTCCTCAGACTAGAGTCTAGTTCCAAAGGCGGTCCTGATGCTGAATAAGGAGTCGGTCCCTATCCTGGAAAGGACGAAGGGGATGGTGAATTTCGTTTTGTCCAGGTTAGGGTGCGGGTGTACTCCAACGACCGTCAGTGCAGGACCTGGAGGAGGAGCTGGAGAAGGACGACAGCGAGGGGGTGGTTGAGGATGTCGAACCTAGCCGGGCCGATCCGATGGACGGTACGGAACAGGACGACGCCGCATCGACCCTCTCACTAGGTTCTGGGCTTCGGGAGATTATGCGAGGCGAACTCGGGGGATGAGCCGATGTCTGATGAAGACATTGGCTATGTCACGGTGGTGCAGAGGTGTAGCAACCCTGATGGTGCGGTACAGATTAATCTCCACCACAGTAATATACATGCCTTATTGCTTCCTCAATTTAGCGACGTGGATACGACATCCGTGCAGATAGAGGTCAATGGTACGGCATGTACATTGACCTCGATGTATATGGCGCACGATAAACCAGCTCCTACGCAGGCGGTGCGTAGGGTCGTGGAGCAAGCAAAGGGGTGATGCCAACGCACACAACCCGGCGTGGGGCAGTACCGGCGTAAACGAGAGAGGTGAGTCACTTTTCAACTTTATACTACAGTATAACATATGTATATGTAATAGAGGCCAGGAGCCTACGTTTGTTATCAAAAGTAGAATGGAGGTTCTGGACGTTACGCTTTGTTCGAGAGGTGCGGAAGGTATGGTCGGAAATTGGATGGTTTACGATGAGCACTCCTTCTCCGACCATCGCTATATTCCCTTCGATCTGGAAGGTGTACCGTCCATATCCCCCCCCCTATAGAAATCTTAAGGTTGCCAATTGGCAAACGTATAGAGAGGAACTGGACAAGTACCTTTCCGACTATTATCCCCATGAACCCAGGGATATTGCAGAATTAGATGATATGGTAGAAAAGTTTACCAACGCTTGTCAGCTGGCTTTGGATAAAACCTGCCCCATTAAAAGGGCTAGGGGTAAGCAAAAACCACCCTGGTGGAACCCCGAGCTAGATAGGTACAAGAAGCTTTGTAGACAAGCTTTTAATAGTGCTAAGGCCTCGAGGGAGGCTTCAAAGTGGGATGCGTATAAGGAACACCTGAGAAAGTACAAAGGAGTACTCAGGAAATCTAAGAGAACCTCCTGGAGAGATTTCTGTAGTGGTATAGAGTCTGTGTCGGAGGGTTCTAGGTTACGGAAAATCCTATCAAAATTACCTGGTTGTGGACCGGGGTGTTTGAAAAGGCTGGATGGGACTTGGACGAATCCGGGGGAGGAAACGTTGCAACTTCTCCTTGATACTCACTTTCCAGATGCGGAAAACGAGCATAGGTACGTAACTGATACAGGTCAGGGAGCATATGACCTAGGGCAGTACCTAACTAATGAAAGAATAGAATGGGCCGTTGGGTCATTTAAGCCTTTCAAAGCATCGGGGCTTGACGGTATAGCACGAATACAGCTCCAGCAGTCCATGGTACAGTGCACACCGTGGCTGCGGGCAATCTATAGGGGAGTGCTGACCTTTTGTTACATTCCTAACACCTGGAAGAGTTCCAGCGTAATCTTTATACCTAAGGCGGGTAGAATATCTCACGTTGGCCCGAAAGATTTCAGACCAATTAGTCTGGCGTCATTCCAACTCAAGGTTCTGGAGCGGCTCATGGAACCGCATCTCAGGGAGAAATTAGAGAACAAAATCATGCTCTCGCAGCATGCTTATATGAAAGGTAGATCCTCAGAAACAGCGTTGCATGAAATTGTTACGCACATCGAAAAGTCTTTGGCCGTTAAAGAATTTACACTAGTAGCCTTCTTAGACATTGAGGGGGCTTTTAATAATGTCACGCCGGAAGCTCTGACGACCTTGGATATTGAACCCTGGTTAGTGTCTCTTGTGAACCAAATGCTGACGAGTGGGAGGGTGCAAGCTGTTCTAGCCGGGGTGACGGTAGGTAAGGTCGTCAGCAGAGGTACGCCGCAAGGTGGGATCCTCTCTCCTCTTCTATGGGTAGCTACAGTCAATGGACTGCTGGAGACCCTGGTGGTGGAGGGGGGTCCAAGGTCATTGCGTACGCGGATGACCTTGCGGTGGTGGTGAGTGGTAAATACCACCAAACGCTTTGTGATATCATAAAGAGAAACCTTAGATTAGTGGAAAGGTGGGCCGGTGGTAAAGGTCTAGGTGTTAACCCGGCCAAAACAGAGCTGGTCCTGTTTACTAGGAAATACAAAATTCCGACGCTGCAGCTACCAGCATTAGGTAATACCACCCTCAAACTTGGCGATTCCGCTAAGTTCCTGGGTGTCATTATCGATAAAAAGCTCTCATGGAAAGAGACAATCCAGGAGCGTGCTAAAAAAGCTTTAGTGGCCCGATACTCTTGTAGGGGGGCCGTAGGGCAAAATGGGAGTTGACCCCCAAAGTTACACTTTGGCTCTACACCGCTGTGGTTAGACCGATTCTTTTGTATGGAGTCCTAGTCTGGTGGACGGGACTGGAGAAAAACTCCAATACTATCCTAATGCAAAGAGTGCAGAGAAGCGCGCTCGTATGTGTCAGCGGGGCGTTACGCACAATTGCGGCGGACGCACTAAATGCAATCTTGAATATTTTGCCGATTGATCTAAGCGGTAAACTAGCTGTGGCATGTTCCGCATTGCGACTCAGGAATCTACCAGGATGGGGATCCCCTAGTAAGGGTCATTACAATTCCGGGGAGAGAATACTGGGACATCGGACCGTCCCTGGAAAATGGCTCAATCCATATGTATACAGATGGCTCAAAACTCGTCGATAAGGTGGGAGGAGGGGCTCCTCAGCTGGGCCTAAATCTTAGTTTTAGGCTGCCTGACCACTGCAGCGTCTTTCAGGCGGAAGTGGCCACGATACAGGAAGCTGTAGAGCACCTGAAGACATTGGATATCAATAACGGTGATGTCTACATCTTCTCTGATAGTCAAGCAGCTCTCAAGGCGTTGGGGGCAGGTACGTACAATTCCAGGACTGTGGAGGGCTGCCGTAAATCTCTTAACGAGATGGCTGAGCAGCTCTCGATTCACCTGGTATGGGTGCCGGGACACAGGGGCATACCGGGAAACGAAATGGCAGACGAGCTTGCTAGAGGGGGCACATCCGCTCCGCTTTCACAGTCCTGGAAGGGTCTAGGCATGCCGCTCGCGCCTAGTAAGCTCTTTACGAGACATATGTCTCTACTTATGGGGCTTCTAACGGGGCATATAGGTTTAGGCAGGCATGCATAAATGTTGGGTATCCCGTTTAATGACTTCTGCAGAAGCTGTAGAGACGAGGAGGAGCCTGAAACGGTGAGACACCTCCTATGTGAATGCCCCGCTCTGTGGGGTAAGAGGTTGAAGTATCTGGGGTCGGGTATTCTCCGGCATCTCGGCGAACTAGCCTATATTAAGCCAAAGGACATCCTGCGCTTCGCGGATTCCGTAAAGTGGTTGGAGTAGGGGGTCGTTTAAAGATCCATGTGGTATCACAACGGGACCTCCGGAGCCTATGTATGTGTGCTAGCCCATATGCTAGCAGCCACTGTAACCTACCTACCTACCATCTGGAGGGACTTCCAAACAGGGTACAGTGGAAGGCCAGGCAATTCGTGGCAGACTCATTTATGGGACTCCTGCGAAGCTACGGAGTTAACGATATCAAGGCAGCGGCGTATGCTCCTCAGGGAACGCGTCCGAGAGGGTCAATCGTTAGCTGCTCGCCATGCTGCGAACATATATTGCAGAGGTGGATCAGAATTGGTAGGCTCAGCACGTATCGCTGGCGGCACAATGGGAGAGCGTACGAGGTCTTAAGGCGGCATTAAGTTCTGAGAGAAACAGACGTGGAAGTGACTCCCATAGTTATTTTATATCCAGTAGTGCGATTCTGTAACTTTTAACACCTCGCCGAGTGTTAAGCTTGTCGCCGGATTTTGGCGTTTGCTCTTAACGAAAGTGCGATTCTGTAAGTTTCCTTAACACTTTTTAGTGTTAGCTGTTTTCTGTATGTATATCTGTTAAAATTGAGGGGAAAACTGCACTCATCTTAAGTACAGCATTTGACAGCGCCGACGTTCATGTCGCAGTAGCGCAGGTGATAAGCGTTCGGACTACAACGTGCGCGTCGCGAGTTCGGTTTCATGTTCGGAGAGCTTATTTTCTATAACTTTTAACACCACAAAATTTTTTCGCGTTAACTAAGGTGTTAGCTAACACTTTTCGGTGTTAAGGGAAGTTAACGCTAACACTTGGCGTTAAAAAAGTTACAGAATCGCAAAAAGTGTTAAAACTGGTGTTAAGCGAAGTTAACGCTAACACTTGGCGTTAAAAAAGTTACAGAATCGCGCTACAGAAGCGGAAAAAAGGGTAAGTAGTTAAAAGTGAAGGGAAAGCAGTATTTTGAAGGTAGTGGACTACCACGTTGTGGCATAAGGCGGTCACCACAAACCTTCAAACAAGCTTCCAGCAATCATTTCGGGGAATTCGTAAAACCGCAGTAACAGAGGCGAATATTGCGTCAGTGAATCTCCGTCACAAACACCTCCATAAAGCGACAATCGCTCAGGACCACCGTCAATTTGCCATGTATGCTCACATTAGCATTCACACACACGCGTTATTTAGTTATCCTTAGGCGTTAAGGGCTTAAGTTATGAATATTGTACACCCCTATCATGGATTTCAATTACGTCCCCGTTCTACGCTCCGCCGAAATCGAAAATTGGTATCATGCGTTTAAATTAGATTGAAAGAAGAAGAGGAAGAACTATAAACCTTTCGAAATCAGCTGTTTGCCTTGAAATATGTGGAATTGGAACATAACAAAGCAAAAATACACAAATTAGTGCTTTTGAAGTGAAAGTAAAATTGTATTAAATATTAACTTAATTACATAAATTAACTAATTACATATGTATTAAGCATTATGTAATAAATTTAGTGAAATTTTATGAATAGATCAATTGATTGGTTATAGCAGACGTCGGAGGACCAACAAAAAGCAAGAGGACACTGTTGGTGGATGTTACCATGTCGTCAGTAGGAGGTAGCTGGCATTTGCCATAGAGTTGGTGCTAGAAGAGTCTGCTTCGTCGACCAGGCACGCAGATACACACATACGCCGAGCAAACATTAGACATGTCAGGATTAAGTCTGACCGCAGGTGGTACTTTTGGCTGGATGAAGACATTGGCGGCCCCGGAACTGACAAAGGAGTTTACCGAGTATGTGTTGGTGATGTGGAGTGGCTGCCGGTGCACGTTTGGCTGCCATTACCTTAGTTTTAATGGTGTTAGTAAAATTGTTAGATTGGTGTTTTGAATGCTAATACAATTTTCGGTAATTGTTTACAACCGGTGCCGAGTGCTAATGCGCGTCCAAAAATATTGAAAATACTAGATCTCCGGAGGCGGATTCACATTCCCGGCATCGAAACGCGTCTTTTGATACCCCTTCCTAAATTTTTGGACAAATATTAGCACTCAGAACCGGTCTCAAACAATTATCATCCAAACATATCAAAAAACCTCATAAGAGCACAAAAACAAAATATAGCTAGCGTTTTACAACTTTTATATACGAGTTTTACTTATATTTTAAGAGTTTTAACAAAAAATCGCGGAAATTAATCTAATATTGTTTTCAAAATAAAAAACAAGCAGCTATCCGTCAACAAAATTGCAACTGAGAAAAACGGAGCTACGCTCGAAGTCCATGATAGGCAGAATTGTAAGTTTCGAAGTTGAACTGAACGGAAACGGAACGCATGATACCAAAGTTGCCAAACGGAGAAAATTTCGATCCAAGTCGTAATGCATGATAGGGGTGGTAGAGTAAACCAACATGTACTTCTAATATCATTTGAAAATTAAGTGTACTATCATTTCAGATGCGGTGTGCACAGAAGGGGGAGAAAGTGACCATGGGCGGAAAGTTCTAGGGGGAATAAGAAAGGGGGGGGGGCTCGTCTTGGGGTCCGCTATATTCTTGTCACCGGCAGGCCATGAACGGGTGGGTTACGAGTGGCTGACCAATAACATCGGTGGCCAGATAGGGGATCCCGGGAGTGCGAAGGCGTCACCCCTGACGCCCAAGTGAAGCAGCCAGTTATGATTTTTTTGTATGGTGCGGCTGGCATGCATCGGGTCTGAAGATCAACCCCACAGTCCGGCGAGCGCGCTCATGCTTAAGCAAGCATACCTGCAGAGGCTGCGGGGCATGCAATGCAAAGGTAAAGGGCGCTCAAGGCGAGGTCTCGGCCCCCACCCAAAGGCTAACACGTAGAAACCTTCCGGATTACGAAACTGCCAGAGCTACTTTAACCCTGCATGGTTCATCCTGACGTAGAATCGCAGCCCATAACGCGCTCTACCGATGCTAACAGTTCTGTCCGTGTTACGCACTAGTTCGTTTCAAGTTTACCTATCCTTCGGCTGTAATATGCAACTACCTTCTCATATCTATCGACAATCTGGGCACCCACTCTCAGCGGTATCCAGAATAAACGTTGAGCCTGGGATTGGATATGCCGACATTGGCGCAGTGCAAAGTCTTAACTTCAAGGTTTAGCAAGCCACCTCACGTTGATTTTTCCATTCAGAACTCATATTTATTTATTAAAGCTCATGGATTCGGTACCAATCGGCGATAGCACGTGGACAGCAGTGCAGATTCCCTACGTAGTTACTTTGTGACTCAACTTACTTTTTTTAAACAAGGAACACTTCTAGAGACTTGGAGCTTTTCTTTGGGAAACTTCCTCCAAGTTCTTTAGGTGTTCCTCAAATGTCGTTTTTCGATGATGTGCCCAGGTACACCAAACAAATTTTTCAAAGCAATCCTTTTAGTACCTGATCCACAAGTCTCTCAAAAGTAGCAAAGGGAATTTTCGTGAATTGCAAGTTTTTCTCCAACGCAAACGGTCATCTTTTCCTTACCTTCATCCCTAACCTCCATTTGCTTTTCAAGTCCAGTGGCAACAACCATTTCGAATCAGTTAACGAGTTAAGATTATCGTCGATTCTTAGCAATGGATTCTTCGTTTGGAATCATCCTTGTCATATACTATGATAAGGTACCTTAGTAAAAGTTTCTTTGTTTTTTTCTATTGATCTTTTTAAGCCCTTCCGATTAGTCTTACACGTAGAATCATTCACCGAAGTTGATCACAATTGATAACTAGATCGGCCTCTTGGCATTGCACCAATATTGCTCATTTGGAAAGTTTGATGGGCGATTAAAACTCATGAAGTACACTTATCGGTACACGTCCATGGCCTAGGTTTTTCCTACCAATATATTCGTCCCTGATTTGTTTGCTGTGTCGACAACCCACAATTTGTTTGTCCGATAATCTCCATCAATCTTTGGCCATATGATTGATTCCGGCTTCGTGGAATATGGGGGTTCTCCTCCAGGTGCCCTCGCCAACTAACATAACCAAAATTCAACATCCATGTTCTGGTAATTCATAATCCTGTTTTGCGTGTCGATCTTGATGCCTCGCTCATTTAAAAAGTCCACACCAACTATGATTTTGTCAACAAGATCTGCTACCAAAAAATTGTGTAGAACGGCCATGTTCCCAATTGCTACTTCACATGTTACTTCCCCTAAGACATGGGTGGACTCACCAGCGGCCGTACATAACTTACATGCAAAAAAACAGTAACATTACTTAGCTTTTCTTCCGATCTGTAAGACAGAGATTACGGGGCATTCAATTGCGGTAGTCAGTCCCATTCGGCTGGGTCGATTAAGTTTAACGGTTGACTTGGATTGGAGAATCTGGAGCCAGTGCCGGAATAACGTGCTATGAGATTTGGTTTTCGCATTTGATCGCACTATCACTTTTCTGTTGCTTACCCCCCAGTCTGGCTGTTCTACTTCCACGCGGTGAGCTTTACCGGCCGACTTATGTACTTAAAAGCGAGACTGTTTCCTCCATGTGATACAATTTTAGCGTGCTTCTACATCACGCAGTTCATTCATACTCCAGTAGCGCGATTCACTAACTTTTTTAACGTAATTTGTCAACGATAAATTAACTTAACAATAATTTAAACAATTTTGTGATTCACTAACTGTTTTAACACAATTTGTCCACGATAAATTAACGTAACAATAATTTTAACTATCTATGCTATTCACTAACTTTTTGTCAACTCTTCAATCGTTAATTTATAGCAGTCGATTTGTAAATTGATATTTTATCACGTTATCCGTTGGTGTCGTTGAAATATTGGTTAAAATAAAAATAAATTAAAAACAAATTTTTTGAGCAATAAGTATTTCTATATTTAAAAAAAAGGATTTATTTAAAAAAAATATATTATAGAAAAAATGTATCCTAGTTATTGGTATCGAACTTGCGACGTCTATTTTGTTATCCAGACGCTTGTCAGCTGCGCTACTGCGACACCAACGGCGGCGCTGGCAAATTCTAGTCAATTTCGACTGAGATGCCACATGTCATCATTTTAAACAATAAGCTGCACGTTGTTGTTAAATCCGAGTTAGTGAATCGCACAATTGTTAAATTAAGCAGTATACGTTAATGATAAATATCTCTATTGCAAAATTGTTAAAAGTTAGTGAGCCGCGCTACAGGTGAGGAAGACAGAAAATCGACTGAATACGGAAGTGATGGGGACCAAAGTTTTTTTTGGTTTATTTAACTCTTTTACTAATAGACATGAAAATCTGCAGAGCATACTTCTCTACAGTCATTTAAAGTTCATTTTTTTTTCTTTTTTTTTAAATAATTTTGGTAGGGGTCAAAAAGTTTTCTTATGCACTTTGTTGCCTAGGTGAATCTTCATCAAAAGTGTCTTAAATGTTTTTTTGTAAATGCTATAGTTTTCCCGCTTTGATAACTTTTTCCCAGTGGAGAATTACAAAAAACTTGCAAACAAGTAGTATTTTGTGATGCATTATGTGTGAAACAAAAAACTTTTTTCTATCAAAATTGTTCTAGCGCTATCTTGAAAAAGGTGTTAAACCCACCGAAAAAGGGTGCGGCAACCACCTTACAAACGTTCAAAATTTCATAAATTGCTAAGATATCCCGCCAAAATGACTTAATATGAGCAACTTTCTTTAAATCTACGCTTTATTCGTTGTGGCATTTTGGGCTATGAAGCTGTAAATCAGGAAAATGAAATGCCATTAATCTGCCTGCATGCACACACGTTCACATAATTACATGTTTATGTGTAGAGTTTTGAAGTATGGATTTTTTTCTTTGCCTATTAAAATAAACATGCGTTGCGATCATTTTACGTAGCTGTAGGTACATTTGCCCAAAAAGTTCCAATACGAGTATTATCCCGAAAACGTTCTAAAAATATTATTCGAAAAGTCCCGAAATTATCCCGAAACCAATCCCGAACTGTTCACGAAGTAATCTTTAACGTTCCTATACGTCCCTGAATAAATCTCACAAGTCCCGCAAAAATAGAGAAAATGCTATAAATTTTGCGATTGGCCCCTAAAGTTAGTTCTGTTTTGAAATTTGTATTCTCCCGATCTCCCGTTTTGGCGATTTGCACTGGCTAGCAAGATCGCCTGATTTGGCCGCTCCAGACTTCTTTTTGTGGCGCTTTTTGAAGTCGCGGGTTTATGTCAACAAGCCTCAGACTCTTGCAGCTCTTAAAGACAATATCCGTCAAGAATGTGAGGACCTACCGCCGGAAGTTTTAGCCGTAGTGCCATAAAAAGGGTTCAAATGACAATCAACTGTGGCGGCGGCCATTTACATGACATCATATTCTCGACTTGATAAAAAAAAATTAAAAGACCAAACAAAAATAATCCACAAGAAGAATCAAAGTTTTTCACCTGCCACCTGCTATATGTATGTGGATTACGCTGGAGCGTCAACATATGGAAACAAAAATGTTCAAGTTTCAGAGTTCTAATAGGTGAGGATTGTGCATACATTTACTACTCCTACAAGTGGGAACTTATTTATGCGTTCGTATTGGCGAACAGGAATGAAAATTTGTTTTTTAATATTCGGGTTCGCGTGTAAGAACCTATACGTACGTCCTTGAATATTCATAAACGAATAATTCCGAACACTTTTTTCTTCTTTCTTTAAATAGCCATCGAACCACCTGAGCGATTTTGACCGTCCAACATAGCTCGCCAGTCATTTCTTCGTTGCGCCAACTGGCGCCAATTGGAGACCCCGCGAGATCGCAAGTCGGTCTCCGCTTGGTCCTTCCACAGAAGTGGTGGTCTTCCTCTTCCTCTGCTTCCACCGGCGGGTGCCGATAAGTATACCTTCTGGGCTGGAGCGTCTTTGTTCATTCGCACGACGTGGTCTAGCCAGCGAAGCCACTGTGTTCTAATGCGCTGTACTATGTCGATGTCTGCGTAAAGCTCATACAACTCATCATTAAATCTTCTTCGGTACTCATCGTCGCCAACGCGTATAGGCCACAAATCTTTCGCAGATTTTTTCTCTCGAATACTCCCAATGCCGCCTCGTCAGATGTTGTTAGCGTCCACGGCTCTGCACCATATAGCAGGACAGGAGCGATTAGTGACTTGTAGGGTGTGATTTTCGTGCGTCGAGAGAGGACTTTACTTTAAATTGCCTACTCAGTCCAAAGAGGCATTTATTTGAAAGAGTAATTCAAAGTCAATAGGTGTGTTCGGTGAAAAAGTTAGCAAGAATTGTTCAGCAAGAAAAAATAGAGAATAAAGCTTTTTACTCTCTCAAAAAGTGAATCTTGCTAAGTTTTCACCGAACAGGAATTAGTAAACATTTGCAAGAAAGCTGCAAAAACAGCTGTTTGTGTTGAAATGCAGACTGCTAGTTGTAGAGGCAATGATTCCACTGCGCTGGCGCTGACACATTTCCTTCTGCCGGAGACCTTAATTAATTACTAAATTGTTTTAATCATCCAAATACATTTATTAAGCAGCCATTATGCATACTTAGCATAGACTTGACTTAACTTGGGAACTGCCATTTAGCACTTAGAAAAATAACAAGAGAGCACACTAGCCAGTTTCAAATAAGAGTAAAAGTTTCCCATATCGAATTGTTTTTTAAAAGTAATCGTGTGAATTTTTACATATATCTCAGTAAAAAGTACCAAAACGCATTTTCTTGGCATTGGGTTTCGATTTTCTGAACTTATCTACAATCAGTAGGTATATAGTCAATGCCAAAAAAAACTGTAAAGCATTTTGGGAGGAAAAAAATTTTATTTTTAGGTTAGCCTAATTTGAATTCAATTTATTTGACAGTAAGTTTTGCGGCTGCCATATGAATAATATACATCCAAAAATTCTTATCTCTATAGAATAGTTGGAGGATTTTATTCAAAATTTAAAAAAAAAGGTATGGCAGCACACAGTTCTCTCACGGCGCTCACTAAACTTAGAATTTGCATAGAAAATCAAAACTCAACAGAATTCTAAGTCAAGTCAAGTAGGGTAATAGGATACATGCAAGCTTCATTAAGCAGAACGCTAAGTGGCAGTTCCAAGTCAAGTCAAGTCTATGCTAAGTATGCATAATGGCTGCTTTAGTCATATTTTCTTACCCCATTTAACATTAAATCACTCATTTTGATGTCTGTGAAATTTTTAAATTTTTGTTAAGTTGACAAAAAATGCAATCAGCTGATGTCAAATCATTTGTTTTCTTGCTTGCTAATTCCTGCTAACAGAAGGTGTGTTGGTCGAAAAAGTTAGCAAGAATAGAGAATAAAGCGTCTTGCTCTCTCAAAAAGTAAAACTTGCTAAGTTTTCACCGGACAGGAATAAGTAAATATTTGCAAGAAAGCTGCAAAAACAGCTGTTTGTGTTGAAATGCAGACTGCTAGTTGTGAAGGAGACCTTAACTAATTATTAAATTTTTTTAATCAACCAAATAAATTTATTAGTCACATTTTTTACCTAATTTTCCTTTAAATCACTAATTTTAGTGTCTTTGAAATTTTTAAATTTTAGCTAAGTTGACAAAAATTGTAATCAGCTGATGTCAAATCATATGTCTTCTTGCTGCTTATTCCTGCTAACAGAAATTTGTGCAGCAGGAATTTACAACTTTCCCTCCAAATTAAATGTCAAAATCGCGATCTCTCGTTGCAAATATTGCTGAGGTTTTGCCTTACCGAACGGAGTTTAGTAAAAACTATTACGATTGTACACATTTCTTATCACCGAACACAGCTAATATCGTCAGCATATGCTAACAGTTGCACGCTTTTATAGAATATTGTTCCAGCGCTGTTAAGTTCTGCAGATTGTATTATTTTCTCCAACATCAAATTAAAGAAATCGCATGATAGCGGGTCACCTTGTCTGAAACCTCGTTTAGTTTCAAACGGCTCGGAGAGGTCCTTCCCAATTCTGACTAAGTTGGTTGTGTTGCTCAATGTCATTTTGCATAGCCGTATAAGTTTTGCGGGGAAACCAAATTCAGACATAGCGGCATATAGGCAGCTCCTTTTCGTGCTATCGAAAGCGGCTTTAAAATCAACAAAGAGGTGGTGTGTGTCGATTCTTTTCTCAATGGTTTTCTCCAGGATTTGGCGTATTGTAAAAATCTGGTCGATGGTAGATTTTCCAGGTCTGAGGCCACACTGATAAGGTCCAATCAGTCTGTTCACGTCAGGCTTCAATCGTTCGCACAACACGCTTGACAAGACCTTATATCCGACGTTTACGATTTTTGAGGTACGTTCACTGAACACGAAATACCAAATTACGATAGCGTCTATACGTTCACGGATCACGTAATACCAAAAAAGCATTTTTAAGTGCAGGCTGTTCAGTTCACGGAATACGTAATTCGACCCCTAGATTTAGGACATCCTTTTAGGACTTTACTTTTAATACCAGTCTCTCTTAATACAACCCAGCATAGTTTTAATGTAATACTTTCTGGCATTGTTATATATAAATACCAGCAGCCGGATTCCAGTCATCGCTATCGCCTAATTGCTAAAATTCGCCAAAATGCCAAAGCAAATGAACTCTCAAAAAATTATTCCTAAAGGAAACAATTACCAATTTCTATTTTTCTAATAAATGGCATATATTTTATGTCAATGAGTGTTTTTTTGACATAAAAAAACTTAATTCTAACATTTTATCATATATTTTGTATTTTATCAACAGATTTTTTTGGTTGCCAAAATAAGCATGCTTTAGGAGAAAAATAGAGATTTTACGAGATGGCTGAAATTCCAGAATCGCAAACTTAGCTAAATTAGTCGCCAAAAACAGCTGATGACGTTATCTGGTTCATCGCTTAAATGTGCCAAAAAAATGAACCAAAAATGGAGATTTTAGGAGATTGTCATTCACTGGAATCGCAAAAGTCGCCAAAAGTTGCCAAAATGTATTAAGAGATTTTTGGCGATCGAGATTAAGCTTTAGCGATGACGGGATATTGGGTAATTTTTTGGTTTTTTGTTAATATCTTTTCACTAAACTAACGAATATACCTAAATAATGTAGGTAGTTAACCCAGAAGAAGATATGCGTCCACCTAAAAGAGTCATGTTTATACGTTTGGAAGTAGAAGAAGTTATAAACAAAGAACTGCATCAATTTACTTGTCCAGCAATAAAATTATTTTTTAATCGATTTGATATAAATTCCTCTTTTTTAAATGAATCAGCTTTCAAATGGTAGACCCCCAAAGCCTATAAAGAGGGACAAAAAATTGCGGAAAAATTAAAGTTGTAAATAACACAGCGAAGAGAGCGGTACGGTTGATAGAGGAGTAGTTATAATTGCAAGCTAAGCACAGATGAAGATCAGAAACAGTTCATTATACAAGTTGTATCGCATTATAGAAAAAAATATCCAAATTTCCAAAAACTAATTCTTTCAATGGCGCTTCAGGAGAATCTGAGTTAATTATTTCTTACTGTTGTATACCTATTTATGTATTATTATTCGATAAATAAATAAATGAAAAATGTGTGATTTGATTTTTCTAATATATGTACTCGTATAAATAAATATTTGCCTTTAAAATTTCCACACAAGTGGGGTAAGTGGCTTGGTTCATTATTTCAACACGTTTGTGGCACGGGTTAACGTTGGTCAATTGGGTCAATATTTATTGAGAACTATTTTTTCCTTATATGTAAAAATTTTGAGAGGTAGCACTGTAAAAAACTTAAAAAAAAATTTTCTATGGAACTAAGGGCCGCTCTAATTTATGTACATGATTAGTTTTGTATGAAAATTTTTGTTTTTTGAAGAATTTTTGTTTTCTTTTTTTACTTTTTGTAAAAAAATAAACTTTTTTTCGTTACACTTTTAATTTGGCATTATTTCTTGTTTACGTGCAACAAAATCTCTTGATCGTCACAAAATATCTTGAGCGTCACACTTAGTTTTTTTTTCTTAAAACGCTTATAATTGCAGTTTTTTAATACATTGTTACAAGCCTACTACTTTTCAAGTAACCTCTTAGTTCAAGTCTTTTTTAAACAAAAATTTACATATTTTCATCTTAAAATTTTTAAATAACTAGTCACTTTAAAAAAAAAAATCAAGGTGAATCGTAATTTTGTGTTTATAATCGAAAAGGTGATTTTCGCAAAAGTCAGTCTTGAAAAAAAAAATAACATCGTAGTAAGCTTGAATTTCAAATATTTTTGCATTTTCAGCGATTATTTATACATACATATTTGGTGTGTGACGCTCAAGATAGAAATCATAGAAAACCTAAAAAAAAACAAAAATATTGATTTTTTTGAGAGCCTAAAGGTACCACCGGATTCTTCATCAATTTCTACATAAATTGGCCACTCTTACAGGCGAATTAAAAAAACTTTAAAAATAAGCAAAAAAAAACTGGTTGTGTACGTTTTTTTTTTAAATTGACCCATCTGCAATAAATGCTCTTTTTTTTTGGTGCTGTAATGCAACCGTGGGTATAAGTAATCGCATACTACAATTAATTTCGACTCTGAAAATTTCACCTCCAGGATGTAATTTCACCATAGTTTTCCTACTGTATCACTGTGGTAAACACAATGTGAGAGGAAGCAAACAAAATATTAAAATAAGTGAGTTGAAGTGCAAAAATGTAATGTTCTTATTACCGTATTATTGATATAAAATTTGTTCCGGTGGGCTTGTTATGTGTAGGTCTCAGTACCAGAGGTTTCCCTTCTGGCACATTTGATAAAAATGTAATTTATGTTAGACTCGTATCAAATAGAAAATGTTAGAAATACATAAAGAAGTCTCAATGCAGTTTTTTTTTTGTAATTCTTTACGACCGTACGTAACTGCTAATTAATACACGGGAGAGGTATCAAAAGACGCCTTTTGACGGTATTTGTTTCCTTTGGCACTCAACTACTAATAAATTAGCTAAAAATATGATAGGGGTATCAAAATACGCGTTTTGACCTCAGTATCAATGATCCGAAGTCGAAATTTCATTTTTTTGTTTTTGTGAAGAGATATTTGCCGTCAAAGTTCAGAATTTTCTGTCATTTTCATGTGGTTGTTGTAATCACAAATTACACTGTGAGAAAAGAGTGGCGCGGAAGGACATCACCGTGGCGGTAGCCACGGCTATGGCACACACCCGGAGTTGGAATGGCGTAGTCCAGGGTTATTTTTTGAAGCGCGGCCGAAGGCCGCCTACGCGGAAAGGTGTTCTGCACATAAAAAACATGGATCGGGCCCCGAATTGGGGATCTGGCCAAGGTCAGGTTTCGGTTTTTCACTAATAACTTTTCACTGGAACAAAAAAATTAAATTTCGACTTCGGATCATGGATCCTGAGGTCAAAACGCGTCTTTTGATACCCCTATCATATTTTTAGCTAATTTATTAATAGTTGAGTGCCAAAGGAAACAAATACCCCAAAAAATTACCCAGGTCAAATCCTGATTTTCGCGTAGGCAGCCTTCGGCCGCGTGCTAAAAAAACAACCCTCAGCTGGTCCAACACCGGCTACGCGATCCCAATTATTTCCGAGGAGAACATACTTTTTTTCTCACAGTGTATTTTGTGATTACAACAACCACTTGAAAATTACAGAAAATTCTGTACTTTGATTGCAAATATCTCTCAAACTACTAATAATATTTGTTTTTCGAAGGCGGATTCGCTTGCAAGTTATTCCGGGAAGAACAGTTTTGGTAATTCTTTACGACCGTACGTAACTGCTAATACACCTCCAAAAATATCGAGAGCGGTATCAAAAGACGCGATTTGACCTCTGTAACAAGAATCTGAACGGAAAACCAATATTTTATTTCAGTGAAAAGTTATTAACAAAAAACATAAAAAATTACCCAGGTCAAATCCTGATATAGGGGCCCGATCCATGTTTTTATGTGCAGAACACCCTTCCGCATTGGCGGCCTTCGACCGCGCTTAAAAAAAAACCCTGGGCTACGCCATGCCAACTCCGGGTGGTTGCCATAGCCGTGGCTACCGCCACGGTGATGTCCTTCCGCGCCGCTCTTTTCTCACAGTGTAATTTGTGATTACAACAGCCACATGAAAATGACAGAAAATTCTGAACTTTGATTGCAATCGGAGGTGTATTAGCAGTTACAAATATCTCTCAAACTACTAATAATATTTGTTTTTCGAAGGCGGATTCGCTTGCAAGTTATTCCGGGAAGAACAGTTTTGGTAATTCTTTACGACCGTACGTAACTGCTAATACACCTCCAAAAATATCGAGAGCGGTATCAAAAGACGCGATTTGACCTCTGTAACAAGAATCTGAACGGAAAACCAATATTTTAGTTCAGTGAAAAGTTATTAACAAAAAACCAAAAAATGACCCAGGTCAAATCCTGATATAGGGGTCCGATCCATGTTTTTTATGTGCAGAACACCTTTCTTGTTACAGAGGTCAAAACGCGTCTTTTGATACCTCTCTCGATATTTTTGGAGGTGTATTATCAGTTACGTACGGTGGTAAAGAATTACCCCTCTCTCGATTTTGGAGGTGTATTAGCAGTTACGTACGGTCGCAAAGAGTTACCCCAATTTTAAAGTAATGTTTAATTGTACTTCAGTGAACTAAATATATGTACATAAATATGTGAATGTGTGCTAATACATATACCTTGCTGAGAAGAAATGTTTACATTTGTACATATTTAATTAAAACATTCGTTTGCAGTGCTGCTCGTTTTATATTTATGTAGAAAATATACAGATTCCAATGCAATTGCAATTAAAACTAAATCGCATTGGGTTGAGTGACGTCACCCCAACCAGTTGTCTTTGTTTGCAATATGGCTGCCAATGGGAAGGCGTAATCTTATATATCTCAGGGACAGTTCTGAGCTAGTCCAATTTTGGTAATACTTTCCATCCAACGTCAAGTGTTAATACACGTCCAAAAATCTCGAGAGAGGTATCAAAAGACGCGTCTTGACCTTCGGAGGGGGAAAAGCAATATTTTGTTTCTGTGAAAAGTTATTAGTGAAAACCGAAAATTTACCCGGGTCAGATCACCAATTCGGAGCCCGATCCACGTTTTTTATGTGCAGAGCATTTTTCCGCGTAGGCGGCCTTTGGCCGCGATTAAAAAAATAACCGTAGGCTACGCCATTTCAACTCCGGGTGTGTGCCATAGCTACCGCCACGGTGATGTCCTTCCGCGTGCCACGTTTCCCACAGGGTAATTTGTGATTACAACAACCACATGAAAATGACAGAAAAATTGTGAACTTTAACTCGCAAAATTCTAAAAATATCGGATTTTCCCCTCCATATTATTGTTACGGAGGTGAAGACGCGTCTATTGATACCTCTACCTAGATTTTTGGACGTGTATTAACACTTGACGTTGGATGGAAAGTATTACCCCAATTTTTTGCAGGGTTATAATAGACAGCTCTATTTAAGTCATTATATTTTCAAAACCACTTGAGACGTCTAGTAACATGATCCAACTATAGCATATGTATTTTGTTTTTGTAATTTGTGAGTTTATAGTCAAAATCGTACTGAAATGGTTTGATTGTCAGAATTCGAAAAAATAAAAATCAGCTGGCCTATTCACACGACCTGTATAATTGCATCATGTCTAGTAATAACCCTCCCTACTAGACAGCTGCAGATTATTTGACGAGTCAGATAACCTCTCGGCCTAACTTGCGCTTGCTTTATTTTTACATATATTTCTCAATTAGTTTCTGCAGAGCAGTGTGCCAAATCTAACCGTGTGTTTGCTGTGTTTTTGCACACGTACGTATACGGCATCTCATTCTAGCGCATGTAAAACCACATAAATCTGCACTCTTCACTCATGTTATCAATAATGAAAAGTTTCGTTAGCGCTACCAGTCAGGTATAATGCAAACGCAAGCCAGCGCTAATGGTTATGAATGACGCAAACTTTATATATAGCTAACTACGAAAATACAATTGCTTGTATTATTAGATTTGCTTTTTATTGTTTAATATAAGTGAAAATTGTACAATTTTCACGTTCACAATAATCAGTAAATTCTTCAAATACATATTTCTATCACTAAACATTTGGAAAGTATAATTTTATTCCATTTGCCTAAAGGTTCCTTGATTTGCTCGTCCCTCTGAAAGTATAAAAATTTTGGTGCATAAATATTCAAAACAGTACTTCACTTGTTAAATAACAATTATAAGCACTATATACTTTCCTTATCAAGGCGTTTTAATTGTAATTTCACTGCTAAACTCCGTTTTTAATATTTTTTACATTTTTTAAAGACGCAGTTGCATTTGCTCACACTTTCAAAGAAGAAGAAAGGCAAAGAAAAAGCAAAGTTTGAAAAAAGGCTTTGTGTGTGTTAGTAATTTAGAATTTTCGCTTGCATGTATTGATGAGTGTGGTTAGGCCGGTCTAGTAGGGAAGTGAGTTGAAAAAAGTAGTTTTTTTGCAGTTTTCAATAGCAAATTAATTGTTACTTTACTAGTTTTCCGGTAAAAACCGGTAACCGGTAACCGGAGTTTAATTGACTTTTTTTGTACGGCTTAACCAGCTTTTATGAAAGTTGCCCTAAATAAGCCAGCATTTAAATATTTTCTAGATATTCTTGGTAGCTCCTTGGAGTCATTAAATCAAAAAATTGGAACAGCTTGCATTCCCTGAGAAGCGCCAATTTGCGTAGGACTGCTGCCAATTCTGGAAGTCTTAGGGTGCGCTTATGACGAAAACGTTAACAAAACATCCATTACAGCACACATAAATCAATTCTACAATAGAAATGGCGAATGTTAAACTGCACTTTTGTAATCATTTCGTGCTCTTTTTTGGACTTTACTTATTGATTTACTTTTAAAAATAAAAGTATATTACTTTAAAAGAATATCTAATATTCAAAACCAAGGCAAATTGATTGTTATGGTAATGGCAGAGCGAATTCGGCAATATTCGCCTCTATTCGCTTAAAGTTTTTGTAATGTAGAATGTCATAGTGATAAAAAATTTGAAATGACAACCATCGATTGTTTTTCTATATTTCATAAAAATTTAATTGAACTAATGGTGTCTGGAACAATAAATACGTGCTTGGACAACTCATGCGTGCATAAAATTTAGTTAAAACCATCGCCATCGTATCCTTTTGGTAAGTTGCTATAGTTTTTTGAAAATAAATACCAAATAAAATATTCAGAGTCAACCTTCAAATCTTTCTTTTTATGACATTCTACATTACACGGCGGGTTAAAAACGTGAAGAAGAGGAAGTCAGCTGTTCACTTGATATTACCATAAGAATGAATTTGCCTTGTTCAAAACATACAAATGCGTACAATTTGTTTCTTGTTGGGTGAGTACTTCCAAGAAGTTTCCATGTCGGTATCAAAAGATGCGTTTTGCTTTTGGTATCAATATTCCACAGGTGGAAAAGAAATATTTGAAATGCTATTAGTGAAAATCGATCCAGGTCCGATCACTAATGGGGGACCAGATGCATGGTATTTGTGTGCGAACACCTTTCTGCGTAGACGGCCTTCGTCTGCGATTAAAAAAAAAATATCCTTAGCCAGTGCAACATAGGCTACGCAATCCCCGGTATTTGTACGCAGAACACAATTTTCAAGACTTGTTCAGAAGCCCTACAACAACCACAAAAAAAAAACGACAGAAAATTTGTAAGTTTCATTACAAATATTTCTTTACCGCAAATATTTTCCCAAAAGTGAAAAGTCATCGTGCCGGCAGCATCAGCAACAGAAAAGCAGAAAATAAAAAGCTAAAAAACCAACTAAAAGGCAAGTAAATAATTATTAAAATATGTATGAGTGTATAAAAGTCGCGCTTTGCAGAAACTGTGCAAAAATATAAGAATATAGACAGTTTTGCGTGCAGTGAAAGTGAAGTGGACAAAATTGGATGATGCGAAAAGCATTAGCCATTTGCAATAACATGCCAATGGTGATGGTTAATGATATGTTGCAAACTTAAAAAAGAATTGGTGGTTTACCTCTATGTGCGAAAAGTCTTCTAGGAACCCAAAAAGAAAAGGTAAAGGTGCAGAAAATTACAAATGGATAATTTTTATATTTTGGAAATTCAGCAGCAATTTTTTATCAAAACCATTTAGGTTGCTCGAAGACATCACCGAAGTACAAATCGATGTTGAAATTGATGGGCTTAAGTTATTTAAAAGCTCTAATAAAGTTTTATAGCCAATATCAGGTTAAATTGTAGGACTATTCCTACGCAATATTCTTCACCACTTTTCCCATTAAAGCATTTCGAACCATTTGATAATTCATACTAGTATAAAGTAACACAACTAATTTTTGAATATTTTTATTTCATGAGATGGAACAAAACATGGATTTTTTGGTGCAGAGCGACGAATCCTGATGGTCACATTTGATTAAAACGCCCAATGCGCCCCATGTGCGTAATCCATATCATCCATATCATCAACGACAAACAGGGGTAAAAAGATATATATATTTGTACTTGTGTATTTTTATATTAGGTATCTTGTTTATATTTTGCAGGTATACACCGCCGGACAGTACGCACAATACCCACTCGTTCAGGATATGAAATACAACTTCAAATTATATTATATATTACACATATATTATTTGTAAAAACATTCAAAGAAATGCTTATTGTAATTACTTGAATTTGTCCTTCAAAATTGTAGACCATCAGAAGTGGAATTTTTTCTTAGGATTTAAATAAATAGCATTTTATTTATAATATGTACATATATTTTTTTATTAACGACGAGGATCCGAAACCGGGTAATGTATAATTCATACAATCCCTTATTTTATTACCTTATATAATGGATTATATAATGCCTGATTGAATTCCTTTTATTTTCCCTTATATAATGGCTCATGTACAGCCCAATTCTTAATATTCGCATGGGAGCTCATCTCCCACAAATTTGTTTTTCCCAAAAACGAATTCTCCCAATTACGAACTCCTAGGGAAATGGGTTTTCCCAAAAAAAATTGGAAAGAAGAATTTCGAAGTTCGAATCAGCTGTTTTGTCTTAATTTTACATGTGATTTAAGCAAATTTTATAAAATCGATAATATCCCTATTTGTTAAAATTAAATATATGTACATATAAAAGCAAAAAAATGTACTCCATTGCATTTCGCTTAGCCTCAGAAGAGTTGGACATTGAAGAGTCAGATAGAGTTGTGCGCAGGCAACTAAGAGACACAACAAATCCATTGGAGCTTCCGGAATCTTTGTAAGTAGAAAATGAAACTTTTACCATTAAGAATATAAATTATTCATGGTATTTTTTAGGTTTTTAAAGTACTTTAGAGTAAACAAGCCCGCATTTAAATACTTATTGGAACTACTGAATAATGCATCTGTACCAGCAAGGAAGCAATTTGCAGTACCTATTATTGTAAAATTAAGTGGGTGCTTACGCTTTTTTGCTGAAGGAGGGTACCAGACGGGAATTGGTAAAGATTCCGATATAAGTTTGGCACAATCCAGTTTTAGCAAAGTCCTTACAGAAGTTATTAATATATTTGAAACTGTCCTGTGCCCTGAGTGGATAAAAGTATGTGAAACTCGTGAAGAATACCGAAAAATTGCCATGCAGTTTTACATTAAACACGGTATTCCTGGAGTGGTGGGCTGTATTGATGGCACATATGTACGCATAATTGCACCCTCACAAAACGCACACCTTTACTATAATCGTAAGGGATACTACAGTTTGAACGTATTACTGGTAAGTATTCCTTCTTTGCTACCTTACATTTTGTAACACATTTTTGTACTTTTAGCTTTGCGATAGCGAGATGAAAATAAGGTATGTCGATGCCTCGCATCCTGGTGCATGCCGCGATTCGTTTATTTGGAACACAAGCGACCTGCGTGCCCACTTTGAACAGGAGTATTTAAGCGGAATAAATACTTTTTGGCTTTTGGGTAACACTTTTTAGATTTTTTCCCACCTCCTTCTTCTAAAAAGTATTTACTTACCTATATTTTAATTGTTTGTAATGTCTGATATTAGGTGATGCTGGATATCCCTTGGAGCCAAGGCTCTACGCAAAGCCGCTTTAATGAAGCGCATGCGAAATGCAGAGATATAATTGAAAGGAGTGCTTAAAAATCGATGGAGGTATATCCTTGGTGCGAGAGAGTTGCACTATTCGCCAGAAAAAGCTGCGAAAATTGTGAACGTATGTTGTGCCTTACATAATGTATGCATCCATTTTAAGGCATGCCAGGATACTATAGATTACGAAGTGCTGGAGCCTGCTGACACAGATCCAGATACTGCCGCCACAGTATGCGAATGTAGCGCAAGCAACCAGGGCAAACATAGGCAATAATCTTTAAATTTATAAACACAAAAGAAACCCACAACCGGTAAGGCCCATGAACTATACACAATAAAAAACAGCATCTATCCTTTTATATTTGTTTTCTTTACAGTTTTACAATTCCCACCAGTTCTACCAATGTGAAAACCACACATCTTAAATTGTATCAAATGTTTCAAGTTTTGTTAACTCGTATGTATATACAAACTATATTGTTACCAAAATGCTGTGACTAATGATGACATAGTAAATCCCAAAAAATCGAATCTGAGGTGTATGTAGATAATGAAACGAACAGTATATCTAAGACGTTTACTGTTTACATTTCTATTACATCAAGTTTATACAACTTTTCTCTTTACAGAAAGATTTCGCATATTCTGGCAGGTTCTGCAATTCACTGTTTGCATATATTGCGAAACAAATATTGAAGAACGGGAGGCTTTAGTTCTCCATATACTTACAACGCTTGCATAATAATTATAAAGAGCCGTGCATAATACAGATATTTTTGATTCATACTACGCATTACTTACTGAAATTTCAGTACGTTTACCATATCAAGCTTTGCGACTTTCCGCCACACATCCTGGTCCATACGTTTATATATATATATGGCGCGATATACAACAGTTATATCATCAACCTCCTAGGAGATTTTCGAATCAGGCCATACCAATACTTAGTGAAACTTGATGATTGAATATGCCGACTTTGCAGTGCTGCTCCGCCAGCTCATCCAGGAGTGTTCGCAATATTATTCATATTCATATAAGTATTCATACTTGATTCTCTAGCCAATTATAGTCCTAAAGATTAGCGTGAAGCTCAATCTATTTGTGAACGTATAGCACCAAGTGAATTAAAAGAATATGCAACTGAGGTGGATGTAGATTTTGTGCGCAAGGCTGTACGCGCTATTGGACGGTGTGCTATTAAGGTTGTTAATGTTTATTAAAAATATGAAACTGTTTTATACAATTTTATGCTCTTACAGGTCGAACCCTCTGCCGAGCGTTGCGTTTCTACCCTACTTGACTTGGTTCAAACTAAATTCAACTACGTTGTGCAAGAGGCGATTGTTGTAATAAAAGACATTTTCCGCAAGTACCCGAACAAGTATGAAAGCATTATTAGCACGCTTTGTGAGAATATCGATACACTCGATGAGCCGGAGGCACGCACATCTATGGTTTGGATTATTGGCGAATATGCTGAACGTATTGATAATGCTGATGAGCTACTCGATAGTTTTTTTGGAAGGTTTCCAAGATGAGAACGCGCAAATACAATTGCAGTTGTTAACCGTAATTGCAGTTGTTAACACTGTTGTCAAGAAATAAACTCAATTTAATTTTGGTCGCTATTGGTGCAGCGTATGATCGATAATTGTTCTTTATTTAAAATTGCTTTCCTTTTATACATTTATCTGACTTACATGTATAGGCTTAACCACTAATACATACAAACTAAAATGCATAATTCTAAAATACGCTAAGTCAACATATGGTTGCAATAAATATATAAATATGTCAGTCGCATTGACAAACTGACGTTGTGTTCAGTTGGTCATTGCGACTGCCTTTGGCGGTGTCTTTGACCGTCCACACAAGTGTAACAAGATCCTCGTTATGTGCTGCATGTGCACTATTTGTATAAACTCCCGCTGAGTTCAATGTAACTAATTTGGGCAGAATGTTGTTTGTATACATTCATATTTGTTTATACATTATTTATGTGCACATGACAATTAAAGTAAAAGGGCGAGTAGTCAACTATATATATCTATTTTAACTGCTTGATGTTGGTTTAAAATTTTTAATCGTTTTAGGATCTTGTTACCATTGTTTTGTCACATGTTTTTATTTTATTTCTATTTGTTTGTATATTTTGTTTGATACTTGATATTGTTTTCGTTTGGCTTGTGCCGTGTATAAGATTGAGTAAATTGGAATGCTTATGTATTTTTTTTTTTTTTTTTTTTTTATTACTAAATTATGAATAAGGTGCATTGCTTATTTTTATTTTTAACGCTACGAGTTTTAAATTGGTTTAAGTCTATTCTTATGAATTACGATTTCTTTTTTGTTTTTGTTACTGTCTCCTATGCTATGTGGAATTAAAGTGTAGTTGTTATTTTTATCAATATTTTTAACTTTATAGTGTCCTGTATATCTATTTTCTAACTTATGGGAGGCCTCTTCTCTAACTAATACTAAATCTCCTATGTTAATTTCCTTACTATAGCTATTTTTATCGTAATTTACTTTTTGTTTTTCTTTAGCCTCTTGGACTAATTTTCTAGCTCTTTGCTGTGCTATTTGAAGTCTATATTTTACTTCTTTGTCATAAGCTTCGTGATTGTATAATGGGCTGATTTTATTTTCCATTAGGAATTCGTAATTCGGTGGGTTTTTTGCAAATATTAGTTCAAATGGACAATATTTGTGTATGGTAGATGGTGTTGTATTGTAACAATACGCGAAGTACTTAAGGTATTCATCCCAATCGTCTTTGTCACTGGATATGTACGAGCGTACATATTCATTGAATGTTCGATGACTGCGTTCTACTGTACCCAAAGTTTGATGATGATATGGTGTTGAAGTTTTATGTTCAATTTTCAACAATTTACACAGTTCCTGGAATAGGCTATTTTTATATTCTGTGCCCATGTCTGTCAGGATTGTTTTCATTTGTCCATAAATTAGGATGAAATGTTCAAACACGGCTTTAGCGACTGTAATTGCGTGTTTGCTTGGGACCGGAATGGCTACTAAGTATTTAGTTAGGTCGCAAATAATGGTAACTGCATACTCGTTGCCATTTATGGACTTTGGTAATGGTCCGACTGTATCTATTTGTACAATATCGAACGCCTTCGGAGGTGTCTCCGTTATTGTCATAGGCTCTTTTATGTGCTTATTTGTTTTATTTTTCTTGCAGTGGATGCAGTTCTTTATGTATTTTCGTATGTCATTTTTCATATTCAGCCAGCTATATTTCTGCTTGATTTTATCTGTCATGCGATTTATTCCTGGGTGGCCACCACTAATAGGATCGTCATGATGTTTATGCAGA
Organism: Sphenella marginata; assembly: GCA_951509765.1. Lineage (NCBI taxonomy): Eukaryota > Metazoa > Arthropoda > Insecta > Diptera > Tephritidae > Sphenella > Sphenella marginata. Next base: position 32,065,872 of record OX608079.1, on the reverse strand, counting down.
ATTTCTTTAATTTTCCCGGGATTTGTCACGTATATAACCTCTGGGGTTAGAGCGATTGTTAACTTTTTGAGAACTTTATTACCCATTTCAATAAATTTTCCTACTGCAGTATAATTCATTTTAAACAATTTGTCCCCTATGGACAACTGTACTTGTACAAGTCCTAAATTGCCGGCTTCTTTTTCAAGCCTGGTAAAGAATTGTCCTAAGTCAATCTTATCCTCAACAATTAGGTTGCTTGTATCAAAATTGCTACAAATTTTCTTTCCCTTTTTGAAATACAATTTCGGAGGATTGAAAACGAGCTCGACATGTCTTTTTACTTCAAATTTATTTAGCGCTTCATATATTTTGGGGTTCTCTGTATGACTTTCTTTATTCTCAATATTCTTGCTATTCTTTTTAGCTGCTGATCTGGTAGTTATTTTTAATATTTTGCTTGCTTCCACTGACAAGTCTTTCAAATTTGTTATAGTTATGCGGGATAATGCGTCCGCTATGTGGTTTTCTTTACCAGCTATGTACTCCACTTCAAAATCGTACTCTTCTAAATCTAGTCTTACTCGTGTCAGCTTTGAGGAAGGACTTTTCATTGAAAATAAGTATGTTAATGGGCGGTGGTCGGTTTTAACTAGGAATTTTCTGCCATATACGTATGGTCTGAAGAAGGTTATGGCCCAATGAATCGCGGCCAATTCTTTTTCTATTGTAGCTTTGTTAGTTTCGTCTTTTGTAAAGGACCTTGAAGCGTAAGCAATTGGTAACTGTTTGCCATCATGTTCTTGGCTAAGGACTGCACCACAAGCGTATCCACTAGCGTCCGTTGTTATGCAGAATTCTTTTTCGAAATCCGGGTATTGCAAAAGTTTTGGACTAATTAATGCTTCCTTTAAGTAGGCAAAAGCTTTTTGACATTCTTCTGTCCATTCGAAGGTAACATTCTTTTTGCAAAGCCTAGTTAATTTTCTAGAATGTTCTGCAAAATTCGGAACAAATCTTCTGTAATAATTGCAGAAGGCTACGAATCTTTTAACTTCATCTGCTGTTTTTGGCGTTGGATAGTTTTGAACGGTTTCAAATTTGCTTGGATCGGGTAATATTCCCTTGTTTGTACATTTATGTCCTAAATAAGTTACTTCTTGACTGAAAAATAAACATTTATCTGGATGTAGTTTTAGGTTGTATTTTCGACAAGTGGAGAATACGTCTCTTAAATTTTTTAGCATGTGATTTTCGGAACAACCTAATACAACTAAGTCATCCATGTAGAGAAATGCTTGGGATGGTTTGAGACCTGCGAATGCTAGGGTCATCATTCTTTGGAATGAATTTGGTGCTACTTTTAATCCATAAGGTAGTCTTTTGAATCTATATGTGCCATTTTCGGCTGTAAATGAAGTTATATCCCTTGAATCTGGGTGTAGTTCAATTTGGTGAAAACCTGACATAAGGTCTAGGCATGAAAAATATTTTGCTCTTCCAAGTTGGTCTAAAATGTCATCAATTCTTGGAAGTGGGAATTTGTCTGCTGCTAGCTTTTTGTTTACTTGTCTGTAATCGACAACCAATCTCCACCTTTTTTCTGTTTTCCCTGGAAGTGATTTTTTAGGAACTAATAAAATTGGACTATTATATTCTGAAATTGAAGCTTCTATTATATCATCTTTTATTAGCTTATTTACTTGTTTGGTTATTTCCCCTTTTTGTGTTTGGGGTAATCTATAATTTTTAATGTAAACTGGGTTGTCATCCTTCATATATAGTTTTTGTTTATAAAAATTATTAGAAGTAATTGGTTCTGTTTCTAGTGCAAATATATCTATGAATTCTGTGCAAAGTGATGTTAATTGAGCTTTAACAAAATTTGGAAAATTTTCAGTTAGTCTTTTTAATTTTTCTGTGTCTATGCAACTTTTATTGTGTGGGGTTGCTTTAATTAGTGTATAATCGTCTAAATTTTCAGTATTAATTTTATAATTTTGAATAGTTGTGTTGTTATGTGTTGTGTTAATAATTCTAACGAAGGTTTGCTCGCTATTTGTAATGGTATTTGCAATATAAATGCCATCGGCTAGTTGTTGGTGTGGTATGAAAATGTTTTTGTTGTTTGTGTTTATTTTAATTTGTCTAATAACTTCCGATCTAGCTGGAATTGTGATTGTGTTGACGGACAGACAGTTTGTTAGATTCATTGTTATTGTTTGAGGGAAATCATATGGTCTTAAAATTAGTTTGTCCTCTATTTTTCCGTAATCTAGAATACAATTGTATTTCTTTATGAAATCTAGGCCTATTATTCCATCACATGGAATTGGAAAGTTGTCTTCTACAACATGAAATTTATGATAAATTAGAAGGTTATCGCCTTTTAGATCTGCCTTGATTGTGCCTAAAGTGCTAGTTATTCCCTGACCAATGCCTTTCAAATCTGTGATTTGTTCAGTATTTATTTTTCCTTTATTATCTATTTGCTGTTTTTTAATTATGGAGATATCGGCTCCAGTATCAATTAAAAAATTTGAGTATGAATTGTTTAACGATGTCCTTGTAGATATGTAACTGTTTAAGTTTAGATTAAGTACGCATATTTTTCTTTTTGTTAATTTTGAAGTGGAGTTTCTTGGTTTTCCGTTTCGGTACAACTGCGCACGTTACGGGTTTGTGTGTATGGTCTGTTTGTATTTCGGGATTGTGATCCTCTATTATTGTTACTATTGTAATTATTGTTTGATCTAAAATTATTGTTGTAGCCTGACTGTGGTCTGTATCTTCTATTTTGGTAATTTCCATAGTTGTTACTACGGTAACCTCCACGGAAATTACTCCTATACTGACTTTGCTGTCGTACATTTAAGATCGTGTTTGCGCTTCCTGTTATTTCTGTGCAGCTGTTCGTGAATTTGGATATTGCATCGTTCATTGTGGTGAACGTTCCAGCTTGCATAATCATTTTGACTTTGTCATTGGAGCTGTTTTTGCACATGGCTTTGACTGCTGCCTGTGTTGCATATCTCGTGGCTAAGTCTGGATTTAATCCATCTGAGATATACGCTCCTTCCAATGACCTTGTTATTTTTTCTACTTCCGCAGTGTACTGGTTAGCAGTTTTGCTACGCTGCTGGATGTTCAGGAGTTTAGCTGTTAAAACTTCTACTGATTCACCCTTAATCGCGGTTTTGAGTTTTGTTTTGATGTGCTCTATTGTGCTTTCATTGCTTATGAAATTTCTTGCTGTGCCTTTTAGCTTGGTCTTAATCATGGTAATGGCCAATGCCTCGTGTGTATCCTTGATTTGTTCAAGTATATCGAGTGCATCTAGGAAACTGTTTAGGTTTTCTGGTTTACCATCAAACTCTGGCAATACTGACGAAGCAGTTTTAATAAACTCAACTACCGTTTGCACCATTGTGACGTTTATACCTGGTAGTTCTATTGGTTGAAAGTTTGGTATATTTTCTTCTACCAATGGGCTCTGAGCGCGTTCTGCCAAAAGCGAACTGAAATCTATTTGTAGGTCTTCTTCTACTGTGGTTGGTACATTGACTTCTATATTGTATCTTGCTAAAGAAGATACTAGTTTGTCCCTTACGGCAGAGAAAAATTGGTAAGACTCTACTTGGTGTTCCTTGGTAAGTATGTTATTTACCGCTTTAAGTGTCTGTCCTATGCTATTTAGGGCTTCTAAAATTATCTTAAAATGCTTTACGACAGTTTCTGTTTTTATATTGATATTTTTATTTATGCATTTGTAAGATTTATCAGCTTTTAGTTTTTCTTCACATAGGGTATCATATATTTCTTGCCATTTATTCATATCTTAGTTTACAATTTTTGCGCTTAAACGCGTTGTTGTACATTGTTTAATCGTCTCAATTTATTTTTTATATAATTTTTGATTAAAATTGCAATTGCGACAATTAAAAATGTAGCTAAACAAGCAAAATTGTCAACCATTTATCGGTGATCTCTTCTTTCTGTTCAATAATAGGATGTGGTTCGTATTTGACTAATCGATTTTCAGGTTTTTGGTCTGCTGAACTTTCTTTACCTACCTCGTACCCTGCTATTCCTATCAGTATACCGTTAAGTGCAACTTTCCACCATGCCATTTTTTAAAAAAAAATTGGATTAAAATTTTTTCTTTTTAATAAAAATTAAATAATATTTTGCTTTACTTTATCACTCCAATTTACTCAGCTTGTTTGCTTTTTATTTTTTTTTTTTTTTAAAAATATTTTATTTACAAGTTATTTCTTAACATTTTTATTTTATCTTTTAATTTCTGCCTATCGTTAATGTCTATGGTTAAGTTAAGTAACCTAAAAGCTTCAGCGATTTCTTTTCGCTTCCTAACCTGTCTACCACCTCGTTTCCTTTTATGGACTATTACGGGTGTAGGAATTTCTTGCATACTAAATTAATTGTTATTTTCTTGTAACGTTAACCTTTAATTTAATTTAAAAAATTTTGTCTTATTAAAAAAAATTTTTTACTTTTAAGCAACATGTGCTTATTAAAAAAAAATTCCTAAGCAAATCAAATTGCTCTTAGCTTAGCGGCCGTAAAGGCGTGCCTACCAAATTTCTAATATACATAAAATATTGTCTGCTTCCCCAGCTTGTAATGTTCATCCAGTTTGCGTTTTGCTGCCAGTCTATTTTGCTTCAACGTCTTCCATGAGTTATTCCACCCTTTTTATGCAGACTGTAGGAAAAAGGAACCAAGTCGACCGCAAAGCCTGTGCCAGTTTGTGTTTTGTTGCTCAAAGTTTGAAGTTTGTGTTAAAACAATTTCTCCATGTCCATGTTCTAGGTGTATCGCTGTCTAATAACGCCATCCAATAACGCCGACCAATAACGTGTGGCGGATTGTAACTGATCGAGGCAGGATCTTTTGTCCTGTTTGGCCAATCTTTTTATTTTTATTTTTTTTTGCAAATTATTTAATAAACAGAACGATCTTCTGCCTAAAGCATTTTGCTTTTTGAGCAAATTTTTGCTTAGTGTGGCAGGATCGCCATGTTGTCAAGAAATAAACTCAATTTAATTTTGGTCGCTATTGGTGCAGCGTATGATCGATAATTGTTCTTTATTTAAAATTGCTTTCCTTTTATACATTTATCTGACTTACATGTATAGGCTTAACCACTAATACATACAAACTAAAATGCATAATTCTAAAATACGCTAAGTCAACATATGGTTGCAATAAATATATAAATATGTCAGTCGCATTGACAAACTGACGTTGTGTTCAGTTGGTCATTGCGACTGCCTTTGGCGGTGTCTTTGACCGTCCACACAAGTGTAACAAGATCCTCGTTATGTGCTGCATGTGCACTATTTGTATAAACTCCCGCTGAGTTCAATGTAACTAATTTGGGCAGAATGTTGTTTGTATACATTCATATTTGTTTATACATTATTTATGTGCACATGACAATTAAAGTAAAAGGGCGATGTGTTTATGTAATGCTACAACACTGTTGGATGAGCTCATCTGTCACATTAGTTCATTGGCAAGTGTTTATCACAAGCCACCAACGGCATTTGTTGAAGGACGTGGCGCTGGCGTGCACAAATCACTACCAAATCGAGCACCAGCTGCAGGTAATGCTGAAGCGGCAATAGGTGGAGAAGCAATGGTTACACCCAATCAGTATTATTTGATTGGTGATTTGTTATCGATGGACATTAATGCACCAGCCATGCCGACAGCAGCGCCTACCAGCAATGTCGATTTATTAGGCGGTGGTTTGGATAGCTTGGTATGAACTTAAATTGTGTACTATTGCTCTATATTTAACGAATTTCTACTTTTTTATTTAATGAATTTACCAGCTTGGTGGTGGACCCACTGAACCTGCTCCCGTTGGCGCCACTAGCTTAGCATGCAATTATGAATGTCGTATCGGTTTGTATGCATAAGGTTTGGTTGAAGAATTGGCGCAACATAACTTGAGACGTGGCAACGGAAATATAACAGTACCAGGGGAGTGGATACTGTATAACAACAATTATTAACATATTTGGAATAACAAACCATAGTGTTAAAATGGTTCATACTTCAGCGAATAAATACTCATACATTTGTAAATTCATTCATTCATTCATTTATTGAAAAAATAGTACAATAAGATCTATGATCTTGTATAGTACAAACATGTAAACAAAAAACAAAGTCTTATTTCTAATTCGTTTTTAAAAGAAAAACAAACAAAAAAAGTTATACGGTAAAAACAAAAATAATAACATTTAAATAGGCAATTTGTACTTAAAATTCATTTAAAAACAAAAAAAGTGGTATTTATATCAAATACATTTCCTTACATTCTACATTCTACAGTCTTGTATTCATAAATTATGTACATTGGTAAATGTAAATGCGCAGCACTCTTTTTGGTTTACATTTTGTAGATTTTGGATCATGATCAAGCTAGCCGATGAGCAACTCCCTATCTCAGAATTTAGTTTAAACCCTTACATCACTTGCCAATATACTTTATTTTGTTATAGAGCATATTTTCACCTGAAATGCTCTATAACAAAATAAAGTATATTGGCAAGTGATGCAAGGTTTTAAACTAAATTCTGAGATAGGGAGTTGCTCATCGGCTAGCTTGATCATGATCCAAAATCTCAACTAAGTCATCGATACATATTCTTAAATCTAAATAAAATAACTCAATTGCAGTTGTTGGATAGTCTCAGGGTTAGGAGCTCTTCCAAAACAGCGTTATGTCGACGCATCTCCTCGATCTCTTCTCTTTTTAAACTTTCCAATTTCTGTTAAGAATCGCTATGATAATCCATATAACAATCCCTTATATAGTTACTCATTAAGGCCACATTTAATGCCTTACGCTATGCCTTAAACATCCCTTATATATAGGCATTCGCATCAGAGCGATATAGCATGAATAAATACGTGAAGCTTATATGAGAGAAAGAGACAAAATCTCACATGCATATGAACTTATCAATTACATTTATCCTTTTACTCTGTAAATACTACCATGTAAAGCATTTCTAGTTGTTGGAAAATAAAATCGGCGAGCGAGAACTGCTAAGTTTAGAAAATAGGGGCAAAACCTTTCTATTTATTTTAGTTATTTGAATTAAAATTAATAATAAAGGCACAACTGTTTTTAATAAAAATATTTACCAATATTTATATGAAAGAAAATGTTCTAATTGTTTCAGGGGTACAAACAATCACTCGTAAAAACGTTCATTCGCAAACTTGTACAAAAATTATTCAGCTGTGAAATAATTCGTGTGTGAAAAATAAGTAACGAATGAGAATTTAGTAATCAATAAAAAAATTGCTACTCAATTTTCCAGTAGTTGAAAAAATTCTTTATTCATTCTAAAAATACTAAATTCATTCATTCATTCGCTTACTATCGAATGAATGAATATTTTTGAACTATCGAATAACATCATAAGTTTTATTCGGTGGTTCCCATCACTAGACTTGGTCAATCGAAGATGTGTTGTAGTTGTAGATGTTATCTGCCCAAGATCTTTTACTGCTACCTCAGGTGTTCCCCAAGGGAGTGTGCTAGGCCGCTCTTATTCGTAATTTTTATTAACGACATATGTCACTGCTTCAAGAACTCTAACTTCCTACTATATGCGGATGACTTGTAAGTTTTTAAAACAGTCACAAGTCAATCAGATTCTATTGGGCCCCAGTCGGATCTTAAAAGTGTAATAATAATTGCTTGCATCTAAACATTAAGAAATGCTATAGCGTCAAGTTTTCGAAATCCCGAAATCTTCCAGCCCAATATTATATAGGTGATTCTATGCTCTGCGCTGTTAAAGAGGTATCTGGTCTTTGACTCCAAGTTTCTTTTCAACAATCATCTTAATTATGTCATTGCTAAATCCTACTTAATGCATGCGTTCATTCGTCGCTTCGGTTCGGATTTTAATGATCCATATACACCGCAGTTACTTTTTACGTCATTAGTGCGATCCAAGATAGAATATGTTGCCTTCATCTGGAGGCCATATCATGCCTGCCACATACGACGATTTGAGAGTATCCAGAAAAGTTTTCTTCGATTTGTTCTGCATTCTTTGCGTTTTCAGGATCCGACACCATCGTATAGTTAGATGTCTCTTAATTGACTTGAAATCCTTAAACAGTAGAAGATCTACATATATTAACTTTGACTTTTGTTTATGACATAATAGGTGGGACGATTGACTCCCCATTTCTTCGTGAGTGTATACTCTTTTAATATTCCGGCTCGTATACTTCGATTTCTTCTCTCCAAATACAGTGTCTCACAAAAGTATTCTGCTTTTGATGGTGTTCAAGAAAACTGCTGACTATTTATATATTTCGCAAATATTTTTTTTAAAAAGTCTTCATTTATTTAAGCACGTTCTTAAAACTATGAATATCAATCATTAACACAAAAATAAGTAATAATCCAAGTACAAAATGAAACTTAGTTAATTCATATGTGATTTTTAGCTCACAAATGTATTTTGCTTCTGACGAAAGTTTGCATTTAAAAGCGTTTTAATACTTGTTCCTTGTCCTTGTTTTTGATAATAGCATCCAAACGCTTAGGAATGGATTCCACAAGCTTTTTACGAAATACCACGGTAATTTTTTCCCATTCTTCCAGCAATACTGCTTTGAGGTCACTTTTTGATGAAATTTTTTGCTTCCGTACCTGATCTTCCAGGTAGCCCCAGAGATTTTCTATGGGATTAATGTCAGGACTTTGGGGAGGTGTTGGCAAGTGTTTTGTGTTGAAAAGTATCAAAATTCTAACGTCATAGGCCGTGTGTTTAGGGTCGTTGTCTTGTTGGAATAAAAACTCATTATTTGACATGCCCATTTTTTCTGCACTGGAGTGTAAATTGTCCTTGAGAATGGACAAATAAACACACTTATCCATAGTACCTTCTATAAAAACTAATTTCCCAACTCCCTGAGCGGACATACAGCCCCAAACCATGACAGAACCTTCGCCATGCTTAACAGTTGCTTTTATGTTTTTTAGTTTCACCTCTTCATTTGGCTTAGGCCACACCATACGTCGACCATCGGAACCAAAAATGTTGTACTTGCTCTCATCACTAAACACTACTGTTTTCCAGAAGTCGAAACCTTTCGATATGTGCTTTTGAGCGAACAAAAATCGCTTTTCTTTATTGACTTTAGAAATTAATGGTTTTTCCCCCGCAACTCGACCGTTTTTAATGTTGTCTGAAGCTTGGCAATGGCATATGGTCTAACGGCATAAACGAATCGAGATAGATATTGGCTTCTGTATATGAAAATGTTCAGGAGGAAAAGAGAAATTGCTTGAGCCATGTCCGTCCGTCTGTGAACACGATAACTTGAGTAAATCTTGAGATATCTCAATGAAATTTGGTATGCAGGGTCCTTCTTACTTATCTCGGAGCGCTATTGAATATAGGCAAAATCGGTTGAAAGCCACGCCCACTTTCTATATATATAATATTTTCGAAAATACAAAAGGAGTGATTATTCAGTACATAATACACCTATAAGGATAAAATTTGGTGTGTACTTAGCGTTAAGGCAAAAAATATATTTTTGAAGCCATTTTTAAAAAGGGGCGTGGCACCGCCCACTTTTGATTACGTCAAAGTTGGAAATATTATTAATCATAAATCAAAAACTGCTCAAGATAGCAAAATAAAACTCAGCACACATATTTATATTAATACAGGCAATATTTCAAAAAAAAATAAGCGTAATCGGGTAAGGTTCACGCCCAATTTTATACGAAAGATTTCGAAAAGGATCAAAGCAACTTCCCTGTCCAATGAGTCATATGTGACTCACGAGAGCGTTTTCAAATAAGCTCATGAGTCACATGTGACTCATTTCCCTATTCAACTTTAAGAAGCTTTCTTGCTATGAACGTGTCGTTATATATTTGTGAGCGTATAGCAAAAGACCCAAACTTTAGGCAATTGAAAGAAAATTTCGCAATTTTTTTCTGAAATTGTAAAAATTGTCCATAATGTCTCATTCAGCGAGTATACTTGAAATTTGAGAATAAATTCGTTGCTGGATAATTCCTACTGAACTTTTAGACAAACGCGCCTAAAAACTTATCTGTCATGCAGATTATTTAATTATAATTTACTTATGGTCCTATATGTTCACATGTGACTCATTGAACGTGGCCAAAAAAACAATTTTTTTTGCCACGTTCGTGAGTCACATTTGACTCACAAAATAAAATAGCCTAAAAAAGGTCAATAAAGGTCAAATTGTTTACAAAAATAGTATTTTATAATATATATTCATATTACACAGTTAAGCAATAAAAAAAACTAGTGGACGTGGGGCAGTCACAAAACACTTTGTATGGGGACAGGGAAGTTGATAGATACATATATTGAATATGCTATAACTTTGCTTAAACCAGCTGTATATCATTTCTATTTTACCTCTAAAGTGTTCGTGGGCAAAGAAAGTCGAAAGCACAAAATTTTTGGAAAATGGGCGTGGCCCCGCCCCTTTGTGGGGGATTATTCCACAAAACTTTTCATGCCATAACTCCTGTAAAAATTTACTTATTGAAACGATATTTAGAGAAAGTGTTCAACATAGAAAGCTAACTCTTTGCTGTAAAAATAAACAAAATTGGTGAACGGAAACGCCCACTATTTGAACACAGTTCTAAAAAATTTCTTCGTAAAATTAAAATCGCGATATTTCCATAATTGTATAAGTTATATAAATAAGATTTTACACACATAATAAGCTTTTTAAGCAAAACTAAGCTGTGAAAAAATGTTGTGGATTTTGGTGAAGTAGGCAAAAAAGTTCAGCTATTTTCAAAAGCAATTGCTTGAAATATCAAGAAAGCATTTCAGTGAAAGTTAGTGAGATGCTTCCAAATAGTATGTAGTACACTCCTGCCAAAACTTACGCAAATCGAATAACGAACAAGCAAGATTTACGGGCAAGTAGCTAACACTCTACTGCCTTTTTTTTTATTAAGTTTTTTTATTTTCATACCTTTCACGAACATGAGGAAAGCTATTTATATTCTGTTATCTAGTGATAATTTAATTTACCACTCACAAAAGAAGTGTTTTTAATCGAAAATAATCAGTTGCCTTTATAACAACCTTTCCGGTATTAAAATAGACCTGAGTAAATTGGGATACACTACTAGGTATTTAATGTTCGGTTACACCCGAACTTAGACTTCCTTACTAGTTTTTTGTTTACATTCTTTGTTGCACTTTTTTGGAAAAGCTACTGAGTTCGCTGGCGTAGTTTTTCGTTTTTAATAAAAATTCACTTTAATTTGATATTTAATGAGTTCTTCGTGATAATATTTTAGGAAAATGTGTGATTTGTGAGTGTAATGTATGTAAAAAGTCTGAACGTTTTTGCGCGTTTGTCTCACAAGTTCCTTTTGACATAACGATGAAACGACGTTGTTGCGTTTACTTATCGCGACAGTTAATGAGGAGCAAATAAAAATATGCAATTTTAATAAGGGGATGCTTTTAAACTTTTGCTTTATTCGGTGCCTCTATACAAACTGCACTTATTTTATTATGAAAATTCAATATTTATACATTTTTAGTATGAGCTGATTATGCCGTTACGTTATGTACATAAAGTTAACATAAAATATGTAGTATGTATGTAACAAAGCATAGCATTTATTTGCATACTGTATGCTAGGTATGAAAATAAAAGTGAATATGGAGTAAAGAATATTGGAAACAAATTAGCTATGTTTGCTTCACGCCGAATAAATCGAATCTGTCGGTGACATCCCTTCGCCCGCAAACAACCTCGATTCAGTATGTTTGCTGTGTATATCGCCGACATCTAATACCGCAATCTTGACCACTGGTCGATGGAGTATACCGGCAGATGTTTTTTTCTTTCACACTGCGTACTTGCCCATCCTTAGCTTTCATAACTTCTACTACTGTGCCTTTCGGCCAACAATTTCGGGGAAGGTTCTGATCCACTTTTACCACGATATCGTCTACACGAACAGGCGATTGTTTTGCAAACCAGTTGCTGCGTCGTGATATAATAGGAATGTATTCTTTGATCCATCTGTGCCAAAAGCAGTCAACAAACTTCAGAGTCTGACGCCAGCGTTCTCGAAGGTTAGCGCTGTCGTTGCAAATAGGTTTATAGCCACCCGAAGATCCAATCAAGAGATGGTTGGGAGTAAGCGCCTCGTCATCATGACCTTCCAGCGAAACAAACGTGAGGGGCCTGGCATTTATAACAAACTTCGCAAACTTTCGTCGTTGAAGCTCGTAGCTGGAAGAATTTGGTACAGTACATTTTTTACAGATTTTACCAGTCTTTCCCATACTCCCCCCATATGGGGTGCACCTGGGTGGTTGAATGTCCATTTCACAACGTCAAAAGATGCCACAAGATTTTGAAAGGCGATCTCCTTAAGTTTAGCACATATAATTTTTTCAGTCGCTTTGAAGTTGGTGCCATTATCGGTGAATATCTCTCTGGGTAGCCCAGCGCGAAATAAAGTTACGTATTGCTAGCATGCATGAATTTGTGTCCAAGCTGGATGCTATTTCGATGTGTAAGCACGAATTGTGAAGCAGGTGAAAGTTACACCCCATCTCTTTTCGCTCCTTCCTACGACAACCTGCAAACGACCGAAATAGTTGATGCCAACGTTTGTGAACGGCCTTTCAAACGCTGCAAGTCTTGCTGCAGGTAGTGTGCTGTCTTGTGCTGTTTTTACATAGCTGGCAACATTGACGAACTTTTTTATACAGAACTCTAAGCCGTGGTATAAGGTATTGCCCACGTATGTAGTTGATAATCGATTCGTGCATTTGATGGTGAAATTGCTCATGAGCTGAACGTACTATGAGAAATGTGTGTTAGAAGCCGACATGAGAATAGCATCTTCTCGGTTATTGAGCTTTTCTGCACGACTTCTGCTCCTGATTATGCGTTTCTCGTCTATATAGATATTCAAGGAATATAACTTGCTCGACTTTTTCAGAGGTTTTCCACTCATCAAAAGAGTTATTTCTTCATTGAAGTCTGTTTGAGCGTACTTGATAAGAAAATTCTGAGCTCGCTAAATTGTTTTGAAGTCAATCGCAGGCTTAATCCTCTTAGTCGATACTTTCGAATGCAATCTTCGTATATAGAGCATGAATGTCGCAACAGCCCCGTATAAGCGTCTCCAGTTAAGCTAGGTACTAACATCGAGTTTCACGTGAAACATCTGTCAAAATCCATACAAAATTTCTGGTCGTGAAGTAGCCGTGAAATTTCGCTTGTATTTCACGGCAAAGTAGTACTCAGTTCACGGCGTGTAAATGTAGCGCAACATGACATTAGCAACATTTTTTCACGACTTTTTAAATTGACAATGTCATTTAAAATTGAGGGAAAAGTGACATATCTTGAAATTTCTATGATTTTCTATTCTTTTGACACTCAAAGTTGCTACCATTTTGACGTTTCTTCTCATTGTTGCTAGCAACATTTAACGGCAAGGTGCAACTTTGGATTTAGCTGCTGTAAGGGTGTTAGACACATCGTTGCCCCTTTTTACTCGCAAATAACATACAGCTGCGTATGCGTTTTCTCCTGCATCAACAAAAGTATGCAATTGTACATCATCAGCTTCTTTAAGCAAGGTGGAATAACATCGAGGAATTTCTACAGCATTTATGAGTTGTACCATAACCAATGGCACCATTGTTTGTCCTGTAAATGATCGTCCCAAGAAATACCAGATCGCCAAACATCTTGAAGCAGAAACGGTGTAGCAACTGACGAAACCCAGTTAATCGAAAATAGACATTAGCACCTGGAGATCTCCCTTTTAGTAGGGGCAAAGGTCTCGCTAATGACATCACGCCGAAGTCTGGCAAACCTGCAAATATACTTAAAATTGTCAGTAGTTGGATGCCAGAACATACACAGTATTTTTGTAGTTGACGCCCCCTCTTCGACCGTGTGTACATACAATGGGTCGTCCGTCAGTTTATCTAGCAGTGATTTGCTGTTTGAGGACCAGCCACGAATATTGAAACCAGCTGCGTGATTTATAGCCTTGACTTGTGTGGCTAATTTTAGGGCGGATTGTTCGTCGTCTTCGCTGTCGATGAAATCGTCAAATAATAAATTTTTTGGCAAACTTTTAGAGAGGGATCCACTTGATAGGAAAAAACGGGTTTTTCAGGATGGTAGAGGGACCTCTCCTGATCACAAATATATATATCCTAGGGTGCGAAAATGTATACTTTTGGAGTTATTTCATGTTAAAGGTTGAAAATTTGCCCAACTTCCACAGCAAATATCACCTTAATTTTTTGTATTAGATAAAATATCACCCACGTTAGTCATTTTTTGCAATAATTTTGCAATATTTTGTGCAAAAAGTCACAATTAAGTAAATTAACTCGCGCTTCCATTTTCTTGCACATTTTTTTTGAAAATATGCAGTACCCACAATAAGAAAAAAACACCGAGGTTCCAGGGGTCCGATCCATGTTTTTTATGTGCAGAACACCTTTCCGCATTGGCGGCCTTCGGCCGCGCTTCAAAAAATAACCCTGCAGCCGGATTCCAGTCATCGCCATCGCCTAAATGCTAAAATTCGCCAAAATGCCAAAGCAAATGTAGTACGGTTATCTTTTCGCTTGATGGCGCTGGGATAGCACCGTCATCTGTCAATTTAGTTGTGATTCCTTACATGCCATAAATCACCAAAAATAGCCCGAAATAGACAAAGGCTACTAGAAGTAAACCCCATACTCTGGGCGCAGAGAACACTGAAAAATTGAATTACAGACAATTTCAGAAATGTTTCTTAGCATCTCCAAGCCACGAGTGTCCTAAAAGTTATATATATAAGATATAAATGGTTGCGCGAATCCGTAGATCGGGTAAAATAATAGATTAAAGTTTGGACCCTAACTTGTTCACAGCACATCATATGAGCCTCCCAACTTCCAACAAGTCTAACGGTTCAATTAACGTATGCGCGTGCACTGCGGTGTAGGAAGTATTGATCCCATAATGGATTGTGAGAACACCTATGGGATTCTTAAATGCTACGCTTGATGTTATAATTTTGTTGTTGTAGCGCTACTTAGCCCTACCTAGGTAGTCAGGATCTTACCCAGTAGTGTCATCGAACTCTTCTAACGGAAGTCCTAGAAACCTAGCGGCTTCGACAGGGGTGAACCAAAGAGAGATGGGTGTCAGAAGAGTAGGCTCGGTTGAGCAGACAAAAAGATGGTATTTGATGTTATAGTCTCCCAGCATTACATTAGGCCCGGTTTTTCAGTGCAAGTTTTATTTATTTATTTATTTATTTATTACGACTCTTCGAGCCTAGATCAACACTTAAGGAATATTATAACATTAGTTAAAAAAAAAATTAAAAAAGAAAAAAAAAAAGTAATTTTAATAAATTCAATTCAATTTGTCAGTTAAACTAAGCTTAAACTTGTTATGCAGTTTTTCAGTCAACTTTGAACGAAGTTTAAACGGAGTTTAAGCGACCAATCTGCCAGGGTTAAACTCTAGTTAACCTGTCAGCTGTTTGCATAGTTGATTGTTTTAACTGTGAAATATTTGGTGAGAAATTGTTGCTTCTGGACTTTTTAAATTTATTTATGTTTACATATTTTATTTATCTTGTACACGGCGTATCTTTATCTTTGTTCACAGCGATTTTTCATTTAGCAATTGCGTTGAATATGTAAACGAATGTCATCTGTTGCCGATCTAGATAAAAAAAAAACAAATGTTGCGTATAAAAAGCAGATCAAAAAAGCAGCCTTAAACTCTCACTGAAAAACCGCTTTGCAGTTTAACTAGAGTTTAAATTTATGCCGAGATTAGGCAAACCAATGACTGAAAAACCGGGACTTAGTCTCACTTCGAAAATTGGGCCCTTTAGCTTTATTCTGCATTTATGGGGTTTCGGAGTCATCTCTATACCGCACTTATACTCTATATGATCATTTAACTTTGGATGCATCCTAGGTGAGTTTTTATCCCAGTTATTTTATAAACATATTCTCAATGCTAGTAGAGTAGAAGAGATTTTTTGAGTGGTTGATTTGTAGACACAGATATATGGCCTTGGTTGTTGCAGACACAGATAAAAAGTCCTCCGAGAAGTGCAAAACTGTATTCTGCGAGTCCGTATTGGATCGGTGAAAGGTAATTTTTTTGAAGCGCGAACGAAGGCCACCTTCTCAAGCCGATGTTCTGCCTATAAATAAATTCCTTGGATCACGCCTCTCATTTGGGATCGGACCATTAATACCTAGGCGAAAACGCTTCTTTGATACCCCCTTCCAACAATTACCAATTTCTATTTTTCTTATAAATGGCATATATTTTATGTCAATGAGTGTTTTTTTGACATAAAAAAACTTAATTCTAACATTTTATAATATATTTTGTATTTTAGCAACAGATTTTTTTGTTTGCCGAAATAAGCATGCTTTAGGAGAAAAATAGAGATTTTACGAGATGGCTAAAATTCCAGAATCGCAAACTTAGCTAAATTAGTCGCCAGAAACAGCTGATGACGTTATCTGGTTCATTCGTGCTCATCGCTTAAATGTGCCAAAAAAATGAATCAAAATGAACCAGAAAATGGAGATTTTAGGAGATTGTCATTCACGGGAATCGGAAAAGTCGCCAAAAGTTGCCAAAATGCAGTTAGAGATTTTTGCCGATCGAGATTAAGCTTTAGCGATTTGCAGAATCCTGCTGCTGGGCTACACCATGCCCACTCCGAGTGTGTGCCATAACCGCCACGGTGATGTCCTTCCGCGTAGTTTTTAATTCCCTGTTACTATTCTATGCATATGTAAATGAATGTGGTCAATATAGTAAGGCACCTTTTTTTTTGTAGATGTGGCAGCACAAGTGTGTAATGACAAACAACACATGTACATCACATAAATATATAACTACAACAATAATAAATGTAGCGCGAGTGTTAATTTATTTAATTGTGAGTTTTTGCACAAAGTATTGCAAAATTATTGCAAAAAATTATTAATGTGGGTGGTATTTTACATAATACAAACATACGCGTATGCATATTTAAGAAAAAGTGCGAAAATTAAGGTGATATTTGCTGTGAAAGTTGGGCAAATTTTCAACCTTTAACATGAAATAACTCCAAAACTATACGTTTTCGCACCCTAGGATATATATATTTGTGATCAGGAGATCTACCTCTTTCATTTGATACCACTTTTATTGCAAAATTCTGTGGATCCCTTTCTAAATGACAGCCAATTTTTTTGTTTATAGATTTACAAATAATTTTAGATTGCACCTTTCGCCAGGTTCACATTCTGTTCCATTATTGAAGCCAACGTTTGCAGCTGTTTCTTTATACTTACGACCTTTGACCTACATGTATACAATAAATGCAAATAGATAAATATTTGCACTATAAACCAAAAAAGTTAAAGATAAATACAAAAACTTACATTTCTTAGCAATTGTATAAAAATTCGATACAGGATCGACAGCAAAATTATAGTAGATCAACTAATAGATACACAACGAAAATTTCGACAGCGATGAGCTACTCATAATACGAATAATAGAACCGAATCAAATCGCTAATTCTTTTAAAATTATTAAAAATGTAAGTTTTTTGTATTTATCTTCTACTTTTTTGATTTACAGTACTAATTTTAATCTATTTGCATTAATTTGATGTAATTCTAAGGTCGTCAGCACAAAACAACAGCTAGAAACGTTGGTTTCTCTAACGCACCAAAATCCGAGCTTAGCAAGAGGTGTTTATTCAAAATTCCAGGCTGAAAAAAATTTATTATACATCTGTTTAAAAGCTTTTTTATTATCAAACATTAAATAACACGTTTGTAAATGTACACTTACGCAGTGGAATTCATCTCCAAAGGATTGGATGCATCTCTTAATCGCTTTCTGTTTCTTGCTAGTTTTAGTACGCTTTCTTCATCATCCGATGAATCTTCGAAACATAACTCTGTCGTAGTCATATATTTCTTTTCTGTATCAATTTTACTCATATATGTATTTGATCGGTAATTTATTTTGTTTGTTTAGATGATTTATATTTTTAATCACAGCTGATAAAAGATGTACTACTGTGAACAGTTGAAACGATCGAAATTCACAATAGCGCAAGTATTTACCGAATGCAGCTCATAATACCAAATGAGAATTCTTTCGTTGAGCATTTTCGACCACCGTCGAAGATCGAATTAAACTCATAATAGGCACCAAAGATAAATACAAAAACTTACATTTCTTAGCAATTGTATAAAAATTCGATACAGGATCGACAGCAAAATTATAGTAGATCAACTAATAGATACACAACGAAAATTTCGACAGCGATGAGCTACTCATAATACGAATAATCGAACCGAATCAAATCGCTAACATTTTCGCAAACGTCAAGCTGTATAGTTGTGTTTTTATTTTCTCTGTGGTTTTCTTTTAAAGCCAAGTACTAAGTTCACAGCCGTGAAATTCCGCCAGCAACATGCATTTTCCTTGCCGTGAAATGTTGCTAGCAACTTTGAGTGTGAAAAGAATAGAAATTCATAGAAGTTTTAAGAAATGTCACTTTTCCCTCAATTTTAAATGACATTGTCAATTTAAAAAGTCGTGAAAAAATGTTGCTAATGTCATGTTGCGCTACATTTACACGCCGTGAACTGAATACTACTTTGCCGTGAAATACAAGCGAAATTTCACGGCTACTTCACGACAAGAAATTTTGTATGGATTTTGACAGCTGTTTCACGTGAAACTCGATGTTAGTACCTAGCTTAACAATTAAATAATTACTTGATATTCTAAAAATCAAAAGTTACATTTAAAGTTAAAAAGGAGTTAAATACTTAATGTGCTTCACAACTTGGTGTGAAAAAATTACTTAAAGTTTTGAATAGTGATAAATTATCCAAATTCATTTTACTGATTTTGTGTGTACCGAGTTTCTTTTTTTGCATATTTTATTTGTTGCATTTGAAAGGCTCGTACTTTACATTGCAATTGTTGTTGTGTGCTGATTTGCTTTTTAATCTCTCTTTTGTTACAGCTGTTTGCGTGGATTATTAAACGTCAATTACAGTGTGTCTAAAACTGCTCGCTCAGTTCTGTGCCCTTCAAACTGTCAGGGTTGTTTTTTCTTGTGATTAGGAAAGTATGGTCTGGTTTATGGTAAAATTTCTTGTCGGCCTGTGTATTCTTTTAATTACTTTTTAAAAAATGTCGTGTTTCTTTGAAAATTGTCAGATTAAAAGCGAGTCCGAACGCTTTGTAGCGTGCTGGCTGTGCGATGGACTTGTTCACGCAAAATGCGCCGGGTTAACTGGTAGGATAGCTGACTTAATTAACGACGGCAAAGGCCTGCGCTGGTCCTGTGCTAAATGTCGATCAACGGAAGTTGAGCTATGTAAAACCTTTAGGCACATTAGACACGGGTTTTCTGAAATCGCCAAAGATTTTTCACTGTTGACTGAAAAGTTCTAAAAGTATGAAAATATTTTCAAGACTTTAAAGTTTAAGACTTGGAATGCCCTGAAGATCGCGAAGCCAATCGCGAAAACACGAGCAGACGTACGGTTGATCTGCCTACTACTTCAACGGCGCCGAACCTACCTCCAGCCATTGAACTTATAGATTTGGCATCTCCAGTACCTAGTACGGTTGTTCGGGCAACGTCCAAAAACGCCCCCCCATGGTCAACAAATAAAAAAACCCTGGAACCTCCAACTATTGCGATGGAGTCCGAACCAGTTGTTAGAAAGCTGGTTGTGGTCCCTCAAAATATCGATTTTTGTGTCTCGGTTCCATCCAGACACTACTGAAGATGACTTGAGGTACCATATTTCTTCTAAGATTAAAGATAAAACCTTCACTGTTAGAAAATTTAATTTCGGTTACTAACGGAATATGTCTTCGTTTAAAATTGACGTATCCGGAAAAGATTTTGACTCTCTTTTGGACAGTTCTTTTTGGCCTCCCGGGGCTCTTGTGCGGGAATTTGAGTACAGGCCGAATAGAAATGTTGACAACGTAGCTAAAATCTCTCGTAATGTTGAGTCAAAAAACTGAGTTCTAAGTCCGTGAATATCTTCTACCAAAATGTCAGAGGTTTAAATACCAAATTAAATGATCTGTATTTGAAATCTTTCCATTGCAGTTATAACGTTATTGCTTTTACCCATGATACAATAAACAGGTAGATGCAGGAATAAAAAGAAACCCTGCTATGTATTTTGCTGGTCGGTAAATTGTCAACAATTTCTTGTGTCAAAGTGAAGGAAATAATGGCTGGTTATTGCTGCAAAGTTTCTTGCGCTCATACCATGAATAAATCGCATTGCCGGTATCAGCGCAATGTGTTAACGCAATTGCGCATAGTATTATTTTGGCACTGCTCGATTGTATTTTTGCTCAGAACAAAGGCTGGCATCAATTTGGTGGTAGCGCAGTTTAGAAAGCACCACCAATCTTAAGATAAGGAATCCGAACTCTAAACCTAACCTAAAAATTATAAGAAAACCCATTTTTGCTCCGGTTTAGGATACACCGAGTTCAAAGCCAAACTTTTTCATAGTTTAATACAAAAATAAATTATTCAAATATTATTTACAAACTTTCAATGGTTTTAGAAATGGTACAGCGATATCAACGCAATAACACTAAGGCACCCAACGTTACTCAGCTTTCATATAAGAAGTTGACATTTTGTTATTGTTTACATGTGCACAAAAATATAAGAAATGAAAATTAATGCTTTTGCAGCAAATTTATATTATTTTGCGAGTTCCGTGGTTAGTTTTAGAAGTGTGGCGGTGATATATTAATTATAAAGAGGTGATAGGTTGAGTGCTTTCCCAAAATCGGAAATCTTTTTAGTTAGAACCTGAAGGCTCTTAGAGAAAGGCTTTTACCAAGTCCCACTTCCTTTTGAGAACTGCAAAATAACTTTTTCCTATCGTTTTACTTGTGAACATCTTTTTCTCATTGAACAAACACTTTTTTGAATTGTATTTTAGTGCGATAAACCGAAAAATTATAAATTAGAAAATTACTGCTCAATGTAAACAAAACAAAAATGTAAACAAAACAAAAATATAAACAGACATTGACAATCGGAAGACCACTTCGAATGAAAAAAAATAAAAAATGCAACTCTGATGCGGTTGCCTGTTAATTGTACCATGGCTTTGACCGAAACTTGGCTAAAACCGCATGTTTTCAATTCCGAGTTTTTTTGTAACGAATATCAAGTTTATAGACATGATCGCTTGTACAAGGTCGGGGGTGGTGTTCTAATTGCCGTTCATTCCTCCATTCCTTCAGAGGAGGTTAATGTACCTAACACGGATTCCATTGGGTTTAAATGCGTCCGCATCCAGCTAGAGAACGTTTATATGTACTTATCTGTTTGCTACATCCCTCCAGCATCTGATCTTTCAATCTACATGCAGCATGTCTCTCTGCTCAAAACTGTTAACTTATTGACTAAAGCTTCTGACTCGATGATTGTTTTAGGTGATTTCAACCTACCGCATATATCGTGGAACATATCTGATGGAAATATTATTCCAAATCCATCCAAACTGGGCTTCAATGACTTTTTGGATGGAATTTCCAATCTCTGCCTTAGTCAAATAAATGTTACCTCTAACAAGTTTGGTAAAATCTTAGATTTAATTTATGTTGATGATAAAAACAAATTTTCTGTAAATCGTTGTGATCCGTTGACTTTACCCGAAGACGTCTATGACCATTCTATGGAAATATTTCACGAAATCTTAAGTAATGGCCAATGTACACAATGCTGCTCAAGTAGTAACTTTGATTTTAACTTCTCAAAAGCCAACTATAAGAAATTAAATAGAGAACTGTCTAAATTAACTTGGCCTGAGCTTTGTGGCGATATCGATTCAAACGTTTTACACTTTAATCAAACTATTTACTACTTATTTGAGAAGTTTGTTCCTAAACGTAAAATAACATATGATCATCCAACGCAAGCTTGGTTTACTAAAGAGCTTATGATGTTGAAAAATAGAAAAACGCGTTCTTTCAAATTATTTAAGAAATCGGTGTTAAACAAACATTACTTGTTGTATTCTGTTCTACGTAAGAGGTACATCGACTTGCATAAAAAGTGCTATAAAGCCTATATCTCTAAAACTAAAAGAGGCATTATTCGCAATCCGAAGTCATTTTATGATTTCGTAAATTCTAAACGAAAAGTAGTGGGATTTCCCTCAGCCATGAAATATAAAGACATTTTATCTAGCAATAATCAAGATATCTCAAATTTCTTTGCGCAATTTTTCACTTCTAACTATTCTGCCGTCACCAATTCTGACTTTATAAATTATCCCTATGAGCTACATGGGAACAATTTAATTAATTGTCCAACTATATGCGCCAATGATGTTCTTGTTTGTCTGAAAACCTTGAAAGAATCTTTTAAATGTGGTCCTGATAGGATTCCTACATGCTTCTTGAAGAAGTGCGCTAACAATATTTACAAACCCCTTACCAATTTGTTCAATCTGTCACTAAAGTGTGGTGTTTTTCCAACATCATGGAAAGAGTCGTTTCTTCTACCGCTTCATAAAAGAGGAAGCGAGGCTTCTATAGAGAACTATCGTGGCATAGCAAAGCTGTGTGCCATCCCAAAAGTGTTTGAAGCTATTGTTACCAATCAGCTTACGAATCCTATCTCTACCTTGATTTCTGACTGTCAACACGGGTTCTGTAAGGGAAAGTCCACCGTTACAAACTTACTTGAATTTACAAATCATGTCTCAAATGGCTTTAGAAAAAATCTGCATACCGACGTTATTTATACTGATTTCAGCAAACCTTTCGATAAAGTGTGTCACTCGTTACTTATTCATAAACTAGATCAGCTGGGTTTCCAGCCGGGTCTCAATCGCTGGATCTCTTCTTACCTTAGTGACAGAACACAAAAAGTAGTGTTTAAAAACTGTGAATCCGAGGTTATTTATGTCTCCTCTGGAGTTCCTCAAGGAAGCCATCTGGGCCCGATTCTGTTCTTGTTGTTTATAAATGACATTTCTACAGTAATAGAATTTTCGAAAATGTTAATGTATACCGACGATGTAAAGCTTTTCATGTCATTCGCATCATCCGAAGAGAGTAATAAGCTTCAATCAGATCTAAATACACTAGTTACTTGGTGCGATTTAAATTATATGCCGCTTAATCTAAAGAAATGTAAATACATACATGCGTTTTTCGAGAGGAATTTCACAGCCAGCTTCCTATACAATTAACAATTATAGTCTTGAGCAAATGTATGATTTTGTTGACCTTGGGGTTACTATGGATTACAAACTCAGTTTCAACTGCCACATTAACGTAACAGTCAATAAAGCTAGAGGCGTTCTAGCATTTGTTAAATGATGGTCTAAAGAATTTAGCGACCCTTATGTAACTAAAACTCTCTTTACTACATTAGTCAGACCGATACTTGAATACGGTTCTATAATTTGGAACCCGCGTTACCAGGTCCACGTGGATCGCTTAGAATTAGTTCAAAAACAATTTTTACTATTTGCCTTAAGAGATCTTCACTGGGATCCCTTGTATAATTTGCCATCGTATACGAGTCGCTTAAAACTAATTAATCTTCACAGCCTTTCTAGTCAGAGGGAAATGCTTGGCATTGTCTTCATGATTAAACTACTAAATGGTTCAATCGTAAGCCCGTTTCTTTTGAGCGAAGTGAACTTCTCGCCCATCAAGACATTTTAAACCACTTATCTTGAAACAGTGCCGAACTAATTTTGAATTAAATTTCGTTGTTTGTGTCAAGATTATAATTCTCATTCTGGTACGTTTGATATTACTGACTCACTATGCATCATAAAAAATTCAATTCTTTCTATCCTAAATACATAGCAACAATTTTTTTTTTATATCCTTTGTTTCTTATCTTTATCCTTAACAATTAACTTTTCGCTGCCAACTAATGATTTATTAATTGTGTAATCTTTTTTACTTAGCTGATGAGGTTTTCTCTGTACCTGAGCAGTTTTAGATCTCGACGATTAACAACCTGTCAAACAATTGCAGACCGTTGCATCGTGGATAGGCGAGTGTGCACACCAAAATTTTGGTCTGCACTCAAGTATGCAAAAAATTTAACCGATTCAATTTTTCTGTTCGTTGTTGCTACATGTGTGCATGTGTATAGGGCGCAACGCATACCAAGGTTGTGAAGGTTGTGTGCGCAGCATGGCTATCGTGGATAGTGAGTTTTGGAGCGATTTCATTGAAATCTTTAGGGGGGAAAAGTTAAACACGATTAAGCGTGCTAAAAGCTGGCAGATTCTTGTGGAAAAATATAAAGAAATTTTATTTTCATTTTCAGCGCAAACAGAAATTGCCATTACCGTTCACTCGTTCAGCGATAACTGCAACTGATGTCTATACTACTTGTTGTAATAGTGTATAGATCTCAATATGCGACCGGGTGTGCAGACCAAGTGTGCCCGTCTATAGCTAGCTTAATCCGTTGGGAATTATTATTTGGCGTTGTTGTTGTTAGCAGTGCTTCGCCC
Organism: Sphenella marginata; assembly: GCA_951509765.1. NCBI lineage: Eukaryota > Metazoa > Arthropoda > Insecta > Diptera > Tephritidae > Sphenella > Sphenella marginata. The sequence continues at coordinate 32,041,234 of OX608079.1, read as the reverse complement.
TGCCCAAAGGGCCAGTACACTCCTAGTTGTCATCGGGCTCTTCTAACGGAAGTCCAAGGAAACGCGCTGTTTCAACAGGGTTGGACCAAAGTGATAGTGGGTTAGAAGAGTATGTTCCGAAGAACACGAAAAGAGATGTTGCGTGTCATGGGGGCCATACCGCATGCAGGGCATGTGTTCGGTATGGTGGGGTTCAGTCTGGACAAATAGGCGTTCAGCCTATTGCAATATCCAGACCGAAGTTGAGCCAGCATGACTCTAGTCTCCCTCGGAAGGACACGTTCTTCCTCAGCAATAACAGGTGGTTGGGCATCAATAACGAGGTTCACAAGCCGGGATCTGAGGGATCTGTCCACCGACTCAGTGTGGAGGTCCTTTAGGGCCCGCCTATCATCCCGCAGATCAAACGGCAACGAGATGTGATGCCGGATCTCATCATAATGCTTTCGGATATGTTTCCTTATGTCTCTGGGGGGCGGAGTTTCATCCAATAGCTGTCGATTTGGATGACTGGGTCTATGACAGTTCAAAAGGAACTGCCTACTTAAAAGTTCCGTCATAAGCAAACAGCCCGTCGCGGTTCTGATTGCGGTGTTTTGGCAGACCTGCAATTTCCTCCAGTTGGTGACGTGAAGGTTTGGCGACCATATGGGCGCAGCATAATCAATAACCGGTCGGCCAATAGCCTTATAGGTGACCAGCAACGTTTGTTTGTCTTTGCCCCAAGTACTGCCGGCCAGTGACTTGAGGATCTTGTTGCGGCTTTGTACCTTTGAGGCTATTGCGGTGGCATGATTAGCGAAGGTGAGGCTATTGTCGAATGTGACCCCCAGAATTTTGGGGTGGTTGACTGTAGGTAGTGGAACACCATCTACGTGGACATTCAACTCCTGCCCCATCTGCGCGTTCCACGTAGTGAACAGGGTCGTCGTAGATTTAGTCGGGGACAGGGTCAGGTTCCGCTCTGTGAAGAAGCTGGAAAGATCGTGCAGGTAGTCGTTCAGTCGCGTACACAGTTCGTCCGTGGAAGGTCCTTTGCCCGTGACCATCACGGTGCAGTCGTCATGGTACGAAACGATGGAGACCCCCTCTGGTGGAGGAGGGAGGCTCGAGATGTAGAAGTTAAACAGAAGGGGGTGAAAGAACACCACCCTGCGGAACCCCTTGTCTAATTCTTCTAGGTCTACATCTCTCGTTTCGAAACTGCACTGACGCCAGCCGACCGTTTAGATAGTTGGCAGTCCATCGTTTTAGGCCGGCAGGGAGCGGTGTCTCCTCCAGGTCTTTAAGGAGTGTGGCGTGGTTGACTGTGTCAAAGGTTTTCGACAGGTCGAGCGCCACGAGAACCGTCCTGGGGTTTGGTTGGTGTTGGTTCAAACCGAAGTTAATCTGCGTCGTGATGGCGTTCAAAGCCGATGTTGTGCTGTGATTTTTACGGAAGCCATGTTGATGATTGGCCAGCTGCAGGTGTGCAGTATAGTATGGGAGCAAGATAGCGTCTAACGACTTCACTACCGGCGAGAGGAGAGATATCGGACGATAAGAATCTCCTTGGTTCGCCGGCTTCCCAGGTTTTAGGAGGGGGACCACAGTCGCGTGTGTCCAGTAGAGTTGCAAAACTATCGATGGCACTATCGATAGTATCGATAGTTTATTTTTTTGGAGACTATCGAAGACCATCGATAGTGTTTTTAAAACTATCGAAAACTATCGATGGTAATTTTATACTATCGGACATTACTATTTCAGATTGTGAATTCAGGGCAGCAGCTATTGGTAAGTTTTGCAATTCTTGTTTATTTATGTACGTAACAACGTTAAATTTTACATTTGCAGACTTACTAATTTGCGGTTCTTATTTTTTCTAAATGGATATGGACAGGGCTAATTTTAAAGGTATGTCTGTTGAATGTGTACCTATACATATACATATGTGTATGTATATTTCTTGGTAGGCAACGCATCAGGCAAAAGAACTTTATACGATACAAATTTGAGAAGCCTGACTTTTTTTATTTTTGTAAATACTTAACTTTTTTAAACTTTTCTAGGATTCGTACATACTATTAGTTTGAAATTTGGATTTAAGGAACTTTAAGAAAAATAAAAAAGTCGAGGCTAGTCAAAGAGGCGCGTTTCTAATGTGTTGGGCACAGGGGGGCATGTGCACTCTGTGTATACATAGACACGTACATAAATATACATGCTTTTTTTGTCAGTTGAGAAATTCTTTCCCAAGCAATTTAAATACGATAGTACTATCGATAGTACCATCGATAGTTTATTTTTTTGGGGACTATCGAAGACCATCGATTGTGTTCTTAAAACTATCGAAAACTATCGATGGTGTCACTATCGATAGTTTTGCAACTCTAGTGTCCAGATATCTGGTATGACGAAAGTGGTCAGTGAGAGGTTGAATAGAACCGCCAAGTACTTGTGCCCCTCGTGGCCGAGGTGTTTCAGCATCTTCATGGCAATTCCGTCGGGTCCGAGTGATCTGGATGGATTCGCCTTCCTTATAGCTTCCTTGACCTCTGCGACGGAGACGACAATGGGTGCGGCTGTATGTTTGTGTTTGTGCGCACGTCGAATGGCTTTCCTCTTAGCCCTATCCGCAGGAGAATGCAGTATAAATTGCCGGCAGGATGCGCTCGCGCATTTCCTAGGGTCCGATTTGACGCAATCGCCGAAAGCAATGGCGACCTTGTCATTGTATTTGGTCGGGTTGGATAGGGCCTTGACTGTTGACCATATTTTGCCGACACCGCCGGAGAGGTTGCATGACTCTAGGTGTTCGTTCCACTTTTTCAATTTATGGTCATTGAAATTCGGTCAAATTTCCGGGATTCTGCCAGCAGGAATGAAGCGGCCGGAGGCTGAATCGATGACTTTGCAAAACTCTTTCTCACCTTTGCATACGTCCGTCGGTGTGGGTAGGTCAGCGAAGTAGTGCTCTGTAAAGTCCGTGAAGCGGTCCCAGTCCGCTTTACTAAAGTTAATGTACGTTCGTTTTTCTGTCTCTGCGAGTGCGTGCCCTCTGTTATCTGCTGGCAAGTTGGAGTGCCAGAGATCATGATGTGCGTTGAAATCACCTAGGATGAGGCAGTTATCGCCCCTTAGCAACGCACTAATATCAGGGCGATAGTCGCGGGGACAGCACGTAACAGGGGGAATGTATATATTTATCACTCGCAGGTCGACGTCGCCTGTCGGACTGCTATGCCCTGGTATTCAAGGGTAGAGTCCCTGGGGTAAACGTCCGGGGCAAATAGGTTATACTGTACAGTATGGTGTGTGATGAATGCAAGGCCGCCCCCATGACCGCTGGGACGGTCTTTCCTATGCACATTGTACCCATCTCGAGCACGTAAGTCCGAGTTAGCGTTCAGTTTGGTCTCCTGAATGGCGGCCAGTTTAATGTTGTTCGACTTCATAAAGTCTGTTATCTCCGCGATCTTTCCAGCTAATCCGTTGCAGTTCAGCTGTAGGATTTTGAAGTGTGTCGGGAGGGAGGGTGAAGGCATGCTGGGGGTAAGGGACGGATGTGGTTGCCTGGATGGAGTCCCAAGCTGTGACGCAGTCTAGGATTCAGCGTGCCTTGGCCGATGTTGTGTGGCGTGGAGTTCGGCTGAGTACTGCAGCAAGGGGCTATAAATGCATCCGTCCAAAGGTTCCTGTTTGCAAGCCCAGAGCACATATGGATGTGGCACAGGCCAAGACAGTTATTGCACTTAACCGATGCTGCAGGCGTATATAATCTTTGCCGACAAACAGTGCACGTGGTGAAAGGTACGAGGAGGTTATTTATTTTTTTTTTTTTTTATTTATTATTAAAAGGCATTAAGTATAATATAGCAGTTTAATATTTACATTAGTTCAACCCGAAGGTCTTTTGGACTTATATACTAACAACTAAGAAAATCACAATTTGAGTTGTATAAACTTAAGTTAAAATGAAATTTTAAATAAAATGAATTTTGAGTTTAAACAGAATGAAAATGAAATTTAAATGATATTTACAATGGATTGCTAGTTATAGTACAACAATTAGTCTATCTCTCACAAGTAAATAATCCTTCAACTTATTTTTAAAAAGTAAAAGATTATTTATGTCCTTTAAAGATCTATCCAAGGCATTGTACCAGATAACAGCATTATGGGAAATACTCTGTGCAGAGGTCAAGTTTGAGACTCGAAATACTACAAGGTTATCCCTGTACCTAGTGTTATACGCGTGATCAAAGCTCGTGATTTGAACATTATTCGGTATCAATTTTTTGGTAATCTTATGAATATACACAATCAACTGAAAACGTTGAATAACTTTTACCGGTAAAATTTTAAAATTGCTGTATAAATCAAGGGAATGGAAACGAGAATTAAGATTAAAAACATTTTTAAGCATTTTATTTTGCATCACTTGGATTCTATTAACATTAGAATACGAAGCCCAAACAGCCGCTGCATAGGTAATATGACAGTGCGCGAGTCCAAAGTAAATAAGTTTTTTCGTTTCAGTTGATAACTTATTCCTAACTTTAAAAAAGCAAACCGTTGACGATCGCCAGCTTATTTTCAATGAACTCAACGTGGTCCTGCCAGTTCAAGAAGCAATCAAATTTTACCCCCAAGAACTTGACACAATTAACCTCTGGTAGAAGAACCCCATTGTGAAGAATATCCAGCCCGGAGCTAGACTTGTATTTACTACGGAAGCAAATGATGTTCGTTTTGTTAACATTTAATAGTAATTTATTAAGCCTAAAAAACTTATCTAAAATAATTAAATCCGCCTTCATATTAGATTTGATTTCATCAATACTGTCACACGGGTAGAATAGAGAGCAGTCATCCGCGAAATGAAAAATTTTCCCTTTGAGAGGTAATTGGCCATGTAATTAATGAAAATGAGGAACAATAACGGCCCTAGTACGGAGGCTTGCGGTACACCTACATAAATGGGCTTAATGTCACTGTTAACCTCATCAATGCGAACAAATTGTTTTCTATTATTCAAGTAACTGTTCATTAACTCAATCGCGCTAGATGAGAATCCATAGAAATTTAGTTTTTTTAATAAAATGTCGTGGTTAATAGAGTCGAACGCTTTGCTTAAATTTAGGAACATGCCACCTACAAACTTGTTTGCTGCAATATTTTTGCATATTAGGTCAATTAATTCGATGAGAGCATTTTGTGTACCCATGCCACGACGAAATCCGTATTGGTGCTGATACAGCAACTCATTCTCAGATAAGTAAAGCTCAATTTGATTGTGTAGTAATTTTTCAATTATTTTGTTCATACTTGGGGGAATCGAAATTGGACGATAATTATCAAGGTTGTTTTTTTCACCTTTTTTGTATACAGGCGTTACCATTTGGATTTTGAGGCAATTTGGGTACAGCCTAGAATCAATTATTGAATTGAACACTTCGCAGATTACTTGAGACAAGTCATTGCCAGAATTTTTAAGAACAACACTCGACACTCCGTCCCATCCACACGATTTTTTGTTATTAAGTGAAGCCATAACCAAGTCAACTTCAGGTAACAAGCATCTTCTAAAGGAAAATAGTTGGGTAGCCTCAAAATTCAGGGACTGAAAAAAATTTATGTCATCCCATGGAAAAGTAATGAATGACTGTGCTAATGTCTCACCTATTGAACAAAAATTGTCATTAAATTTATTGGCAATGATAGAGTTGGCGAGCAAAACGTTATTCTCGTAAAAGGGGTATATCTTCTTTGGCTGTTCTCTAACCAGGCAGTTAATGCTTCTCCAAATTTTTTTGGGATCCCCCGAACACTTTTGAATTTCATTATTGATGTAAGAAGACCGTTTTTCTTTAAGTATAGGTTTTAACAATTTAGTAAGTCTTTTAAAGTTTTCTAGATATAAGTGGTTTGATTTGTTTTTCTTGTATTTCTACCAATATTCATTTTTAATCTCAATAAGCTTAGCTAGATTGACATCCACCCACGGGGCAAGCTTTTTTTTACTATTGAATGTGATTTGTTTTATATGGCTGTTTCTTTGTACAACAGATGAAAGGGTATTCAAAAGAGAATCACAATTAGCGAAATTAGAATCCAAGGAAGTGACATATTCGTGTATCTCCCTCTTTATAGCTGGGTAGTTGACGCTCTTTATAGTTACCTCATTGTTAATATCAGAAACAGCAATATCAGAAAACGAAACAAAAACTACGCAGTGATCACTGAAGTCACATTTGATGGTACCAATATTTGAAGGTATTCGACTGTTTGAGATCACATGATCTATGCAGCTACCGCTTGATGGTCTAGTAACGCTTGAATGCAAAAAGTTATAGTTAAAACTTAAACAAAAATTTGAAAATTTCTTTGAAATCATTGAGTTTTCTAGAAGATTTATGTATATTCGAGTCACCGAGGAACATGGATGGAGCATTACCAAGATGAGCGAATTTGAGGCGCAATAACTCAATAAAAATATCAATATTACATTGAGGTGATCGGTAGTAGATAACTAAATTTAAATTGAATTCAAGAATCCTTAAACCAATGAACTCAGCACAGTGAGAAGTCTCATTAAATAAAACAGAAAAGGCAACTTTATCACTTATATATACAGTAGTACCTCCATAGCTATCGGGTCTGCAGCAATGAACAGCCGTGTACCCAGGAAGGTGATACAAATCGAGCAATCTACTTTCAAACCAAGTTTCTTGTATTATCAAAATTTTAGGTAGTTCTTTAAAGGCAGCAATAACATCTTTAAAAATGTAAAATTTGTTAAACGAACTTATACTTCGAGCATTTATAGAAATTATACTTAAATTATTAAAACTTATGTTGGCTATCATTTAGAAATCCATCCAAAGAATTTTGCAATAAAAGTGGTATCAAATGAAAGAGGGGCTTCTCCTGATTACAAATATATATATCCTAGGGTGCGGAAATGTATAGTTTTTGAGATATTTCATGTTAAAAGTTGAAAATTTGCCCAACTTCCACAGCAAATATCACCTTAATTTTCGCACTTTTTGTTAAATATGTACACACATATGTTAGCATTATTTAAAATACCACCCACATTAACCATTTTTTGCAATAATTTTGCAATATTTTGTGCAAAAACTCAATTAAATAAATTAACACTCGCCCTTATATATGTATGTGATTTACATGTTTTGTTTGGCATTACACACTTGTGCTGCCACATCTACAAAAATAAAAGGTGCCTTACTATATTGACCCCATTCATTTACACATGCATAGAATAGTAATAGGGAATTAAAAACTACGCGGAAGGACATCACCGTGGCGGTAGCCACGGCTATGGCACACACCCGGAGTGGGCATGGCGTAGCCCAGGGTTATTTTTTGAAGCGCGGCCGAAGGCCGCCAATGCGGAAAGGTGTTCTGCACATAAAAAACATGGATCGGACCCTGGAACCTCTTATTGTGGGTACTTTATATTTTTTCAGCTCTGGCATCACTGTTTTGTTATGACACAAACAGTATCCTCACATACATAGAAAAAAATGTGCGAGAAAATGGAAGCGCGATTGTTATTTTATTTAATTGTGAGATTTTGCACAAAATATTGCAAAATTATTGCTAAAAATGATTAATGTGGGTGGTATTTTATCTAATACACACATACGCGTATACATATTTAAGAAAAAGTGCGAAAATTAAGGTGATATTTGCTGTGGAAGTTGGGCAAATTTTCAACCTTTAACATGAAATAACTCCAAAACTATACATTTCCGCACCCTAGGATATATATATTTGTGATCAGGAGAGGTCCCTCTACCATCCTGAAACAACCGTTTTTTCCTATCATTTGGCACCCTCTCTAAAAGTTTGCCCTTATGTTTGACGAGTTAAAGTCAGTTAGACTATAAAAATGCATTATTAACAGATATTAATTATAATACAAGTTTTTGAGATCAACAATTTCCTACAGCCTTTTACTCATTAGTCTATCAACGGCATCTTTATCCGTTATCAGCAGCGGTTTATCATTGGAAGTAAGTTTTGCAAATATTCTACCCCGATAAGAGTAGACTGACGTGTAGCCAAACTTACGCAATTGAGCGGCATATTGCAGCAGCTCCAACATGCGTCTAGGTAGGGCTTCGCGAATTGAAACTTGCTGAAATGTTTTGGACTGCTTCAAATTTTTTTTGCTCCTGAGCAAATGTTCTCTTATACTAGAGTTAACTAGAGTAACTCTTACAATCGACTTTTCGTAGTTAGTGCCATCTTTGCCATTGGCAGTGTAACTCTTCAATTTAGTTATTGCTGCAATATCCTGTTTAGTAAGGGCCACTTTCATAAAAGCCGGTTCAGCCTAATCGGTGATTAATTTGACAGATAACCGTACAAAATACGTCAATTAAAGTCTGGTTAGCGGCTACCGGTTAAGCCTAATCGGCGATTAATTTGACAGCTAACCATACAAAATACGTCAATTAAACTCTGGTTAGCGGTTACCGGCTTTTATGAAAGCGGCCCTAAGTGTTACACTAATCTCTGCCGCAATCGAAACTAATGTTTCGGTAGGATCAGCCTCAAGTAATTGATTGTCCGCAGATACAATCAAATCGTTTCTCAACCTATCCTTCTCGCTAAGAGACATCTCATACTCAAGATGATCGACTTTCGCTTTGAGCAAAGAATTCTCCTTTTCCAGATATGTGAACTTTGTATCATATTGCTTATATAATCCACAGATGTTTTTAATTCCTTGATCTCCCTTAATATCTCTTTAAGCATCTGATCGCCGTCAGAACTTGAGGTTAGAGAGCTTGAAGGTCCGATTTGCAGGGAAGACAAAAACTTGGGATCACATTTGCTACAAATAAATTCCTTGCCTGGCTTCGATATGTGTTTAAGTTGTTTTGCTGACAACTTAGAGCACTTATTGTGCACCCAATTGTCGCACTTTTTGCAACAAACAGCATCCTCTGAGCAGTCGATATTGCACATAACACAAGGAAAATTAGCAGCTGTGTTTCCTTTTGTTTTCGCCATTTTAATAATCCCAGCCAATAAAACGATGGATTTTAGCAATTTAAAAGTTATTTTATAAATTAATTTCAATTAATTTCACTTTTTTATTTTAGAAAATTAATTTGGCGCAAATTACACCACTTATCACAACCAGAGTTGCCAGCCTTCCTGACCCACGTGCATGCTGGAAGTACGGGGGGACGAGAGTGGGGACTGAGGTGAGGCGGGAGAAGCAAGGCTGCTTTTCGTGGAGACCGGGCCACCGTTGTGGCCATTTGGTGATGGTAAGTGTGGTGTGTGTACGCCGGAGCGACGAGAACCGCGGGACGCACTTGCGCGTTAACAACATGGTGCCTCAAAAGTACTGAAAAAAGTACGGGTTCTGGGGATGGCAGGGTTAAGCCCTGAGCATCCAGATCTATGCAACCATCTCTTGCATTTACTGCATTGAATGGAATGTGAACGTTTGACATATATTTTCTTCCAGCAGACGCAGCAGATCCAGTCTCTTGGTCCGGGGTTGGATTCGATACCAGCCCGTAACAAGAGACATTGGAGCAACCCTGCTGCAAGGGATTGCTCCGAGGATGACAATTTAGGAGTGGGACTGGACAAATTGGTCAGGGTTACACTGAAATAACAGGGCCCTCACTCTGTAGTTCTATTCGAAAGGCTGTTCTACTCGAAAGCAAAAATCGTTTCTAAAACACATCGGCACTCGGTAGCTCGTTAGAATTCACTTTAGAAAATATTCGTTAAGGGTGAGCAACACTGTTTCACAAATGTCAAACTCAAAGAAAAATACGAAAAGAAAACAAAAGCAAAACAAACCAAGTTGAAAACATTGCGATTTAAGAAGTTTTAATTTTACAAAATAACAGGTAAATAGAATATATTGAAATGGATTCGGTAGCGCTGTGGTTGGATGCAGATGAAAATATAGTGACGGAGCGAGTGAAGTTGCCCGTTATTAGGGATAATTTCAATATACTCAATATCAATGACAAATAGTAAATGTATTGATTAATTTGTAGACCGACTATGCCTAATTTATTTCGAATTATTCCTGTACAGCTTTGTACAAAACTTTAGGTTGAATAAGGACGCATTTCAGTATGTACTAAATGCAATTATCCCCGAGCTACGTATTCCTCAAAAATCAACAGCGATTCCCCCAATTATTAAGCTCGCCGCTGCACTTCAATTATTAATACTGCACCATAATCTCAAACTGTCGAGGTTTCGTATTTGGTTGCTTAAATTTTTCTGCCCTGTAAACGATTTTTTGATGAGAAAAAGATAAATACTTGATTTTATTCATAGGAACTTACATTTTTGTTGATTTTCGTTTGCCAAACTATTGTACATAGTTATATAGTAATAAAACTGTGGTGAAGAGTACGTCATATTGGTGAATTTCCAGGGTTGGTATTCCTCGTAGTACGTGATCTCAAGGACGCATAGTTGTATTTTCATACCAAAAAAAAACTTTAAAAATGTAATCACATAAGTGCATGTAGCGCATATATGAAATAATTTATTTGATTATGCGGCCTTCAAATTTTTAAAAACAGCAAAAGATTGGCTTTAGGCGTTAGTGAGCACCAACGAAATATGTGATTTTTCTGAAATTAAAATTTATATACGTTCTCTCTAATACACTTAAATTTTATTCATGAATTAACTTTATTATATTACTACTGCTGCAGTAGTGCTGCATGCAAAAGATAAAGACACTTAAAACTATCTTAAAGGTACTGAACATAAAAAATTGCACAAGACCTTCATACTTATTGTAAAAATAAAATAAAGTATCACAATTCAGTTGAAATTAATATATACATATATACATAATTAATTTGGTACGCACCCACAGTAAATTCAGGTTTTGTGAGCAAATGGACTAAGATACTATTTGGTTTAAAAACCAGATGAGAAAAATCTTGGGGTTTCGAGAAACAAACATCTATTAATACGGGAGGAAAGCCATTATGAGTTAAATTTCATGTAATTTATCGATGAGAAATACATAAAAACTTTGTGTGTTTGAACTGAGGTAAACACGCTTCTTTGTTGAACAAAGCTTTAGAAAACCCGATTAAATGACAACAAGCATCGAAGTTTTCATTTAGGGATTCATCAAGTTTGGAAAGAAATGCAATAAATCCTGAAATGGTTTTTAATGGTTATCACCTTTTCTTCCTTGTATTGGTAGCACTGCAAGTAGTTAGACTACAAGCATATGTATTTTCAATTTATAAACCTATTAAAAGCTAAAATTACATATAAATCGCCATATTTCGAGGTAAAATGTTCTAACACCATCGGAAATGTGATTTTGAAAACGTGAAATGTTTGCAAAAATCGTGGCATTACGATCAGAGATCTAGAAAATAATACTTTAATTGTTTTTTGAACTACCTTAGCCATATTTTGATTGTTTCGAAAAATTTGAAAGTTTATTTCAGGTAAATACATATGTGTGAAAATTGGACACAGAATTTAACGAAACTACCGACATAGTGATATGTGTGTAACATTTTGACATAAAAGTATAGCGTTATAATTTTTAACCAACTAATATACGCATAACTTTTGTTTAAATGAAAAATATCTTAATGTATTTTTAACAATTTCTACTTTCTTAAAATAATGTATACACCTCATTCAATTTGCAACACAACACCCTAAAATGCTGAAAAATAGTTGACTGAAACCCCGAGTACACGAAAAAGGTGAATATAGCCGCGGATTTTACCACAGTTTTCCTACTGTATTATACTGTGCTATTGTAGAATAGAATTTTCTAACATTCGACTATTTTGACATTTGTTTTCGAGACAGAGAGTGCCAAATTTTCTACAAACGAAAGGGGAAAAATCAAATCCGAAGGGAACAAAATGGAACTCGAACAACGCATGTATTCTAATCGAAAATCCTTTACAGAGTACGAATCGCTCGAAAGCGAACGAAATTTCTTTAGAATAGAACTACAAAGTAAGAGCCCAGCCCTTGGCCTGGTAAAACCCTGTATAAAATTTTGCATGTAAATGCAACAACAACGCTGTGATCTTGATATTTTTCTGGGTCTATTTCGGACCCGTAGTAGTAGATTTTTTGTAGTAGATTTTTTGACAGCCAACCCTTATTTGCTTAGTAGCACAAACATGCATATGTATACATACATACTTATTTACACAACCAACTCGCATGCAGCTGACCCGCATCGTTCCTGTTAAATTATGACCGTGATCCGACCCAGGTCAGCAAACTGGAACACGCTAATTATTATTAAGTTAGTGAATTCCACTACAGATGACATCACTGGTTATTCAAATTTGTGACTTCCGGTCCATCTCAGCTGGAAAATCAAATTCTGTGGTTGGTTGACGCTGGTCCAGAACACTTTTCTGTTATCTAAATTTTCAAACACATAAAACCATAAAAAGTAAGTGATAAATATTCTGAAAGAAGTGCTTTAGTTCCATAATTAGATAATAAGATTAGCTGGGAGTTAGACCGTTGGTGGAAATGCGTTATTTTGTTATTAAATTAATACGTCATTGCATACAATTAAATATTTTTAAAATGTAACGCTTTTTACACCGATCTGTGTTTTAGCTACATAGTAAAATGTCTTTGAATGTCCAACCGAATGTGAAAAATGATAGCCAGCTACTCAACTTCAATATGGAGAATATTTCACATGAATTGGATGCATTAATAATTGGAGGCGAATTAGATGGGTTTGGTACAATTGGGACTGCTCCAACAAATAGCCTTAATAAGCACTCAACCGCCTACGGAACTGGTGTTGGCGACCAATTAAATAGTAATTTATTAAAAAATGTTGTAACCTGTAGCATTGATGGAACATCCACAATACCAAGAGTTGTAACTGAATTAGCTAGCCAGGATACACAGATGGTGCAGGGGTATCTACAACACTATTACCAACAACAATTAAACCCGAATTTGAAGCAGAAACCATATAACATCTTTCAACATGCAAATTGTAACAAAATGCCAGCTTTTTATAATGGCGGATCGTGTGCTATAGCGGAAACTCCAGGGCACTGTTTTGCTGGAGATTTAAATAATCTCTGCTCTTGTGCAGTCCACCAACTAAAACCAGTGGACGACGATAGCCAATTATGCACTTGCATTGTTACTGGCGGTGTTTCACTTAACCATTCTCCATCACCTAAATATGAGTTTCATTTTTTACGCTGCCAGTCAGCTCATATATTATCTTCGGATGCCAACACAATGCCACTCATATCCAGTGCTTCCCGTAGCGAACCTGGAACAGAGTTTTATAATTCAGCTTGCAGACGAAGCACTGGAGGTTTTGGTGGAAATAATTGTAACGGCAATGGTCAACGTAAATTTATGAAGCAACAAGCGGATGCGTTCAATTTTCAAGAGATTGATTACGGCAATGTAGTGATAGATATGTCAACACTGGCGTTATCAGCGGATAAGTGAGTATTAGAAATTCTAATATTTTACATGCCAAACTAAATCAATAATTTTTAATAGCAAAGAGCACAATCCTGTGTTGCGTTTGTTTGGCCTTTTTCGTAAAATGCACTACTATTTGAATGCTGTCAAGCGCGAAAGTTTTGTTTTAGAGTATAGAGCAGTTACATTAACAAAGTGCTCTATGCCATGTACGATGAACGTACAATATCAAGTAAAGCAGGTATCGCGTAAATGTACACTGTTTTTTTTCGAAATGCAAGGTCTTATAAACACGAATAAAATACATAGCCTTGATTTGTATTTGGAATGTGAACAATCCTTGAATAGGCTGCGCACGTTATTAACACAAGTCGAGACGTTCAGACGCATTGAGATGGAGCATAAACGCGGTCAGTTTGTTACAGAAGAGGCGCGAGGTATTAACTTCATGATTTAATAAGAAAACAAGTAGATTATAAAAACAATTTTTAAACTTGAGGAAGTAGTCAACGAAATCGCTACCATAAGTAATTGTAGCCGACTAAGCAGGGGGAATTAATACTAAGTTCTATAAGGGTTTTACTAAGATATTATTTACTGTGTCAACTTAATTGAAATTATTTTCTTTAAATGACCATATAACCGACTGGGCGATTTCCACGGTCCAAAATAGCTCGCTAGTCGTTTCTTTGTTTCACCCATTGGTCCATCCATCGGAGTGTTGGTCGACCTCTTCGTCTGCTTCCACCGGCTAATGCCAATAAGAATACCTTCCAATAAGAAAACCTTCTTTGATTCGCACAAGTTGGCCTAACCAACTTAGTCGTTGGACTTTAATTCGTTCACGATAGGCTTCAGTCTTTCGCACAATACGCTAGATAGAACCCTATATGCGATATTAAGAAGACTGATTCCGCGGTGGTTTGTGCATTAAGCGATCTCGATTTGCTTGTGGATTGTGCATAACATACTTAAGTTCCAATCTGGTGGAAAGTCTTTCATATTGTCAGGGATTGCGGTATCGGGTTAGTTTCCAATCTGGTGGGACCTTTTTCTTATCGTCAGGGATTGGCGTATCGGCTTTTTTATAACCCTCGCCATTTAGGAATGATAAGTATTCCCTCCTAAAGAGAGCTATGAACGTGGTTACGAGGTGGTCATTATTGCGCCTGCAGGAATTTTTTTGAAACCCTCCGTCATCCGCCGGATTTTTTAATAGAATTTTCAGGCATTTTTCCTGTCTGCCAGCATCACAAGCTCCGCACACTCACGTCTTTCGACCTCGCTCTTTTTTTTTCATAAAAAGGCGTTTCGTTGTTTTGTGGAAGCGCATAAACACAAAAACAGCAATGCGCCCATTGCCATCTCCACAAAAGAAGTTCATGAGGTAATTCGGAGATCTAAAAACACCAAGTATATAGGCCCCGATGGCATTTCCATGCTGATGTTGAAACACCTCGGCGACGAAGGCATAAGATACCTTACACACATTTTAAACCTTTCCCTGTCCACCTATGTCATTCCTGAAAGATGGAGACAGGCAAAGGTGGTCCCACTACTAAAGCCTGGCAAGCCAGCTGCCGTAGGGGAGTCATATCGCCCGATATCACTTCTCTCGCCAATAGTGAAGGTGTTGGAATCTATCTTATTACCGTATTTCACCGCAAACCTGCGACTCGCCGAACATCAGTGTGGTTTTCGCAAAAACCATAGCACCACCACCGCGCTGAACGCCATCACCATTCAGATAGGGGACTAAACCAAAAGCGTCCAAACCACAGGACAGTGCTAGTTGCGCTTGACTTGGCCAAAGCTTTTGACACGGTCAACCATGCACAACTCATGAAAGACCTGGAAGACTCGTCCCTTCCCCCCTGTCTTAAACGTTGGACTGCTTACTACCTGAATGGCCGTCAATCGTCGGTTGAATTCAGAGGCGCCAGATCAAAACCCAGAATAGTTAAACAAGGGGTTCCGCAGGGTGGTGTCCTATCCCCGTTTCTGTTTAACTATTATATATCGAAACTCCCAATAACTTTTATTTTCCGTCCCTGGTCTGGATAGATAGGAGTTCAGCCTATTGCAATATCCAGACCGAAGTTGTGGCAGCATGACTCTAGTCTCCCTCGGAAGGACACGTTCTTCCTCAGCGAGAACAGGTGGTTGGGTGCCAATAACGGAGTTCACAGGGTGTCCTCTTATGTATCCTGAGCACCATCTCCATAATGAAGCGAAAATGCTCGGCGTTAAAGAGCATAGTGAGATGTTGACCAGGCAATTCCTGTTCAACTGCTGCAAACCACAGCATCCGAACAGACGCCTGGTCAACGAGAATCCGCCCCCCAGGAGAATAAGCAGCCATCTACGCAAACACTTCGATGAGATCCGGCACCTGATTTCCACCCTAAGGTTCGACCCTAAGGTGCATCGGCAGGCCCTCACCCTCATCCACACAAATTCGGAAATTCGTTTGTCGGCTCTCTCCCAGCGAACGCCGTTCTTCAGGCAACAACACCATCCGTTACCGAAGAGGAGCGCGAGCTGCCTAGGGAGACTAGGGTGATGCTGGGTCAACTCCGGTCTGGATATTGTAATAGGTTAAACTCTTACTTATCCAGACTGAACCCCGGATTGCTTAATGTTTGTCCGACATGCGGCTTGTCCCCCCATAATACTAACCATCTTTTTGTCTGCTCAACCGAGCCTACTCTTCTAACGCCCATATTCCTCTGGTCCACCCCTGTCGAAGCCGCTAGGTTTCTAGGACTTCCCTTAGAAGATTTTGATGATATTACTGGGTAAGATACTGACTACCTAGGTAGGGCTAAGTAGCGCTACAACAACAACAACATTTGGTATGACCACTGTAAACTTCTGGGTCATGCCACTCCTCCTTCCATAAAAAATGTAAAGATGGGTAATGAGAGGTGAGAGGTCGCCACTTTCGACCGGTAAGCCTACCTAGGGCATATTCTAAACTCCTAACCTGTGAGCTGTGTCGTGACATTCTTTGCGGAGGCGGTGCGGTATTTGGCATCGTACCAATATAATCTTATATTTGCATGGGCTGGGGCAAGTCTGCCAAAATATCACTTCTATCAAGAGCCTAAAACGCTCAATGTTTGTGATCGCGCAAAATTGCTTTCTATATACATAGGGACACATCTCCGTAAGAACTATTACCTTGATCTGATCGAAATTCCCTTGGTCTGAGGGGTCCAAATGACCTCCACGCCGAGTCAGTAGACATATCCCTCCGATATCGGTCTGTGATCCCCGTAATTTATATCAAACCTGAAAGAAAAGATGAAGGGAACCGCCTCTTTCTAGGGGATATTAGAGTCATGCTAGTGAAAATCGTTCTGGGTATTGTAATAAGTATACCTTTTCAGACTGAGCCCCACTATACCAAACACTTGCTCTGCTTGTCGGATATCCCCTGGCGACACTAAAAATCTCTTAACTTGTTCAATTGCACTTACTCCTTTAAGGGCGGGTCGATTTAAAAATCGCTCATTGCTCCTACCCAAAAGTTCGATCCAAATTGGGGGACATCAGAATTCGTTTTAGAGGTATGGTTCCTTAGGCAAAGTTTCTTATTTTGATCCCTAGAATATGATTTTCACAGAGCAATGGGCGATTTTTTGCCTCCCCACAAATGGACCCGGCCTAATGCACATGTAAAAAATTACAAATTGTATATTATAGCTCAATCAGAAAAATTGGAGCAACACTTAGAAGAGCTTAGTGACCAGATACGAGAAACACATATCTTCGTGTATGCTTTTAATTGGGCAGTGGAACGTACCAATCATCAAATTGGCACAGCAATTAAATCCAACGTACCACTTTCAAATTCTATACCACCGACAATCTGTGATAATATACCAAATGAAATAAATGTCGATGTAAGAAATAATGAAGGCACCTCTGGACAACTTTTGCATTCTCCTGGAAGCAAATTTAGGGCTTTTCCTATTATAACCGTTAATTGCGGTGAATTTGATATTGAAAGACAATCAACACGGTATATTGGATATAAGTGAATCACGACGGCTGTTTTAATATGCAAGGCATCATCAAACAGTATTATATAATTGTATATATTACCTAAATTGTTTTTTTTTTGTTATTTGAAATATAATATTGCTCTTAGCCTATTCGTTTATATTAATCTTAAAATATATTATTTAAATTTCAGCATTTTGCAGTATTTTGTTGCAATTTTTTTCTATTTTACATTTTAATGATTATTAAAATAGATTTAATTAGTTTTAAACAATTTTTTTTCATATCTATTACAATGTCTGGCGAATGCGCTGGAAGGTAGAATCAATACCACATAAATAATAATTATTAAAGTAGAATCGACACGACGCTAATAGACTTGGACTTTCCTCGTTATAAGCATGTTATTACTTTGTGTTTTTTTAATCAATATTTGTACATATTGGCTACTTTGTAGTAATTAAGATTAGTTTATAGCCAATTAATATAATTTTTATTATTTTATATTTGTCTGATATGGAAAACATTTTATACCACAGTTCACAAATTTTTTCTCGCAAACATTAAAACGAAATGAAAAAATGTGTACCCGAATTTTTTGCCAAATTTTAATTCAAAAACGTGCATGACAGTCTTACTATTTTTCCAGCGAGGCAGTTATCTTATTTGTATAAGCTTTTCATGCGATTATAAAATTATTCTGTTAATAATATATGTTTTCAAAATCAATTTACAAGTTCTCAAAAAAGTTACACATTTTAAGTGTTAACGAAATTGTAAATGTTTTTTAAATTCTACTTTTTACTATACAAATTATACATGAATTTGATGAACTGTTTTATCTCATTAAAATCTACGAACAGTCAAGTTACTATTTTTATTTAAAAACAATTTTGTTAGAAAATCTTTCCTTTGAAACCGGGCTTCACTATTTAGCCATAAGAAATTAATATGCTCATGGTTTGATTTTTTGTTTTGTTTATATTTAAGGACCATACATTAAAATAATACTTCTATATTGCTAATATATATAGAAACATAGAAAATAGACCGATAGATCCGATAATTGAATGTAGCGAATGGCAATTTTAACTTAAAAAAAGCAAGAACGTATCAAACCTTAAAAATATATGTATGTCTTAGAAAAAAATTAAACTTTGAAAATAATCTCACTTAAAGATTCATTTTATAACAGAAAAAGCATTTCACGGTTTTCATATACATATGTCTTATTTTCATTCTGCTCTATTTCTATTCTATTTTCATCCTGTCTATTTCTATCATTCAAAATGCATAACACACCCTTCCCATTAATATAAATATATATCTAGTAGTTATACTCAATTTTTGAATAGTCAAATAAAATAAATAAAAATGTTTGCCACAGCCTAGCATAGACCACCTTGCTTCAACTTGAATTTAAATAAATATTGCCAGAATATTGTGATAGCAATATATAAAATATAGAATTATTAAACTTAGTTATAACGACAGCTAATACTATTATTAAGATTTAATATAAAAAATTTGATACCTCCAGAAATTTCTGAAAAAAAAAAAAAAAAATACATATTTACATGAACTACTTATATTTTTGGGACGGATACGCGTTCGTATTAAATATTCCAAATTATTAATTTTTCTATTTAATGTTTTATAAAACTAAAGCTATCTACTAGCGAAAACTAGCGAATAAAAAGGCTAAATGTAAATGAGAAATCCATACGATTTATGATCCATAAAGCTACTAGTTTAGGCGACAGGAATTTAATACGGAAGTGACGCATGCCATAGGTTTTTTGGTTTATCTAACTCTCCTGCTATACTTAACAAATTATTAAATTTTGAACCTGAGTAGAGTGGTTGCCCCGCCCTTTTACAAAGGGTTTAACACATTTTCCAAGAAATCGCTAGAACAAACAATCATAGCAGTTTAACATTCTATTGGAGAAAAAATTTCAATTTGTTGCAAAGGTTTTCTTGTTCCATACAAAATGCATGACAAAAAACTACTTGTTTGCATGTGGAAAAGGTGATTATAGCGGGAAAACTATAGCATTTATTATAAAAAAATGTTAAGCCACTTTTCATGGGGAATCACCTCGGCAGCAAGCTATAGAAGAAAATTTGTTGACAGTTGTTAGCACTACCGCAATAATAAAAAAAAATTTAAGAAAAAAGCACTTTAAATGGGTGCAAAAAAGTATGCTCTGCACATTATTGAATTTGATTAATTGTTTACCCTTTCATGTGCACTAGTCGGAGAGTTATATAAATTAAAAACACTTCTGTATTCAGTCAATTTTCAGCCTTAATCGCCTGGACTATACGTTTTAGCACACCTTTTAAAATAAATTGTATAAATACTAAAAGAATCTAAAAATCACAGAGGAACAAATGTTTTTTGGACTTACTTTACTTTATTAGAATAAATACTTTTTATAATTTATTTAAAATGAAAAATGAAGGTTGAAATGAAACACCTTTGTGTTAATTTGTGAAATACACCTGTGAAATTTTATATCCGTAAGTTTTGAAACGTAATGTTTCTTCAAATAATTCGAATGACAGAAAATGTACATTTCAAAGTTCAGAGTTACAGGGAAGTCATGCACCCCTATTGTGAGTGTCGAAAAAGAATAGATAATCGACTATTAAGCGATTAGCTATCATCGAGAAATTGCGAGTGTCGAACCGATTGCTTAGTGAGCGACTGTGAATACTTAATTGATTATATTTCTACTGAATTCGCTAGCGTGTCGAAGTGATTTAAAAAGTGCTAAAAAAATGCTAAATCGTTTTCAAATTACCCAACACCAAAATAAAATTCTACTGCAAATCGACACTCGCAATAGTAGTGACTTGATGGAGAATAGCCTTGCCAACAACTGCACTTTAAATAGCTCTGCCGAAGAACATAGACGCTGAACGGTTAAGCACGATGAATAGTGGGAAACACTAAACCATCAATTCGCGGGAAGGTAATTCACACTGGGGAAATGTGCATTTAAATCGCGAGTTTTAATTTTTATTAAAATTAAAAGCATTTTTATTGACTATACACAATTACACTTTTTTGTAACTATTATTTTTTGTGCAAGAACAATTAACAGTAAATTCAAGCAATTCACATGCAGGTACAGTGGTGAATTACCTACCATCGATTTGACAGTGTCCACTTACATTCGCTGTTGGTGATTCGTATTGTTTTATGTTCTTTGGCTCTGCATATTTTTTGATTATTTGTCTACTCTTTTATATCCACTAGTAGGAGAATAAGACAAACCAAAAAACCTATGGCCCGGTCCGCGCCACTTCAGTGTTAAATCCCTGAGGCCAAGACCAAGAATAGTAATTTTTTATGAAAAATCTTGTAAATGTAAAACAACAATTCATTTAAAGTGTCGACATAAAAAATTTTATATTTCATGTCTTAATACATTTACATACATACATATGTCTGAATACTTAAAAGGGACAGACTGATTGTTTAAGGGGTATATGTATGTAGTTTAAATAATAACCCAAAATTTTTTAGTAAATGATTTATAATTCTACGCAAATACATATTTCAATTTTTTCCATATGGTTTTGGGTTTTCCTTTTAACTGCATACATCCTTTTCGGTTCCCATCAATGTAAATGTACTTGTAAGCCAATTTAATTTTGTATTTTAATCTTTCATTTGAGGTAAACTTGAAATTTTCTCAATTAATTTAAGGAAAAAATAGTATTATAGTTTATTTGTAAAGTATGTTTTATGTTTCTACGAACTGGCACAAAACAGCCTGTTTGGATTTTTAAATTTTGGCTGTTAACTAATGTTGTCTGTATGTGCTGTATTAACAACCACAATAAAAACTTTTTGAATGACTTAAGTTGAAATATTGTTTTAGGTTTTTATAACAACTTAGAACCTGTGCCAATAGGTTGAAAATTGTAAATTTTGACCAAGGCAAATTGATTGTTATGGTAATGGCAGAGCGAATTCGGCAATATTCGCCTCTATTCGCTTGAAGTTTTTGTAAACTAGAATGTCATAGTGATAAAAAATTTGAAATGACCACCATCGATTGTTTGTTTTTATATTTCATAACAATTAAATTGAACTAATGGTGTCTGGAACAATAAATACGTGTTTGGACAACTCATGCGTGCATAAAATTTAGTTAAAACCATCATCATCGTACCCTTTTGGTAAGTTGCGATGGTTTTTTTGAAAATAAATACCAAATAAAATATTCAAAGTCAACAGTCAAATCTTTCTTTTTATGACATTCTTCATTACA
This sequence comes from Sphenella marginata, assembly GCA_951509765.1. Classification (NCBI taxonomy): domain Eukaryota; kingdom Metazoa; phylum Arthropoda; class Insecta; order Diptera; family Tephritidae; genus Sphenella; species Sphenella marginata. The sequence continues at coordinate 32,019,464 of OX608079.1, read as the reverse complement.
GGGCGAGTTAAAAACGTGAAGAAGAGGAAGTCAGGTGTTCACTTGACATTACCATAAGAATGAATTTGTATTGATTTTGACAAACCGAAAGAAAATTCAGGGCCCTTACTCTGTAGTTCTATTCTAAAGAAATATCGTTCGCTTTCGAGCGATTCGTACTCTGTAAAGAATTTTCGATTAGAATACATTCGTTGTTCGAGTTCCATTTTGTTCCCTTCGGATTTGATTTTTCCCCTTTCGTTTGTAGAAAATTTGGCACTCTCTGTCTCGAAAACAAATGTCAAAGTAGTCGAATGTTAGAAAATTCTATTCTACAATAACATAGCAAACGAAAATCAACAAAAATGTAACTTCCTATGAATAAAATCAAACATTTCTCTTTTTCTCATCAAAAAATCGTTTACAGGGCAGAAAGATTTAAGCAACCAAATACGAAACCTCGACAGTTTGAGATTATGGTGCAGTATTAATAATTTAAGTGCAGCGCCGAGCTTAATAATTGGGGGAATCGCTGTTGGTTTTTGAGGAATACTTAGCTCGGGGATAATTGCATTTAGTACATACTGAAATGCATCCTAAAGCTTTGTACAAAGCTGTAAAGGAATAATTCGAAATAAATTAGGCATGGTCGGTCTACAAATTAATCAATATATTTACCATTTGTCATTGATATTGAGTATATTGGAATTATCCCTAATAACGCGCAACCATAGCGCTACCGAATGCATTTCACATATATTCTAATTAATCGTTCATTGATTTGTCTAGACTTTCCTTAAAAAAACCGTTATGACTCTCTCTTTGTTTTCAGAATGACTTCTTTCGACTGAACTAAAGAGTAACATTTTTAGTTGTCTCCAAGTGTTTTATCAAATTGGTTCGTGAGTGTATGACATGTCACGGCCGATTGTAATATAAGAGTTTATTAAGTAAAATAATTTATTTCTTTCTTCGTTGATCATCAAAATTACAATGAATTCCAAATAGAAAATTACTGACAAAGATTTATTTTCATTTCTCAGCCTGCTCGTTATTATTAACCAACAGTACTTTACAGTTCGGCCTCTCCTGACTACCACTAATCGGCCTCGATTAGTCTTCCGACGAACTTCCTTCGTAATCGAGTTGGTCTAGAATGACGCTGATTAAAACGTTGCTGCCACTTTAACCTCTCCTCTTCAACAATTTCTTTTACTTGCGGAAATATCCTTACAGCCTGAGGAACTACCATACGACGCGTAACAACAGCCTTTCAATATAATCTACCATTGTAAAATTCGTTGCTCAACAGAATTTGAACTCGATCTTAAAATTTCTACAATGCCTTGTTTTTCCTTATCTTGCATCTGCATTGCAAATACCCAATCCTGACTACCTTATGTCGTCATTTCTAAAATATTAACTACCACTGTCTGACATTCGCGAGGTGACAAACTTGGTGATCTGCTCAAACAATCTACTTGCTGCACATCTAGACCTTGACGCTGCAGTTGTTGAAACAAATTCGAATTTACGTTATACTGCATTCTATTCTTATCTTGTAACATCATTGATCCAGAATCAATGATCAAACGACGATTTTCACCACATAGCACATCCCTTCCCAATAAAACATGGCAATTAAGCAAGTTATCTGGAACTTCATATAGGTATACTCCAATAAATTCGTCCGCTATTTTTAATTGCGTGTTAATGACACGTTTAACTTCCACTATAGAACCACCAAAACCATGCAATCTTTGGTACGTTGGTGTATACTTCGCGTTTAACCAAACCGCTGACTTTTTAATTAACGAATGATCACTACCAGTATCTATAAACGCTTGGTATTTGATCCCTTCACACTCGACTTCTTCGATGACTGGTGGAACTTGCTGTTGCACATTATTTCCGTCGATCTTAGCAACCGTAAGTTTTACTTCTACTGGACATTTATTTTCATCATGCCCAAATTTTGAACATTTAGCACATCGAGAATTCTTTTGAGGTTGTGGACATTTCATTGCCACATGTCCGAATGTATCACAATTAAAACATTTCATCTGCTTATATTTATCTTCGACTGATACCTGATTATCCTGTGTATTTCTCTGTTCGGTCCCCTGAAAATCAACCCTTAAATTTTCAAGCGACTGCCTCAATTCGTTACTGCTTTTTAATTTCATTGCCAATAATGTTCGCGTTAATGCGTTGTCGTTCAAACCATAGTTATAATACAGTAGGAAAACTGTGGTAAAATCCGCGGCTATATTCACCTTTTTCGTGTACTCGGGGTTTCAGTCAACTATTTTTCAGCATTTTAGGGTGTTGTGTTGCAAATTTAATGAGGTGTATACATTATATTAAGAAAGGAGAAATTGTTAAAAATACATTAAGATATTTTTCATTTAAACAAAAGCTATGCGTATACGAGTATTAGTTGGTTAAAAATTATAACGCTATACTTTTATGTCAAAATGTTGCACACATATCACTATGTCGGTAGTTTCGTTAAATTCTGTGTCCAATTTTCACACATATTTACCTGAAATAAACTTTTCAAATTTTTCGAAACAATCAAAATATGGCTAAGGTAGTTCAAAAAACAATTAAACTATTATTTTCTAGATCTCTGATCGTAATGCCATGATTTTTGCAAACATTTCACGTTTTCAAAATCACATTTCCAATGGTGTTAGAACATTTTACCTCGATTTCTATGTATCTAATTTTAGCTTTTAATAGGTTTATAAATTGAAAATACATATGCTTGTGCAGTGCTACCAATACAAGGAAGAAAAGGTGATGTTATTAACCATTAAAAAAAATTTTCAGGTCAGCGTATTACAAATTTTATTTATTTTATTTTATTTTAAGTCGACACTAACATAAAGCGGTCGACTGATGGCGAATGTATAACATTCTATTATAAAATACAAAGTGTTACAAAAGAAAACTTAACATAACAAAATAATCTTAAGTCTAACATATTCCACAAATGGATGGTTGGAGAGGCCGAGTCTCCGTTCCCCCTGCCATTCGGTCCATGTGATCATTCAAATATATGCTCAGGAATCCTATAGTATAGTTGCCTACATCAAATTTTGCAACGCGCCACCTATCAAAGTCAGAGAACGTATATGTTGCGCGTAATTTCAGGCGCGGCAGTCTAAGATTTTTAATAAGCATACTAGCGCTTTCCTAGCGCTTTAAAACTTTTTATATTTCGCTTTATTTCTTAAGACTGTGCTGTTTTCACAAAATTACATCCATTTATAGACGTTCAAGCGGCGTGACAGTCCAGTTACTTCTTTTTAAATATTTAGCAAAAAACAATAGAATAGTAGATATATTTCAAAATATATATGTACATACATATGTAGATGCAGAGATTGCAAAATAAGAGAAGTACATGAATATGTGAGTCTATGTATGAATAAAAAGAAAATGAGTATGCAAGAGGATAAAAGGATCTTTACTGCTTGGCCGTACTTTCCGTCGGTAACAGTATATAAATTTTAATTTCAGAAAATTCACATATTTCGTTGGTGGCCACGCACGCCTAAAGCCAATCTTTTGCTGTTTTTTAAAATTTGAAGGCCGCACAATCAAATAAATTATTTCATATATGCCATAAAATATATGCGCTACATGCACTTGTGATAACATTTTTGAAGTTTTTTTTTGGTATGAAAATACAACTATGCGCCCTTGAGATCACGTACTACGAGGAATATCAACCCTGAAAATTCACCAATATGACGTACTATTCACCACAGTTTTATTACTATATAACTATGGCTAAAATCAAACTGAATTAATAATTCAATTTGCTTTCGTGGTCGATGCGTGATCGTGCTTACTAACACACTCGCATTTCTGCAAACGTGTCTATGTGGTCGTGCCCACCCCCAAAGATGACTAGATACGAAACTTCGCGCTCTCTGAGAGCGCTCAAAAAGTGGTCATTTTTTATAACATTTTCCAATGATGCCAGTATGGTGAAAACAAAATATGGGCATTTTGAGTAGCTTCTTAGGAATTTTGCAATTCCCACATACCAAGAGGTGTGCAAAAAGGTGCTATCGAATTAATTTTTGAATTTGTCTTGCTCGGAACGTATAAAATGAGACAAGATATATTTAAAATAAAATATATGAAATAAGAAATAATTCATAATATAAAGTTAAAATTTCCAAGATTTCTTAAAATAAGGTAAAATCCTTAATGATGTACATTTCGTAATGAAATAGAACATGGTAATGGAAATAATATGACTTCAAATAAAAATAATTATAATTAAAATAAATATTTGAAAATAATACAAAAAGAAAAGGCGTATTGTTTGTAACCTTTTTTTATACCTGTAAACCACTCAAATGCGTAAAAAAAATATGATTTTCTACATATATTTTCTGCAGCTATTTTCTTACATTGTTTTCTTTCATACTTTACGTATTTTTTCTCAATCGTACGATATTTTAAGTTTATCGAAATGTTTACTTGTTTGAGTTTCCCAAATTTGGTGCGTTTTTTCTTTCTGGCTCCTCATTGTTTATGTATCTAATGTCAGATGGTCCTCGATTGTGTAGTATTGCCAACTAGCGCACACATAAAAAACTAGGCAACACTGCATAATCGAGGACCGAAATGAGAGAGTTTCGTATCAAGTCATCTTTGCCCACCCCTGCTCATCAACATCACCTCGCCAGTGTTCGGACTTGAAAATTTTTTTTAGTGGTAGTAATTGAAAAAAAAGGTGGTAGATTTACGAAAAAAGTGGTAGATTTCGGTTTCAGTTAAAATACTGGTTTTTATTCGAAAAACTTCATATTCACATACATAAGTATTTACCTTTGTACATACAGAGATTATTTTAAATAAATATTTGTACCTTTTGGTATTTGGTAAAAAAAAATAATGATTATACTAATGGAACAAAACTTCCATCTTTAAATTTGAATTTGTTATAAAAACGTATTAAATCTATAGGAGGAACATAAATTTCTTGATTATCACATAGTTCTTTAGCAAATATAGTGTTAGCAACTGTGTTTGTTTTCATACGATTTCGTTTTTCTGTTTTTATAACGTTCATGATTGAAATCAAACGTTCGGCTGCCGCACTACAATGAGGCAAAACTGCCAAATTACACATGTACTTACTTAAATTGCTAAACATAAACTCACTATAAATATTTTCCTCCTTGCTCAAAGCTTTCCACCCTTATACAATATTGTTTCCAAATATATCTTCAATTTTTTCTTTATCAAACACAATCAACGATCTTCACTCGTTGCTTAATACTTCTTCGCAAAATCCAGGAAGTGGAAATTCTCTGAGCAAGGGTAAAATTGTTGGCATATCACCTTTTTGGATTTGGAAATATTCAAGTATTTGTAATTTTGTGCATTTAAAATCAAATCGTTTTTTCAACTCTTCACATAGGCATATATAGTACTTAAGTAAATCATTTTTGATTTCAGTAGCATCATTGATATTTGTACTTAAAAATTTGTTACATTTAACACCGAAAAACATTTCGGAAGAAGGTAAATGGACTTTTGGGTCTTTAAAATTCACATCCAAGGAAATGTGAGTGCTGCCAATAATTTTTTTTTAGCAGGTTGTGTTTTCTATTAGTAAAATGCTACCAGCCTTGTTTTTTACAAAACTGTGAGTGGCATATACTTGGCTCCACATTTTTTGATGCAGATCGTTTGACGGTCGTTTGTACGTGTCTAGGAAAAAAGTGGTAGATTTTCAAGCTTACGTGGTAGAAGTGGTAGATGCTCAAAAAAGTGGTAGATCTACCACGAAAGTGGTAGAAGTCCGAACACTGCACCTCGCCTTCCGATAGTTAACATAATATAATAATACTCAATAAATAACTCGTTTGGCTTTCGTCGCCGTGCCGCTAATTCACGATGAACATCTGCTGAAGTTACCGCATATGGAAAGTCCCGTAACAACACTTGAGTAAACTGTGCCCAAGTTTTAAATACTGGTTGAGCATCCAACCACAATTTTGCAACACCCTTTAGCTTGTGTTGCACAGCCAGAAGCACAGTTTCATTTTTCCACATATACACCCTTTGTAACTGTTCAACTTTTTCCACAAACTTTTGTGCTGTAATTGATTTCCGCACTGGATCGAACTCTGGAAAAATTCCAACCACTTCTTGGAGACTTTGAGTATGTACTAAATTTGATGGTGGAAGTGGTAAACTATTTTGAAATGATGGCTCGGAAATCCCTGCTCCACTGTCTGATGCTGCTACCGTTCCAACCAACTCGTCTCCTCCGTTGCTTTGTGCCAACGTAACTGGTTTAAGTGCAGCTTCGATAACTTTTACAGAATTTGCCAAGCTCCATACCATATCCTGTAATTGGCTTAATGGTTGCTCCCATGGTTCCATTGATGAAATTTCTTCAACCTCGATTTCGCCGGACCCCAAAGCTTCTAATAATGCGGCAATTTTGTGGGCCTTGTTTCCGGTAACCGTAATCTCATTTTGTCGCAATAACGTATTCAATTGCGCAACGCTAAGACTAGCTATTTTTACCATATTTAATATTATTATTTTTTTCCCGTAATATATGTAATTATTTTATAAAAGTCTTTCTTAAATTGTAAGCGAATTCGAACCACTTCTGATTCTGTCACTGCCGATTGTAATATAAGAGTTTATTAAGTAAAATAATTTATTTCTTTCTTCGTTGATCATCAAAATTACAATGAATTCCAAATAGAAAATTATTGACAAAGATTTATTTTCATTTCTCAGAGTGCTCGTTATTATTAACCAACAGTACTTTACAGACATAAAGTTGAACATTTTGAATTGTGCCTATTTACAATATAAAACGGTTTGTTTAAGTCACGTGTTATTTCGGTTTATCACTCTTCAGTTTCATCAGGTAAGTTTATTCTACTGTGTTATATCGTATTATTTCAATTATGATGATAAATTCGTTACTGTGGTCATATTGATAAAATAAAGTTTAAATAAATAAAGTTTACATTGGGTAGTTATAAGTGCCACAATGTAAAAGATGAGTTAGCAAACAAACATAATTGTTTGTTTGATTCATTGCACAAAATTACTATCATGAAATTAAAACTATATAAATTAACCCTGGCAGGTTATTTTATGAAATACTTAATTTTTGTTGTTGCTGTTTCAATGACATGACGTGCCCAAACTTAGAACACTATGCCACTTTAATGGCTTTAATAGAAACAACCAATATAAGCGATGATAGTACTTCAGGTCCATTTAGCGGCAGTTCAGAGGACGATTTTTATCCGTCTGAAGTTACTGCGAGTAGTTCTTCCGAAATTGAGTCACATACAAATCCCAAAACAAAAAGCAGAACCGTCAAAAACTTTTAAGAAACTCTGGACTCTCGTACACATCACAATCTTCTTCCAAAAAAAAAAAAATTACAACCGCAGTGTGAAGAAAAGTGTAGCTTCCATTGTAGCGAGAAAATATCAGAATCCTCACGCAATGTAGCTGTTACGATCTACAGGCAGTTCTTTCATTGCCAAAAGGATTTTGCTCAAGCTTCTATTATAAAAGTAAAATAAATTGCTACAATTTTACAATCAGTGACCTTAAAGCGAAAGTTGTAGATTGCTTTTTTTGGACCGAAACCGAAGGAAAGCGTGGTTCAAATGAAATAGGAATATGCGTACTTTTATATATTAAAAGTCTTGTACAAAAGTCAGTTAATGTTCAAGATTTAGACTTAAGATTCTACTCTGACAACTGTTGTGGACAACAAAAAAAAACAAATATATAGTTTCAATATATTATTATGCGGTTCAGAAATACAATTTACGAAGCATTACACATAAATATTTAATTCAGGGCCACTCTCAAAATGAAGGAGATAATGTACATAGTGTAATAGAAAGACAAATAACAAGTAAGGAAGTCTAAGTTCGGGTGAACCGAACATTAAATACCCAGCGTTAGTTTTTAGAAAAAGGGGGCGTGGTTTTCATCCGATTTCGCCCATTTTAAAAACCAATCTATGCCGAGCCTAAACAATAGCGAATTTGGTGGGAGCGGCCACGCTCCTTGCTTATAAAGCTTTAACCGCTTACATGAGCCAAAAGTACTGAATCGATCTTTTCAAGGGTTATACCATGTCCTATATATAACTTTGGAAAAGAAGGCGTGCCATGCCCATAACTTTTAACGTATTTTGTGAAATTTTTCGATGTACGGATATATGTGTCCATTAATCAATATTTACATAATTTTAAAAAAGTGGGTGGTGGCACGCCCACGGATTTTATTATGTTGTTTGTCCCTATTGAAGATCAGTTTTTATTGCAGATCTTTATGATACTTTCACAGTGGCTTGTGAAATGTTGATATTTTGTTTATTCACTTGTGGGCGGTGCCACGCCCATTTTCCAAAATATTACCAAAAAACCTTTAAACATCACAAATAACATCATCAGGTGAATGAGTGTACTAAATTTTAGCATTATATCTGTATCAGTTAAACAGATATTGCATATTCCGGTTTCCTAACTCTCGTTTAGAGAACTTTAGTCCAAAAAGGGGCGTGGTCGTTCACCGATTTTTCTTATTTTCTGTGGTAGTACTCTACATAAACATAACATACCTGGAACCTAGTTTCGTAAACCTATCTCAGATCGTTCTGAAGTTATTAGCAGTCGAATTTGAAAATTGCTTGACTCATAAGTGGGCGGTGCCACGCCCACTTTCCAAAATTTTGCAAAAATAATGTAAAGAATATGAAAATTGATGTATGTACAAAATTATATTATTATAGCGGTATCAGTTAATTAGATATGGACTTTTCAATATTTCCACCTCCTTTCAATATAACTTTTATAAAAAAGTAGGCGTGGTCGCCAAGCGATTTCGTTTATTTTCTATATCTGAATTTAACACAACAATAGTATGCCCTCTACAAAATTTCGTTATACTAGCATAAACTGTTCTCAAGTTATTAGGAGTCAAAATTTTAAAATTTCTTCAAATATATGGGGGCGGTGCCACGCCCCTTTTCAAAAAATTTGGTAAAATCCGCCTAAGAACATATAAATCAATACATATTGCAAATTTTATCATTGTAGCTACTTCTGATATTGAATTAACCCGTTTTATACGTTTTTCGAAATTTTCGATATCGAAAAAGGGGGCGTGGTTATCATCCGATTTCGCCCATTTTCAATAGCAACCTACCTTGGCCAGAAAGTAACCTGTATGCAAAATTTCATGCAAATATCTCAATTTTTACTCAAGTTATCGTGTACACGGACGGACAGACGGACAGACGGACGGACATGCCTTAATCAATTCCTCTTTTCAACCTAAGAACTTTCATATATGGAACTCTATATCTAACTCGATTATTTTGTGCCGTTACATAGTACCGTTATGTGGACAAAATTAATATACCCTTGTACTAGTACTAGTACGCTGGGTATAAAAAGACATTTAGGTAGCAAACCGATATATACACCAGATCAATATACTACGTTAATAGCAACCGCCAAAAAGACTGGTCAACCATACACAGTTCACGAATTATCGCATAATGAATTTCACGACCTGAAGTTACTACAAGAAGAATGGGGTAAACATTTTTTTCTAAATGAGGCCAACCACAAAGTTAATTGGCGTAACATTAAAGTTCTTCGCGTGGATAAGGACAATATTAACTTTTTTATATAAAACGTCGTATAAGGACACAGAGTTTATAAAAGTCAATGCACAAAAAAAACAACTTAAGGTCTAGTGAATATTGGAATAGCTACAAGTAAGTTGTTTTTACATTACAAATAATAGACAAATATTATTGTTTAGCTTTATGTTTAGTGTTATGTTTCAGCTTTCTTTTATACCCTGGTAATTGTTATAATTTTTCATTTGATGATTAACCCTTTTTGGTTCTGAAAACAAAACTAATTGTTTGTCAATTTTTAATTATTTCAGCCTACGCTCTATTTATTTGGAAAATTTGCCTTTATCAGAAATTAAAAAACGAGATATAGGAGACCTGGTCAAAAAGAACATTATTCCAAAGAGTTTTTATGAGACATAATTTAAGTTTAACTCATTGATAATTTTTTTTTAATAAGCAATAAGTTTTGTTTCGAATTACTGAATATGACTAAATATTAATTATTTTTATTAAACATTAATAAATTGGCATTCCTGTATTTTATAAATCATATTTATCAATTCCAGTGAGAATTTTCAGTTAAACAGAGACAACTCAAAATAACACCACTATGTATATAAAATAATTTCAGGAAAAGAGTCATAGCTCAAAAATTGGTTATTTTCGTGCAAATACTAAACAAATAAAAATGAAACAACGGTTATATTATTTTTAATGATATTTTCGTGCAATTACATTGTTTTTTCTTTGTAATATATTATTAATATTTACGGAACCAGTTTTTCGTCTCTACTGAAAATGTTCAAATTTTGAGTTGTTACACTTTAACGTAACAAGTGCGATATGTTAACTTTTCTTCCGCGTGGACGTGATAACATTTCCTATGGCAAAAACTTCTTTTGCTATGTCATTTGACTACCTTCCCAATTACTGCATGCAAAGGGCTCAGATCTTGCAGCTTATCCATAGATGCAGTGGGGTATGTGCTCATTGCACCAGTACTGCATACCCATGCCAGGCGTTGAATTATTGTGAGTGATTTTCTTCCAGTGATTAGTGCTGGTCTTAAGCCCCAAGCTACTGCTTCATACGCTATAGTGGGTCTGACTATCATGGTGTATATACAACTCAGCTTCATCGGGTTACTTCCGTATGATTTGCCGACCAGACCTGTGTCCTTAAATGTTGTGTTATCAACGTGTTTTTCCACAATAGCTTGGAGTCGAAAGTGACCCACAAGTATTTTACTTCAGAAACGGCCTTCATGTGTTCCTCATCTAATGTGATTAGTCTCATTTCCCTAAGAAACCTTCTCTAAATGAACCGCCATAACTGGTTTTGCTCTTTGAACAATCTCGCAAAACATACAATCAAACTTCTCTCCTTGGCATTAGATTCCGTTGTTCGTTAGTAATTGCAAGAGTTCGTTTCGTCTACCACTACGCTCCACAGAAGGGGTGATAATACATGTGGTAGTTCTTATTTGGAAATAGTCTTTCCCCACGGGGTTTTTCGGTATCCTTGTCCTAAATAAGGCCTTGATCCACCGTTGTTGTTGTTTTTGTTGTAGCAACAAAATCACTCTCCGAAGGTTTTGGGGAGTGTTGTCGAATTAACAGTCCTTGGCCGGATATGAATCCGGAACGCTCCGGTACGCCCTTGCGGTACTGCCCGACTAACGTGGTAGCGTTTTGTTATGACCAATGCAACCTTCTAGGACATGTCATCCCTCCTTCCGAAAGGAATGAGAAGATGGGTAATGAGAGGTGAGAGGCATCATGTCCGTAGATCAACCATCAAGTTGCACATCATTACCTTTGTGCATATTAGTCGCCTCTTACGACCGGTATGCCTCCCTCGGGTATATTCTAAACCCCAACCCGCAGGGGTGCTTGATCCACCGTATAATGGGTTGCTGAACACCCTTTCTCTCCAGTGCCGACTTACATTGTAAAGTGTTGTCGAAAGCCCCCTTAATGCCCAGGGAACCATTCTTATTCTTAATTCTTGACAGATGAGGGACGAGTTTATCTCCCTCCTGCAAAAAAAACCGGATAGATTTCATGAACCCCCGGGGACTTGTCTCCTTCAAATGACGCTATAGCCCACTTTACTGCACTTTCAGTCAAAAGAGACTTCGCTAAGTGCCAGTCCTGTTCAGTGGGTCCTAAAGCTCGGGGAGCCTGTAGCTGCAGGTCTGTGAATGCTTCCGGAAAGCGAGCGGATAACAGGGCCTTTGACGCTTCCTTCTCAGTACTTGTGTACTGCACGTTTTGGAGTTTTCGAGCCATTACCGATTCTCCTTGCTCCTTAATAATAATAATAATAATGTTGAGGAAGTGCACTGCGACCTTGAAGATATATTATGCCCTCATAAACTCATAGCAGCTCATCCAGGCGGATCCGCCTCAGGAAGTCCAGAATGGAGTTCGGCTTTAGGTCGGGTAGGTGCCTGCACTCAAGTGTAGTACATCCTAGGTGTCTCTGACTGCTCCTCGACCCAGCATCACAACTACACAATATTTGATCCGCTGCTTCATGCTCGGTATCACAGAACCGGCACAGGCTAGAGGATTTAATGCCCAGTCTGTGCAGGTGGGCGTTTAGCCTGCAGTGTCCTGTCAATATCCCTGTGATGATCCTCAGGTTGTTCTTGGACAGGGTTATTAATTCCTTATAGCGCTTTGAATTATAGTCCCCTATCATGGCCTTTGCCTGGTGCAGTCCAGTCGTCTGCTGCCAGTAACATTTCCTCATTCTGCACTCCTCATTCCTCAGCTCCTCCTTGATGGAGTGGGATCCTATTGCCCTTGTTACAAAGGTGGATGTAATCCCCACATTATATACGCTAAGGTCGTTACTTATTAAAAACTCTAAAAATTACTCACCCCTATAGTTGGTGTCCGCACTTCTCCACATCTCATTGGGAGCATTTGCGTCCCTCATAACTTTTAACAGTTGAAAAAAACTAAAATCTCATTTCAGATTCTAAATCTAGACGTGAATACGCGTCTTTTGATATCCCACTTTTTTTGGTATAGTTTTGGATGGGGCCCATAAACTGCACCATTACCATGAACTCTGTAAGACAAAAATAATCAATAGAGTTCTTTAATACCACACATGCTTACCTTATTTCTGCCTTCTTTAAGTCCTCTAATCTGGCCGTTTACCCACGGCTCCTGCACTAACGCGATGCCCAGATTGTCCTCCGCGAACTTTAACGCAAGCGTAGCTGATGCTGCTTTAGCGTGGTGAAGGTTTATCCGCTGTTCCTCTCGGGTCGATCATTGGTCCGGCCCCATCGGCTCGTCTAAATCAGACATCCGAACGTCCTCTTCCCTGATGTCTAGATTGCGGAAGTCCATGCCCTCCAACAACTCCTGCCCGCAGAGGTCGCCCCCGAATGCTCGCGGCCATGGCCACTGAGCTGGTTGAGCTCCCTGCGGGTACGCCTACGACAGCCTCATCTGTGGCTCGCTCTCTGAGCGAGTGCTCTTTGTACCTTTGCTCCTCCATGTTGGAGCTTTCGGTGGGATGGACCGCCGTATGCTTCCAGGGCTTCATTGGCACGAAGCTGAAACGGTAGTTGACGCTGAAAGCATCCCTCCTGCTGGCATTAAAAGAGGCCCCGTTAAAGGCCATGTTCAGCCGAATCCATCCATCCTCTACACTGGTGCTGAAAACGCGCCACAGCTCGGTGTGCAGGCCTGTTTAACCACGTCGCGGTTCCCTCGTCTCTGCAATCGATCAACAGTAGCCCTGGACGGAAGTAAACCCCGCTAAAGGATATCGGGCTGGTCCAGCCCTCCGCGACCTCCATTATGATCAAAGATGACTTGATACGAAACTCTCTCCCGCTCTCTCATTTCGGTCCTCGATTATGCAGTATTGCCTACTTTTTTATGTGCGCTCTAGTTGGCAATACTACACAATCGAGGACCATCTGACATTAGATACATAAACAATGAGGAGCCAGAAAGCAAAAAACGCACCAAATTTGGGAAAATCGAACAAGTGAACATTTCGATAAACTTAAAATATCGCACGATTGAGAAAAAATACGTAAAGTATGAAACAGTACAATCTAAGAAAATAGCTGCGGAAAGTATATGTAGAAAATTAAAGTTTTTTTACGCATTCGAGTGGTTTACAGGTATAAAAAAAGCTTACAAGATACAAACAATACGCCTTTTCTTTTTATATTATTTGCAAATATTTATTTTAATTATAATTATTTTTATGTGAAATCATATTATTTCCATTACCATGTTATGTTTCATTACGAAATGTACATCATTAAGGATTTTACCTTATATTAAGATATATTGGAAATTTGAACTTCATATTATGAATTATTATTATTTCATATATTTTATTTTAAATATATTTTGTCTCATTTTATACATACGTTCCGAGCAAGAAAAATTCAAAATTTAATTCGATAGCACTTTTTGCACACCTCTTGGTCTGTGGGAATTCCTAAATTCCTAAAAAGCTACTCAAATTGCCCATATTTTGTTTTCACCATACTGGCATCATTGGAAAATGTTATAAAAAATGACCACTTTTTGAGCGCTCTCAGAGAGCGCGAAGTTTCGTATCTAGTCATCTTTGATTATGATGGCGACGTGCAGGGCAGATAGCTCAGGATTTCTGCAGGGTAGTTTCTAGGCAGCACCGCTTTCCGTGTGCCTCTGGTGGCTTCCGAATAGCTTTGCTGCCCAGGTGCTTCCCGCGCACTTCCCGGCCTAGCCAACGCCCTGGAAGTCCCCGCCATGGTGGCGGTCGAGGTGGTCTGTGAACGCGTTGTACGCTGTCGCTTTAGGTCACTGTTATCCGCAGGTGCACTAGGCCCGCAGATCCGCTTTGCAGTGTTGGCGGAGGTCGATGCTTGATGAAGTGTGCCGCTACTGCGCCCGGGGCCGAGTGAAGGGTGGTCTCTGCTGCTTCTACCCTGACCAACTCCCTTCGTTTGCTGGGTTCGGTCTTGTCTCTGTCTGAAGCACCCTTCTTGCCCACCTCAAAGGTAGGCCCTTCCCCGAGCACTCTCTAAGTACCTCAGGTACCGTTTTACTCCTGATCCCGTCATACCCCTTCTGGAGTCATCGAGTGCGCCTGCTGTTCCCCATCGAGGTGTCCGTGACGGCCGGGACGGCGGACCAGAGGGATATGGGTGTTAGAAGAGGCAAGTCGGGGTTCAGTCTGGATAAGTAAGAGTTTAACCTATTACAATATCCAGACCGGAGTTGGGCCAGCATCTACCTTGTCTTCCTAGGCAGTTCGCGCTCCTAGAACGGCGTTCCCTGGGAGAGAGCTGACAAAAGAATTTACCGAATCGGTGTGGATGAGGGTGAAGGCCTGCCGGTGCACCTTAGGATCAAACGGCTTGGAAATCAGGTGCCGAATCTCATCGAAATGTTGGCGTAGATGGCTTCTTATGCTCCTGGGGGTGGATTCTCGTTGACCAGGCGTCTGTTCGGATGCTGTTGAACAGGAATTGCCTGGTCAACATCTCACTATGCTCTTAAACGCCGATCATTTTTGCTTCATTATGGAAGGGCGGTATTCTGGCAGACCTGAAGCCTCGTCCAGTGTGTGTCAGCAAGCCCCGGCGACCATATTGGCGTTCCCACGAGAGCCGGTTCTACGTACCGGAATGACTCGTGGTTTCCCCGACCAAGGGCTGTTATTTCGCTACCCCCCTGCCTAAACCGTCAGTTATCCCCCCCAAATAATGTCATCCTCCGAGCAGCTCCTTGCAGCTGGTCTGCTCAAGACTCTTGCTCCGGGCTGGTATTGAATCCAACCCTGGACCAAGAGAATGGATCTGCTGTATATGCTGGAAGAAAATTTATGTGAAACGCTCATATTCAGTACAATGCTCTAATTGTAGCAGATGGTTGCACCTAACTAGTTGCTCCGGACTAAATCCCTCTACGCATAGACCCGCTAGTTTTTATAGAACTTTTGTGGCCCCCTGCTGTTCACGCCCTAGGACGTCCTGTGGCCGTCGTCGATCAAGTATCGCTCCGCCACATACATATGTCTGACTCTGTCACCTCAGTCTCTACGACTAGCATTACCAATGCACATCTGCAAGTAGACTATCCTAGCGGCCACTCACGCCCCCAGGCGTCAACATCTCACACAGCAGCTCACAGCTACTCTCTACGTAGCACTTCCCAAGTGGATTTGAGCAATGCTGAGCGTCCGCTTTCTCCCACCCCTCAGTCAGCCCCTCTTCTTCCAGCATCAGCACGAGTATAAGTCATAACCATAAGCCCGTGGTCCCTTATACTACGTGCACTGCTTTATTGAAGTTGGTGTAAGTGCGACTTTCAGCGGTGACAAAGTCGGTGGGGCGATCGATAGAGAGCACTATGGGTAGGTGGTCTGAAGCAAACGTCAGCATTGGTCGCCAGTTCACGCAGTTTATAAGGCCTGCGCTGACTATGGTGATGTCTGGCGAGCTAGAGCAGTTTACCGCCACTCTAGTGGGGGCATCCCCATTTACCGTGCAGAACGTCGAATCGTCTATTTGGTCAGCCATCTCCTGCCCCCTACCATCGGCCTGCAAGCTTGAGTGCCACAGGTCGTGGTGTGCGTTAAAGTCACCAAGGATGACTCGATTCTCGCCCCTGAGTACCGCACGAATGTCGGGGTGGTAATCCCTAGGACAGCAGGTGACAGGAGGTATATATATGTTTATGATTTCAAGGTCGACATCGCCTGACCGGACAACCATACCTTGACGTTCTAAGGTGGTGTCCCTCGGGTCGATGTCAGGCTCAAATAGACGATACTGCACAGATTGATGCGTGATGAATGCCAGATCACCCCAAGCCCCCTCGCACGATCGCAACGGTGTACGTTGTAACCCTTGCAGGTCTGAAGAGTCGACCATCCACCGAGCTTTGTCTCCCTTATCGCTGCGATTTTGATGTTATATCGCCTCACGCAATTTACAACCTCATTAATTTTACCAGATAAGCCGTTGCAATTAAATCGCAGGATACCGAAATGCGATGGGGGAGCAGAGGTGATGCCGGGGGTCAAGGACTGATGCGTATGCCTAGGTGGCGCATTCTTGAAGTAGAAGGAATCGCGTTACCAGAAGTAGAGGCGAATCAGACGACGGTGAAGGCAGTCCATAAGTTCCTGTTTTCGAGTCCAGAGCATATAAGCAGGTGACACAGGCCAAGGCAGTTATTGCACTTGACTGATGCCGCAGGCGTGTATAATCTTAACCGACAAACAGTGCACGAAGTATAAGGTACCAGGAGCTGATGGTTATGACTTATACTCGTGCTGATGCTGGAAGAAGAGGGGCTGACTGAGGCGGAGGGAGAAAGCGGACACTCAGCCTTGCTAAAATCCGCTAGGATAGTCTACTTGCAGATGTGCATTGGTAATGCTAGTCGTGGAGACTGAGGTGACTAAGTCAGACATATGTGGCGGAGCGATACTTGATCGACGACGGCCACAGGACGTCCTAGGGCGTGAACAGCAGGGGGCCACAAAAGTTCTTCTAGCGGGTCTATGCGTAGAGGGATTTAGTCCGGAGCAACTAGTTAGGTGCAACCATCTATAACACTTAGAGCATTGTACTGAATGTGAGCGTTTCACATAGATTTTCTTCCAGCATATACAGCAGATGCATTCTCTTGGTCCCGGGTTGGATTCAATACCAGCCCGGAGCAAGAGAGTCTTGAGCAGTCCAGCTGCAAGGAGCTGCTCGGAGGAAGGCATTATTGGGGGTGTGGGAGGATAACTGACGGTTTAGGCAGGCGGATGCAGCTAGGCCCAAAGCTACCCCCGATGATCTGCGTCTGGGCTTGAGAGCTGACGTGGGTGCAGCTTTATTGATATCGAATCGCTCTGCCAGGCAGTGCACCGTCTGCCCGTGCGGGTACCGTCCGCACAATGTCCGCACCTTCATGGGGGTTGCCCCCGCAGGGTGCGGCTAGCTTCGCCTTAGTGCCCCGTTTTCTGTCTGCCGCGGCCTGCCTCCTCATTTCGCGGCTGGAGGATGGGACATCGTCGTCCCTGGCTTGCTCCTTCTCCTGTCCCCCTTCTGCCCCTTACCTTCTCGTCATCTTGTTTGTTGTTGTTTTTATTGTTACGCTTTCGGCATAAGCCCCTAAACCAACGCTAAGGTGCCTGTCGCGTAGAGGGTCATTGCTCCTTAGCCATTGCCTTGTGAAGCCTGGCGGCCTCTAATATCCGAGTAGCTGTATGGTCCAAAAGAATTTGCAGCTCAACTTCAGCGTGAGATTCGGTTACACGTACATATTTTGCCTGGATAACTTTTCATTTTCTCTTTTACAATGTAGCAGGGTAAAAAATGATCATCAACTTTACTATTCATAAAGTTCCTTATTAACAAATATTGATATTTTGTTAAACTTGTTCGTGTGTTGGGTAGAAAAAGTAAATCATCAGCAGCGGACACACCAATTTCAGATAACTCTGCTACAAGTTTAAAAAACTATAAAAAACTAAATAAAGAACTGTCTAAATTAACTTGGCCTGAATTTAGTGGTGATATTGATCTAAACATTACAATTTTTAATCAAACCATTCACTGCCTTTTTGAGAAGTACATTCCTAAACGTAAAGTAATCTATGATCTTCCAACACAAGCTTGGTTTACTAAGGAGCTTAAGACACTGAAAAACAAGATCTTTTAAAATATATAAGAAATCCGGATTAAATAAACATTACTTACTGTATTCCATTCTACGTCAGAAGTACATCGACTTAAATAAAAAGTGTTATAAATCTTACATTTCTAAAACTAAAAGAGGCCTTGTTCTCAATCCAAAGTCGTTTTATGGTTTCGTAAACTCTAAACGTCAAGTAGCGGGATTTCCCTCCGCCTTGAAACATCAAGACATTAGCCGTGTTTTTTTTTATCTGCGTCTGCGTTTGCGCTTAATATTTGTATGGACCTTTTTTCAGTTTATTAAACTTTTTTATTTTGCCCGCTTGTGGTCCGATGTTTTTTGGCATAAAATTAAAACACAATGTTTGAATTTTTGACCAATATGTTTCGGTTATGCTCGATAACCGTCCTCAGGGTTCACTACAAAACAACCATGAATAGCACAAAACAATATAATTTACAATAAACAATAATTACTTAAAATATTATTACATACATTTTTCACACGTCTTCCCTGCTCTACGTGGAGTTGTTAACGATTTTTGTTTGTTATTAAATGTCTGTATGAGAGCGTGCAGTTTGCTACGTCCGTTTTAAAATTCATTCGTATGTTAGTCGGTGTGTTTAATATATGGAGCATTTCCAGTGTAAATCTTTTTTCGTATTGTTGTTCTTGTTGCAGTATTTCTGTTTGGTCAAAGCTCGGGCATTGGTGGCTGCTTGCACAGTGGGTCATGAGTGCGGTTTTTGATTATTTATATTCAGTTGGTTACAATATTTAAAATCTGATTTATGTTGTGCTAGTCGAGTTTTTAATTTTGATTTTGTTGTTCCAACATAAGTTTTCCTGCATGATTCCTTGTCATTTCCATTACAAGGGATTTTATATATGATGTTACTTTTTTCCATTGTTGGTATTTTCGACTTCGTTCGGTTAAACATATTTTTCATTGTGCTCATGGGCTTGTGTGCTAGGACCGCTAAGCCCACAACTTTATCTGCAACTAAGAAATGGTGGCTGATAAAATCAGTACTTCCAAAAAGTTTTCATTCATTTTGCAAACTGCCTTACCAACTTCCAGCAATCTGTTTATCATCCCTTAATAATAACCGGAATGTCACCAGAGTAAATGTATGTATGTATGCGCGTTGATAGTGGAATAAGCGCAATTGCAGATGACCGTTTTATTTTAGTCGCAGACGCAGATGTATATGAGTGTAAAAAAAACAGGGCCCGAATCGTGACAGACGTGAAGGAGTGCACTATCGTACGATCAAAAACTACGTCAGCCGAAGAGCGAGTGAATAATATCGGATTCTTACAGAAGAAAGTGAACGTATCGTAATTGTCAGTTTTGCTATCGATTGTTTTCTCCTTCTTCTTCAGTTTTCAAGGTTACAATAGGGGTTTAAACGTCAAAATAAGGTTGTCAAAATATAAAATTTGTGCAAAGAGACAACGGAACCTAATTTTATGTGTTATTTAAGCTCTAATGAGAGTGAAAACGACGAAAGGGAGGTGCGCAAACACTTTAAAGACCAAAATGACCCCCTGCCGCTTTTAAATAATGCGTAAGTGCGGCATATGCAAATGCATACAATTGGCAATTAACCTCTGTGCTTTTTTATATTTTGGAGCTTTATTAAACGATGTGGTGTCCAATTATGTCGTCCCTAAAATTAATCTTATGTCTTATGTGTCATGACAACAAGTCGGTTCCTTCAGTCCTGCAACTAACTACAACTTTTTAAGCCCTTGCGAGTGGCGGAGATCAACACGCTATTGGCAGTGATTATTTGATTGAAATGTGTCAGAGCACCGGAATTGTGTCCGGAGTTTGCACGTTTCGAAACGGACGAAGCGCAGACCAGCAAAAAGTGGTTTGTGGAAAACCTAGAATTCTTCGAGGTTGATCTAAATTAGCACAAGTGTTTGGGTGCTACTTAATATTTTGTCATTTTCAGTTATTGAATGCCTCAAAGCTACTTCCATTTTTGTTTTGCAGCCGTTTTTTTACTCACAGTTTGGTATCAAAGTTTTGGCCAAATCGGGATGTTCGCTAATAAATTTCACAATTATGTCCTTTTTCGTTAAATTAAGTTAATTATAGTTTGTCCTTTATCAAAAGTATAGCTAAAATAATAAATATATACAAATTTAAACTCAATACGCATGTTGAGAATTAAAGTCCCTTAATTCTGGTGGGGGGAAACTAAAATCTTCAATAAAAATAACAGCTTGATGGTGTTGCTGATTGAGAATTTATTATAGTTCTGTCTCTTCAACTATTTTACATTTGCTTATATACTAAATCTTAAAATTATGTTCCTTAATCTACTATACAAGTGCGTGTGTTTATGTAAAAGGGACTGATTTTAATGTTAGCCTAAGTACATTTTATCTATTGTTTTGCTGTGTCTTAATCACCGATCGTCTGGGTTTAACGATCGATTGTCTAGACTGTTTCAAGGGTATTGCTTAAATATTAGGACAAGATAAGAAACCATATGTTTTGTATGCTTATCTTTCCTTCTAGTGGACTGTATGTGTGTACATATGTGTGTGTGTGTGATAGGTTTGGGTACCTTATCCTGTTTGTTTTGTAAGTAGGTATGTATGACAATACTATCATAAAATTCTAGTGGACTGTATAAATATACTTATTTTAGAGTGGCAGAGTTGTGTGTTCATATTTTTGTATGAACATTCTGCCAAAGGGCAATACTAAATATGTTTTCTAATAATTTGTTTAATTAACATTATTTCTAGCTGGAAGTTCGAATGAAACAGCTACAGCTGTTTTTGTTTTACATTTCGATCTTAAATATAATACAATGATAATAAGTCCTATTATTACGATTAAAGACAGTGAAGTATGACCACTTATCTGGTGAAAATTGATACCTTTTAATTTGATGTTTTCTTTTTTTGAGATCTTCTATTTGCTTTTTAAGTTTAAGGATGTCTTTAGTGTTGTTAATTAAGGTGGAATCAAAAGGTTTAATTCGCAGTTCTGGAATGTTCTCAATGTCCTTTATCCAAGACGAGGATAGTAATTCTTCCTTGATTGTAGATTGTATCTGATGAGATGCGGTTAGAGTTACTCCTTCATGTCGAACTGTACATCCTTCTCTTATTGTGATAACGCCTTGTTTAGGGATTTCCATTCTCATGTGTTGATTGGTATCACATTCTAGATGTATTATTGCGTTACTAAATATCTTGTAAAGCCAGCGATTTTGAGAGGATAGTTTAATCCAAATGTTTTCATCTGTAGCGGGCTTGAATCCACATACTTCATTTTCATACTGTTTTAATGCTGCTACTTCGCATGAATTGTCCGTTGCTGACTTCCAAGCCCAATTCCCTGGACATTGGTAATGATCTTCTGAGTTAATTGAACACGTATTTAGATCAACTTGGTTTATTAACACATATTGATTTGAATCAAACTTGTATATTAAATATTCTGCTTTTATATCAGGGATGATCATGTTGCCTTTGTATTTTATTGGCAGCGGATTTAATTTGTACGCGTCTGATGGCTCAAATGACATTAAGGGAATTTCTATGTTAATTACGAGCCGAGAATCCATAATTAATCCTTTAGCAGTCATAGGGCCGTTTTCATAAAAGCCGGTAACCACTAACCAGAGTTTAATTGACGTATTTTGCACGGTTAGCTGTCAAATTAATCGCCGATTAGGCTTAACCGGCTTTTATGAAAGTGGCCCATAGACTCATAGATTTCCTTTAATTCGTTACCATGCTGTTTTCCAGGTAGTACTAATTTGTGTGGTAGTTGACTTTTAATCAAGGATATTTCATTAGTAAGCTGTGATGGTTTTAATAGTTTTGGATTTATTCGACCATGATTTATGTCAATTAATAAGTTAATTATCGAAGTTTGAATTTCTTCAAATTCGTCCATAATTATTCTTATTTGAATGGTTAATATTTGAAACATTAAAGTCATTCGTTCGTCGTTTTGATTTTGAACTAATTCATGATAAAATTTATTGAGCTGTTGATTCATCTTTTGAAAATTCTTGTTCACTTCATCGGTTGTCTTTTTTAATATATTTATTGTAGAATCAACTATGGATGTCTGTTTCTTAAATAACTTTGCAATATCCTTTTGATTTTCAAAAATGTTTTTAATATTTGATTCCATGCTTTTGCGGTCGTCAGCATCCATGATTCCAAATAAAATATGGTAAAGTGAGCCAACGAATTCGAATGGTGCACGTCTTTTTCTATTTCCTTGCTTCATGAACAGCTCGTTATTTGACTTGAGGTTACTATATTTATGCTTCAAAGTTGTGGTAATCATTACACAAGCCTCTTCATAATCGGTCAATATTTGGCATTGATGTTCAAGTCTGTTAATAAATTCGTTTATTTTATCCATTCGTTCGTAATAGGAGCCTAACTCGTAATAAACGATTAAGTTCCATTTTGAATTTATTACGTCTATTTTGCCAATTGGATCCAAGTATATTGTTGTATTGTTTCTTAGTTCAGCTACTGAAGCACCTGTTCTCGCTGTATCCTTTATGGTTAATGCTTTTACTTGCACTGCTAGCATAAGAAATGTAAAGAACCACATCATCATTGTTTTTGTTATTGTCTGGCCCCCTGTAGTTGCTGTCTTTTTTGATGTTCTTGTTGTCAACAGACTAGTAGCTTGATTTCGCTCTTCTGTATTGCTGTTGTCTGTTGTTTCTAGCGGGCATAGTTTATGAATGGGTTGTTTGATTATCCCATTTTGTAATTTTAGAGTTACAACTCTGGTTTTTCCATCGCTTCCAGGATGAGTTTTTAAAACTTTGCCTAATGGCCATTTTGCTGGATGGGTTTCCTCATTTTTAATAATAACTATTTGACCTTCTACTAGATTGTCGGATTTTGTTTTCCATTTCATTCTTTGTTGCAACATTGTGACATATTCGCTTTCCCACCGTTTCCAAAAATCTCTTTTCATTTTTTGGATCAATTTCCATCTGTCTAATGAATCTCTCGTTGTGTCATCATCTGCTTCAGGACAGTCTATTAGTGGGCATCCTATTAAAAAATGCCCAGGGGTTAAAACATCTATATCGCTTTCGCTATCAATAGCACAACGAGGTCGCGAATTTTTCACTGCTTCAATCTGTGATAGTAACGTAGTCATCTCTTCGAATGTCAATTTACTTTCGCCTATCACTCTTTTTAAGTGATATTTTACAGACTTGACGCCAGCTTCCCAAATTCCTCCGAAGTGAGGAGCTGCCGGCGGCCCGAAATGCCATTGAACTTTGTCTGCTTCTAATATGGGGGCTATCGTTGAATTATTTTTTACTGCCTTTTTGAAGTCCAAGTCTAATTTTCTGCATGCTCCGACAAAATTTGTTCCATTGTCTGAGTATATATGCTGACTTTTACCTCTTCTAGCAAAAAATCGTTTCAAAGCAGCTAGAAAAGCTTCAGTTGTTAAATCACTCACTGCCTCTAAATGAATGGCTTTTGTTGCCATACATACAAATACAGCTATATAGCCTTTAAATGCTTTTTGCCCTCTTCCTTTCGAACATCTCATATACATTGGACCTGCATAGTCTATACCAACGTGTGTGAATGGGATCGACAGCGATACTCGAAATTCTGGAAGATTGCCCATTATTTGTTTAGCTGTTTCCTTGCGGTAACGTATGCACCGATTACAAGCTCTTATAGTTTTCTTTATTGAATTTTTTAATCCAATTATCCAATAATTCCTTCTGATCATGGATTCCATTAACTTGTTTCCTCCATGTGAGGTTGTTTTGTGACCGTTTTCAATAATTAATGTTGATAAATGTGATTTATTTAATATTATCGGGTGCTTCTGATTAAATTGAAATTTTGTATTCTCCAATCTACCACCTACTCGAAGAATTCCATTGTTGTCTAGGATTGGGTTTAAGCTTGCGATATGACTTTTATTACTAACTTCTTTTTAAGTCTCCAAGCTCTGAATTTCCTCTCTAAATTGTAACCTTTGTTGATGTTTTATTATTATCTGTTCAGCTTCTTTAAGTTCTGATTTTATCAAGTATGAAGGATATTTTTGTCCTCGTATTCGTTTTATAAATCGCAATATATAAGCAACAACCCTTGTTAATTTCGTTAAACTAGAATACTTCAGTGTTACCTCATCCAAAAAATTTGATCCTTTTGAAGTTGAGACATATAAGGCATCAATTTTGAATATACTCTGCATTGGCCACTGATTTTCCTCTCCTTGTAACCATTTGGGGCCTTTCCACCATAGTTCGTGCTCTACAAGTTTGTTTGCAAATATTCCTCTGGATGCAACATCAGCTGGATTGTCCTTGGTTCCGACGTGTCGCCATATCGCTGTGGGAGCATATAATTTGATTTGTTCTACTCTGGTTTTAATGAACTTGTCTTTATTTCGGGAATTATTTATCCATGCTAAGGTTATAGTCGAATCACTCCAAGCAAATATTTTACTTTCTCTATTGATAATTGTCTTTATCCTTTGCAGTAATATAGCAAGAAGGTGAGCCGCACATAATTCCAGCTTTGGTAGCGTCTTTTTGTTTTTAATTGGATTTACTTTAGTTTTACCAGCAATTATCGTTATAACTGATCCAACTTTAGCATATACAACTGCTGCGTAAGCTTTTTCAGATGCATCTGCAAACCCATGAAGTTCAATTTCAACGTCATTTTTTGTTTCAAACCATCTAGGAATTTTTACTCTTTTTATATCTGGTACAAGTTGCATAAACTCTTGCCATTCTTTTGCCAAATTCTCGTCAAGTAACTCATCCCAGTTGAGTTTTATCAACCAAAGTTTTTGTATAAACAACTTTGCTAAAACGGTCATAGGTGACAGCCAACCCATCGGATCGAAAATTCTCGCCAAATCAGATAAGGCTTGTCTTTTTGTTACTAGCTTTTTCGGCGACAAATTTATATTGAATCCAAACGTATCTTTGGTCGGGTCCCATTGTATACCCAAAGTTTTAATTGTTTCGTCTTCTGCTATTTGTATTACCTCCTTTTCGCCGTTTGGGGAAATTGCTGCTATAATTTCACTATTATTAGACATCCATTTTCTTAAGTGAAATCCATATTTTTGTAGATGTTTTGATATTTCGACTTGAATGGCTTTACATTCTTTTATTGAGTCTGCTCCTGTCATTAAATCGTCCATGTAGAAATCGTTTTTGATGATGTTTGAAAGCAAGCTATTGCAGGGCTCGCAGAGTTTGGCGATTTCTTGTAATGTTCTTGTTGCAAGAAAAGGAGCGGATGCTGTTCCGTATGTAACTGTTTGCAATTTGTACTCTTTTATCGGCTTTTCTCTCGTGTCTCTCCACAATATGCGCTGATAATCTTGGTCAGCTTCTGCTACTTTAATTTGCCTATACATCTTTTCTATATCGCTTATTACCACAAATTGCCAAAGCCTCCATTTAATAATGATATCGAATATATCTTTTTGGAGCCTTGGCCCTATGAACAGGATGTCATTTAAGCTGGTACCGTTTGTAGTTTTCGCAGATGCATCAAAAACTACTCGTAGCTTAGTTGTGAGACTGTCTTCTCGAATTACGGCTTGATGTGGCAAATAGTATTTCCCGCAATTATTTTCACTTGCTTTTTTCATGTGTCCCATTTCTAAATACTCTTTCATAAATTGAGTATATTGCTTTCTCAGTTCGTCATTTGAAGCAAATCTTTTCTCAAGATTCAGAAATCTCGCCATTGCTTGTTTGCGAGAGTCACCTAATTCCTTTCCTTTTTTGAAGGGCAGATTGACGACAAATCTATTATTTTCATCTCTTGTTGTCGTTTTGTCAAAAATATCTAGACATTCATCTTCATCTGTTTTATTTTCTGGAGATGTGGTGTCTTCGATCTCCCAAAACCTCTCCAATGTTGTAGTCACCGCTGCTATTATTCTACCACTCTTTCTTGGTTGCTGTAGAACTCCGGACAATATCCACCCTAATTTCGTGGCTTCGCCTAGTATTCTATCTTTCTTGAATATGCCTTCCTCTAATATATCAGCATATACGTCTCCTCCAATAACGACGTCGATCCGATCTGATTTATTGAAGTAGGGATCAGCTAAGGTATAGTTTCTCCATTGTTCTATATCCCAGTTAAACGTTTTATCTGGTTGTGCACTTGCTAATCTTGGTAAAATTAGTGCTTCGACATCGTATATTTCATTGCTTAGGAATCTCGGTTTAATTTGAATATTTACTCTAAATTTGGAGACTCCTACCGTAGTATTCCCTAGCCCTTGCAGCTCAGTTACTTCTCTTCTTTTTGGTAACCGTAGTATCTGAGCCGCTTCCTCGGAAATGGTAGTCTTTTGTGATCCTTGATCAATAAGTGCTCGCATAATCACGTACTCTCCATTTGCTGCTTTTACTCGTATTTGTGCTGTTGCTAAGAGTATTGATGTTTCGGAGTTTTGTGTCATCATAGCTGATGATTTTTTTATATTTTCTTCACCTGCTCCTTTCTCCTTTTGGAACTCATTGTAATGCAGTAAATTATGATGATTTCTTCCACACTTACTGCATTTCTTTTTGTTCTTACAATTGCCATCATATACGTGATCGAGACAAATGTTGCATAGCTTATTGTTTACTATGAAATTCCTACGACTCATGGTAGTCAATGCCTGGAATTTTCTGCATTCCACAATTTGATGCCCAGAAAATTTGCAATATATACAGGTCTTTTGCGCAGCCGTATAGAATGTGGGTGTTCGTTGTGGTGGCTTTTGATTGCTCCATTTAGTTGTCTTTTTGTCTCTTATCGCTTCTAGAGCTTGATATTGTTGCTCCAAAAAACCAAACACATCATCTAGGCTTTGTATGTCTCTAGTTTTCTTGACATTCTGCTCATATAACCGGAGACTTTCTTTGTCCAGTTTGCGAACAACTATTCGAGCTATAATAGCTTGTTCATCGGCTAAATTCAAATTAAGCCCTTTTAGAGCATAGATGCATTCTTTGGTGGTATCCAAGAGCTGCTTCATACTGGCCGCACTTTCCCCATTTGCTGTTGGTTGATCCAGAAGTCGGTCCACTTGTGTTGTGAATTGCAACCTTCTGTTTTCGTATCTTTCGTGGAGTATTTTCCACGCGGCTTCGTAGTTGCATTCGGTTACTGGTAAATGCTGAATTAATCTTCCAGCTTCCCCTGCTAATGCTGATTTCAATCTAAACATTTTTTCTACTTCAGTGAAGTGCTTTGAATTGTGCACTAAACCTTGGAAAAGATCCCGAAATGATGACCATTGTTTCATGTCGCCATAAAATATTGGAATCTTAATTTCCTGCAACTTCATTGTGGCAGACACAGTCTGTGTTGACATGGTTCCTTTTAACTTATTAGTCAATTTTTCAATATAAGTACTATAGTTTTCTTGGAGGTCTTCCATGTATTCTTCTATTGCGTCTTTATTTATATTTTCTAACTTGATGCTACGAGTTTCAGAAAACGCTTCTTCTACATATTCGAATTGTATTTGAAGCTTCGTCTTGAGCTCTCTTACTTCTTCGACCGAAAGCAAACTATTCTTTTGTATTTCTTTGATGGTCTTTCTTAGTTTTTCTCCTCGACGTTTAAATCTCATTTGTACCTCCGCACTATTATCTGGTTGTATGTACTGAGGTGTAAATTGTTTATGGCCTGTTGTCAATAAGCCACCTGATGCTGCTGATGCTGCGCCATCTGATGCTGCTGATGTCGAGCCACCTGATGCTGTAGATTCTTCTGCTTCACTTTGTATTTTTAACTGCTGAATGCACTGTTCCAGAAGCTTAAGAATATGTTCGTAATACTCTTTGCTAAAGTATTCGGCCGCTTCTGGACTATTTTTGGCCACAATTTTGGCATGGTTAGCATTAAATTCCGTTATAATTGTTTGGACGTGTTTAATATGTTCAGGACATGCGGCTTTTCTTATTTTTCCGCCTTCTATTTTTTGTTGTTCGTCTTCAGCAAGTGCGCCCAACTGGCGCTGTCTTTGTAGCAGAGTTTCCATGATGATTGCTTAAAAATTGATTTTTGTTTTCAGTCTTCTTTTTAACACTTCTCGCTGTTCCAGCCACGAGAAACGCTTATTAGAGTTCTTCTTTTTTAGCACACTTCACGCTGTTCCAGCCGCGTGAAACGCTTGTACACTTAGAGTTCTCTTCCGTTTTTCTTTAAACGCACGTTTTTACCACTTCTCGCTGTTGTAGCCACGAGAAACGCTTGCACATTTGATATCTATATATATTTTTTAAAAAACCCACACTCACTTCTCGCTGTTTAGCCACGAGAACGCTTTTTTTTTACACTTCTCGCTGTTTAGTCACGAAAACGCTTTTTTTTACACTTTTCGCTGTTTAGTCACGAAAACGCTTTTTTAATGCGGACAGTCTTTGCTAGTCCGGTTTACAAAAATAAACCTTTTTTATTTAACGCGGACAATCTTTGCTGCTCCGGCTCACATAAATAGGTTTTGATACTGCTAAGTAACGCTCTTTTTTCTTTGAAACTTACAGTACTTACGCTTGAGCTCTTTTTTTAGGCTCGATTGACCAAATGTTGAGAATTAAAGTCCCTTACCTCTGGTGGGGGGAAACTAAAATCTTCAATAAAAAGAACAGCTTGATGGTGTTGCTGATTGAGAATTTATTATAGTTCTGTCTCTTCAACTATTTTACATTTGCTTATATACTAAATCTTAAAATTATGTTCCTTAATCTACTATACAAGTGCGTGTGTTTATGTAAAAGGGACTGATTTTAATGTTAGCCTAAGTACATTTTATCTATTGTTTTGCTGTGTCTTAATCACCGATCGTCTGGGTTTAACGATCGACTGTCTAGACTGTTTCAAGGGTATTGCTTAAATATTAGGACAAGATAAGAAACCATATGTTTTGTATGCTTATCTTTCCTTCTAGTGGACTGTATGTGTGTACATATGTGTGTGTGTGTGATAGGTTTGGGTACCTTATCCTGTTTGTTTTGTAAGTATGTATGTATGACAATACTATCATAAAATTCTAGTGGACTGTATAAATATACTTATTTTAGAGTGGCAGAGTTGTGTGTTCATATTTTTGCATGAACAACGCATTCATTTTCAAATATTTGCTTCTATTCGTTTCGCCTTCGATCAACAATTTGTGTACGAGTGGCAATTCGAACGAACGAGTACGTCCATCTACTCGTTCACGTCTGTCATCATCCGAAATTTCGATAAATTTGTACATTCACGGCTGTCCTAATCCGATATTGACATTTTTACGTAGCGAGTTGCTCGTTCACGTCTGTAACGATTCGGGCCCAGGTCTTCTATTGATAACTGTCGTGGCATTGCACAGCTTTCTGTCATCCCGAAATTGTTTGAAGCTATCGTTACAAATCAGCTAACGAATCCTATCTCTACCTTGATTTCTGACTGTCAACACGGGTTCTGTAAGGGAAAGTCCACCGTTACGAATTTACTTGAGTTTACAAGTCATGTTACAAATGGTTTTAGAAAAAATCTGCACACCGACGTTATTTATACTGACTTTAGCAAAGCTTTTGACAAAATGTGTCACTCTTTACATATTTATAAACTTGATAAGTTGGGGTTCCAGCCGGGTCTCAATCGCTGGATATATTCTTATCTTAGTGACAGGACACAAATAGTAGTGTTTAAAAATTGTTTATCCGATGTCATTTATGTATCTTCAGGAGTTCCTCAAGGAAGCCATCTTGGCCCAATTCTGTTCTTGTTGTTGATAAATGATATTTCTACAGTAATCAAATTTTCAAAAATGTGACGATGTAAACTTACATTGTAAAGCCTTTCATGTCAATTGGGACTTTTGAAGATAGAAATGGGCTTCAATCAGATCTAGATTCACTAGTTACTTGATGCGATTTAAATTATATGCCGCTTAGGCCCGGTTTTTCAGTCATTGGTTAAGCTCAGTTTAAACTAAGTTTGCCTAATCTCGGCATAAATTTAAACTCCAGTTAAACTGCAAAGCGGTTTTTCAGTGAGAGTTTAAGGCCGCTTTTTTGATCTGCTTTTTATACGGCAACATTGGTTTTTTTTTATCTAGATGGCAACAGATAACATTCGTTTACATATTTAACGCAATTGCTAAATGAAAAATCGGTGTGAACAAAGATAAAGATAACCCGTGTACAAGTTAAATAAAATATATAAATATAAATAAATTTAAAATGTCCAGAAGCAAGAATTTCTCACCAAATACGTCACAATTAAAACAATCAACTATGCAAACAGCTGACAAGTTAACTAGAGTTTAACCCTGGCAGATTGGCCGCTTAAACTCCGTTTAAACTTCGTTCAAAGTTGACTGAAAAACTGCATAACAAGTTTAAGCTTAGTTTAACTGACAAATTGAGTTAAACTTGCACTGAATAACCGGGCCTTAATCTTAAAAAATGTACTAAATACATGCGTTTTTCGCGTGGAACCTTGCAGCCGGCTTCCTATACAATACAAAATTATAATCTTGAGGAAGTGTATGATTTTGTTGACCTGAGGGTCACTATGGATTACAAGCTCAGTTTTAACCGCCATTTTAAGGTAACAGTCAATAAGGCTAAAGGTGTTCTTGCATTCGTTACACGGTGGTCTAAAGAATTTAGCGAACCTTATGTAACTAAAGCCCTTTTTACTACATTAGTCAGACCAATTCTTGAATACGGTTCTATAATTTGGAACCCGCGTTACCAAGTTAATGTAGATCAGGCCCAGGCACTTAGTGGGACAATTTTCCGCATTATTGAGAACCAAATTCACACAGATTATTACGCTCTTTGCTTGCTTCGCTTGTGTGAGCGCACTGATAAACGAAATGCTGTCGTTTGTTTGTGTTCAGTGTCTACAAGCAAGCAATGAAGCAACAGTTTATGCGGAAGTATTTCACTAATGCGCAACAATTAATTTATTGTAATTATTTGTAGCATAATATGCATTGCATTTGTTCAAACGCATTTTTTATCATGAAATAATTAGTATATTCATTCATTTTGAATAAATTAATTGTTGCGCATTAGTGAAATACTTCCGCATAAGCTATTGCTTGCTAGTAAGACACTGAACACAAACAAACGACAGCATTTCAGTGGTGCGCTCTCACTAACACTACCTCAATTGCAAAATTGCCTGGGCCTGATGTAGATCGACTTGAATCAGTTCAAAAACAATTTTTACTGTTTGCGTTAAGAGATTTTCATTGGGATCCCTTGCATAATTTACCACCGTATACGAGTCGCTTAAAACTAATTAATCTTCACACCCTTTCTAGCAGAAGAGAAATGCTTGCAATTGTTTTTATGTTAAAATTACTAATGCCCGGTTTTTCAGTCGTTGGTTAAGCTCAGTTTAAACTAAGTTTGACTAATCTCGGCATAAATTTAAACTCCAGTTAAACTGCAGAGCGGTTTTTCAGTGAGAGTTTAACGCCACTTTTTAGATCTGCTTTTTATAAGGCAACATTGGTTTTTTTTATCTAGATCGGCAACAGATAACATTCGTTTACATATTTAACGCAATTGCTAAATGAAAAATCGGTGTGAACCATGGCATACGTATACAGGTAATATCAACTCAGCAGCTGATTCGATTTTTTTTATTTTCATTTTCTCTAAACTGTCAAACATGCTTTACAAACGCTTCCATATTTTGTATTTGCTACCGCCTGTTTTGACGTTTTAGCGAAAGCGATTTTTAGTTGACAGCGCCGATATTACCTGTATGAGTATGCCATGGTGTGAACAAAGATAAAGATACGCCGTGTACAAGTTAAATAAAATGTATAAATATAAATAAATTTCAAATGTCCAGAAGCAAGAATTTCTCACCAAATACTTCACAATTAAAACAATCAAGTATGCAAACAGCTGACTGGCAGATTGGCCGCTTAAACTCCGTTTAAACTTCGTTCAAAGTTGACTGAAAAACTGCATAACAAGTTTAAACTTAGTTTAACTGACAAATTGAATTAAACTTGCACTGAAAAACCGGGCCTAAATGGTTCAATCTCGAGCCCGTTTCGTCTGAGCGAAGTGAACATCAATGTGCCCTCTCGTCCATCAAGGCATTTTAAACCACTTATCTTGAAACAGTGCCGAACCAATTTTGAATTAAATGCGCCTTTTCGTTGTTTGTGTCAAGATTATAACTCCCATTCTGGTGCATTTGATATTTCGGACTCACTCTGTAGCATAAAAAAGTCAATTCTTTCTCTCCTAAATACTTAGCAACGAATTGTTTTCTCATTTTTTGAGTCGTATTTTTAACAATAACTTTCTTCTGTTAACTAATTATTTGCTAAGTGTGTAATCTATCTTATATTTACTTTACGTAGCTGATGACGTTTTCTCTGTAGCTGAGCAGTTTTAGATCTCGACGATTAACAAACCAAAGCCTTTCAATGACTCGGTGTTATGCGGATGCGCCCCTCGCGCCGGTCGGGCGGGATATGGTGGGTAATCCGATGGGAATTATTATTAAAAAAGTGTAAAATGGCTGTTACACTGTGTAATTTACTAAAGGTCGTCCCTATTAACCCGTGCTCTGCACACCCCCGACCTACTCTAAATAAATAATATAATATAAAAATTAAGTTAAATTTAAAAAAAACTACTCGCCTCCTCAAAGCTTAGACATGGTCCTTCGAGACGGATTCGAACCGTATGTAAACTTCCACTTTATTTTCAACCTGCTGACACTGCAAAAACTAACTAATAACATAGTATCTCTTTTGAAGCTATTCTTAAAGAGTACAGTTGAATTACAACAAAAACAAACATACATTAGGTGTTGTTGAAGGTGGCGCGAACTAAGGTCAGTGGAATAACGTCAGTGACGTTAATTCGCACCCAAAAACCGAATTATCGTCAGTGACATTAAGACGCATGACCAAAAACGAATTAAAGTCAGTGCCGTTAATTCGTATAATATTTTGACTTTAGTTCGCTTTTGACATGCGAATTAATGTCATTGAGGCATTTAGGTTTGAGATTCGACGAAGTAGCGCCGCGATTTTATATTCCAAATTTTAATGTTTATTATCACCTGAAACTAATGATTATTATATCGCGCGATTTTTTATTTCAAATTTTCATCTTATGTTATTAGCTATTTAC
Source organism: Sphenella marginata (assembly GCA_951509765.1). NCBI lineage: Eukaryota > Metazoa > Arthropoda > Insecta > Diptera > Tephritidae > Sphenella > Sphenella marginata. The sequence goes on along the minus strand of OX608079.1, from coordinate 31,985,955 downwards.
ATATGTATGTATATGCATGTACACTGTATTTTTATTCCCTTTATGTTATCTTTATAGCCAATACAGAAAGGTGTTCTGCACAAAAATACCATGGATCCCGCCCTTAGAGTGGGAACGGTGGCATGTTGTTCACTAAAACAAAAAAATTAAATTTCGACTTCGGATCATTGATACCAAGGTCAAAACGCGTCTTTTGACACCCCTATCATATTTTTAGCTAAATTATTAAGAGTTGAGTACCAAAGGAAACAATTAACATGAATTATTTCAACAAAAATTGTAATGTGAAATAAAACCATAATGGCTTTATTTCAATCCTTACATGGAAATAAAACCACTGACGTTAATTCCACTGACTGTAGTTCGCACCACCTTGTTGAAGAGTACAGTTGAATTACAACAAAAACAAACATACATTAGGTGTTGTTGAAGACATGAGCGAAAACCTAATCGAGTTCGATGATTAGAAAAATATTCACCTGAAATACTTACCTTGTGTGAAATACTCACCCTGAAATGTATGAAATTACCTTCTAAGGACAGACATCATCTACCACTTGTCGTCGAGTTTGGTTTTTATCATTTTCCGCCGGTTACTACTGAGAGTAGATTAATTTTTAATTATTCTTCGTGTGATTTTGCAAGTTTTAATGATGCTTTATTTGAAATGAATTGGGAGGAGCTATTTGGTGGGCGGGATGCCTCTAAGAACCTTAATACTAAATTCTTAAAAAAATTTCCGAAGAGTAAGAACAACTTATTCCTCAGTAAATATAAGCTATACTTAAAGGATTTTAATATTTTGAATAAAACTCTTTACTCCGAGTATGTGCGCAATATCGAGGGAAACATTAAATCGAATCCCAAAAGTTTTTGGAAATATCTTAAGGACAAAAAACGTTCTGCTCATGTACCTTCTGGAGTTTTCCTTGATGACAACTCAGCGAATACTCCGCGTGAGGCTGCTAATTTATTTGCTGATTTTTTTAAATCAAATTTCTCTGTGGACGATTGTAATCAACCTCTTGATTTTTCGAATGGTCTGAACTCTGCTTTAGATTTAGGAGCTCTACATCTTTCTTCTGAAGATATTTGTAGAGCTATTAATAATCTTAAATCTTCCCGTCAAACAGATCTAGACGGGTTTTCTCCCATCTTATTGAAAAATTGTCCGTCTCTGGTTTATTCTCTTCCACTTATTTTCAACAAATCACTGTCATCTGGGAATTTTATAGATGATTGGAAGGTTACATCTATTACGCCCATCTTCAAAAGTGGCAACAAAAATGATGTGCGTAATTACAGACCGATATCCAAATTGACCACTGTTTCTAAAATTTTTGAACACGCAGTCAATGCTAAATTGAGTTTTGCCATTAAGTCTATCATTTCTCCTTATCAACGTGGTTTCGTTGCGGATAGGTAGACAATTTCTAACCTTGCAGTTTTTAGCGAATATTGCATTGAGTCTTTTTTGGCTGGCTCACAGGTAGATTGTATCTACACGGATTTTTCAAAAGCCTTTGATAGGGTCTCTCATTGGGTCTTAATCAACAAACTACGATGCCTTGGATTTCATTCTTCCTTTCTGTTATGGTTGAGTTCATATTTATCCAACAGGCAGAGTGTTGTCACAATTGATGGGGAATCTTCTATTCCTTTCATTGCCTCTTCAGGGGTACCACAGGGGAGTATTTTAGGCCCGATATTATTCAATCCTTTTATTAATGACATTAGTAATTGCTTCACATTTGCTAAATGTTTCCTGTACGCCGATGACCTTAAATTGTTCTCAATCATTAATACACCTGATGATGTCATGAAATTACAAAATGATATCTCCAAGTTACATCTGTGGTGTCTTAAGTCTCATCTGTCCTTGAGCGCTTCTAAATGCTTTCATGTGACCTACTCTAAGACACCTAATATTCTGCTCTCCAAATATAGTGTTTCTAATTGTGAACTACAATGGTTAATGCGAAAACTCAATATGCTTGTAATGCTCCTGTAAATCGTGCCTTACGGGAGTTTAACTCACTGAGGCCCAATTTCAGATCAGAAATTTAAATAGCGATTGGTGTTTAAATTCCAATATCTATTTTCAGATGAAATATTTAAACAGTATTTAAACAATATTTAAATAGCCAACCTTGGCTATTTAAATATGGGAAATGCAACCCTGTTATACAATTAAAAACAGCTGACGCATAATTTGTGGGAATTTTTGTGAATTTTTATTAATGCAATTTTTGGGAAATTTATAATAAACAATGGACTCAAGTGACGCAAGTGACGAGGAGTGTGAGCTTTTGGAGCGCATGGTAATAGCACGGCGGCCACGTACTTTAAGAGAGGCCCCAACACGATTTGGAAACTACGACGAAAAAAGCTTCCGGGAGAGGTTTCGAATCACCAAAGAGGCTGCATGGATGGTACTAACCATTATTCGGGAAAAAATACAAAGAAAAATACCATGGTATTATAATTGTACTTTCCTTATGCAATTAAAACAAATTGCTGCTTCTTTTCTTTTATGAACAATGCTTTAATTCCTGAGGAAATGCTGTTGCTGACGTTAAGGTTTTATGCTACGGGCTGCATGCAAAGAACTGGAGGAGACTTAATGGGAGTTTCCCCCGCTACTGCATCCCGAGTCATAAGACTGGTTTCCCACCACATAGCTCTGTTGCGGGTGGACTTCATTTCGTTTCCGGCAACTGAAGAAGAGCAAAGGCTAAAGCAACAATTCTTTTACCGCATAGCCAAATTTCCTCGAGTAGTTGCAGCGTTAGACTGCACACACGTCAAAATAATATCCCCAGGTTAGTGTCAGTAGTGCGATTCTGTAACTTTTAACACCTCGTTGAGTGTTAAGCTTATCGCCAAATTTTGGTGTTTGCTCTTAACGAAAATGCGATTCTGTAACTTTCCCTTAACGCCGCTAAACAGCTGACTCTTGATAGTGGTAAAATACGGCAATACTGTAGTGGAATTCACTAACTTCGATTACGACATTCGCAATCGACATTTCGTCCTAACCGATATCGATCACGATATTGGTATTCACTAACTTTTTTTTCTCGATTTTCGAGTATTCGCCATCAGCTGTTTCGCAAAGTAGACGACACACAATTTGCAGTTGTTTTCTATGTCGTTAAATAAAATGAACATAATTTGATTTTTTTTATTTAAAATTGAAATAATAATACTATATCCATATAATTATTATTAAAAAATGGCATCTGAGAACATAGAGTATGTTTTATAGCGAGATGATAAATCCTTTGCCCGCATCGTTATAGATAAGTTAGTGAATCGCATATTCGATAGTGCAAGCGAACCGAATCGCTATTGAAAATCTCGAAAAATCGAACCGAATCGAATCGCTAAAAGTTAGTGAATTCCACTGCTGGTCAAAAAACGAAAAACACAAAGAGGAATAAGTAAAAAACATTGGATCACGATTGAAGTTATTTGGCGGTAAAAAGCTGAGTGCACCAATTAAATTAAAAGGAGAGTATTTTTGTTAATTAAATCAATTTCAGATATTGTGCATTAAATTTTTATATTTTCAGAATGGCGACTACGAGTGCAGCACCAAAGAGGCAGCGCGCTTCAGTGGAGCAGTTGAGGGCAATGGTGGATTTATTGGCGGAGAACCCGGGAATGGCGTCCGGGAAATTTCAGCGGATGCACGGGAGAACCGAGTATCAAAATATGTGGCACGGCATGATGGAAAAATTGAATGCGATGGGAGGAGCTACAAAAACGGTAGAGCAATGGCAAACGGTAAGTAATTAGTGTGATGCAAGCGCTTTAAGTTCAAGAGCCTGATTCTATCTTTTTGCGTTGGGAATCCGGCTCTTGACATGTAACTCGTTCGCAACTTCAACTTGTTCCATATGCTATGGAGTCAGTGCAAGTGAATTGTAGAAATGCGTATACATATAAACGTTTTTCAGTTGGTTCTTCTTATTTATTACGTATATGATTAGTAACACTTTTTTTTCTTAACAGGTTTGGAAAGATTTGAAAAGCCGCACCAGCCTTCGCTGCCGTGATCGCAAAAGTCAGCAAGCGATAACTGGAAACCACCCAATAAACCAGGCTCCACTGTCTGAAGTGGAGATGCGCGTCCTTAGCCTAATTGGCGTGCAATATGTAGAGGGCGATGAAAGCGTCGCCGATACGATGCCAATGGAAGAGGTGAGTTTATAATAATAATAATAATAATTTTAAACATTTTTCTTATATCTCTTTTTTTTTTAGGAATTTCAAATATTGATGGAGGAAGGCCAAGACTTCCCATGCCTGGCCGTAACACCCTCTTCCGACAACGGTGCGCAAAGTGTGTCACAGGCAAGGAGGCCAACAACTCCTGCCGAGACACCACGCAGGGCTCCAAAAAGGAAGCATCGCGACGACGAAGTCGCTTCAGAATTTTTAAAGGTCGCCAAAGAGCAGGCGGAGGCCTTAACACTGCTTGCTGAGAACAGCAATAAGATGGCGGAGAAGCAAGCAGATGCCTTGAAGGAGAGAAGGTTCAACTTATAATACTATGCTTATTTTAATTATTTTGCGTTCTATATAACAGGAGATTGCTGCCAATAATAATGAGGTGGCGGAAAGGCAAATCGACGCATTGAAGGTGAGAACCTGTTGTTACTATATGTATTTATATAACTATAGATATTTATATTACTATACTTATTTATATTACAATACTTATTCGAACTATTTTTTTTTCTACTCAACAGGAGCTTGTTACCAACAACAACAAGGTAACAGAGGAGCAAATCTGTGTCTTGAAGGTGAGATGAGAATCTAAACAACCCTATTTTCATATTTATATATATTTATTTATTTATATAACTATACATATTTATATCACCATACTTATTTCAATTAAATTTTCTTTCTATTCAACAGGAGCTGGTGGCAAGTCACAAAGTAATGACACAGACCATGCTGGAGTTGGTCGAAGGACTAAAAGACCATTCCAATGCCGTCTACCTTTTGGTCGGCACACTTGCAGATAGGAACCATTAATTTATTTATAGTTTAGTATTTAGTAACACTTTAGCTTTAAGTGACTTTTAGTTGATTTTTTTACTGATGTGCCTTATTTTGTTTTTATTGATTTATTTATAGTTTAGTATTAAGTAACTTTTAGTTCCTTTTTTTTACTGAAGTACCTTATTTTGTTTTAAGTGTTAAGTGCCTTGTTTTTGTTTTAGTTTTAGTTTCTTTTTTTATTTCCATTCAGTACCTGAAATTTTATCTGTTTTGTTTTATACTTTTTAATAATAAATAGTTTTGTTTTCTGTTAGATTAAATGTTAAGTTTTATTAAATTATTATTAATTAAAAAAATAAAGTACCTGAATTGTTTTAAGTTTTATAATAATCTTTATTTTTGGTAGTTTAACTTCTAAGAAAATGCACTGATTAAAAACTGAATTAAATATTATATTAAAAAATTGTCTTTTCATTGAAGTAGTACATATGTACATATATTAACGTCAAGTGATTGCTGTTGGAGCAGTGCTCGTATTTTAATGCAATTTCGTACATGTGATGTATGGAAGGAAATATTTTACATTTTCAATTTGGACTATATTTCATGGCACATAGTATATGTACACATCAGTGTATACATACATATATGCACATATATACATAGTTTTTATGCATGTGTGTATGTTTGTATGAAAATATAAATATAACTAAATTAATAAAAACTTAACTAATTTTCCTATATTGTTATGTGTTACTTCATCATCGACTGGTACAAATTTGTTTAATTCTTCAGCGGTGAAAAGTTGGAGCAATGAGCTTTAGGATCGCTCTCTATTATTCTCTTGTGGGGACTGATGCCATTTATTAATACAGTCCAGCAATACCTCCCCTTACTATTTGTCAGGGCATTGTGCGTAAAACATTTTCCGGGCCCATCAATTGTATTGCTGAAATTATGGTGCTCTATTTGTATGCGCAATGAGCTTTGAGTATCGTAGCGTTTTGAAAGCGTTAGCAATGAAGATGAAGATTCATCTTTGCTGTGAATAAAATGAAAAATAATTAAGATATGTATTCATAACTGCACACTTAATAACTTACCTAAAATGTTTGCCACAAATTTCGAAAACAATAGGAATTTTGAGTATAACATGTTTAGCCATTTCACCATATGACCCTCTTTCAATACAGTAACCCAAGCAACGATTTGACGCACAGCGGCCCGGTCAGGACAGTTGGCCATTTAAATTAGTGAAGCCACGATTTGGATCTTTATTTTTCGCTTTTACCCTGCCTGCAGCAGTTAAAGATTCATTTGGACGATTTGCTATTACGAATAGAGTACATATAAACAATTAATATGAAACCATATTTTATAGTTTCAATACTGGCTTAAGACATTTGATAAATTCTTCTGCGGTGAAACGTTTGCAAAGTTTTTTCATCAAATAACCAATTTGTATGCGACAAAAACGTTTCGTATCTTTGGCCATAGCTGACAGAGATTTCATCTGAAATATAAATAAGTTAATTAAAGCAATGACTACGGCAAGTGCTCAGCAAAATACTTACAATTGTCTGCTAATGAACTACAGTATGGTAATTGTTAGATGCCTTGTTGCTGCACCACAGTACGGAACGTTAATATAGTATTTATGATAAGCGAAGCATCTGTAGAAGAAATGTGAGATGTAACCATATGATTACCACTTTATAAGGTGGCGGCCGTGGTGGTTGTGTAACTATTTGGGTCCACTGAATGTCGTTGTGATTGTTGTTATGCAAATGTTTGACCTGTGTAAATGCAAAAAGGATACTTATTAAAATTTATACATAAGGCAAGGCATATATATATATGTTGCAAATGCATTTTGTGAATTGACGATTAATATATGTTTATATTTGCTTTAACTTACTGTGTGCCAACTGATTTGACTTAAGCGAAATAATTAGATATTAGCCTCTCTTGGATACGTCACGCAATGGAAGAGGCGGAGCTCAAATTATCGTGATTTTCTGTTTCTGTTGGTTGTGTTGATGTTGGTTCTGTTTATGCTGTTTGTGCATTAGCTTCAAGTAGTTGTTCCCTTAATTTTATGTTATGCAAAGCTGAGCACGCGTTCACAATCTTACCAGCGAACCCAGGGTCGTACAGTAGAACCCGCTGTCGTGACAAACACCGCCAAGTTCCTTTTAGTACACCAAAAAGACGCTCAACAGGATTCCTGGCTTTACAAAGTGCCTCGTTGTACCTATATTTTGCCGTGCCATCTGGTTGATTTGGTAATGGTGTCATCAGCCATGGTTCCAATGGGTATCCAGAATCTCCTGCAATTATTTTTTAAGATGGTTTTTTTTACAATGAATTAAAAAAAGACATACCAATCAAAAACATATTACGAGTTCCATTCTCATACGATCTCTCCATTACACGGCGCACGGAGCAAGAACTCCAAATATATGAATCATGTCGCGCTCCCGGAAATTTAGCATTAACATTTAAAATTTTTAAATTTGGGTCACATATCTATAAGAGCACACAAATTAGCCACTGGACCATTATTTAAAATGCATATCTTACCATTTGTACATTTATGGAATGATGGGAATGATGGGAATGATGGTTCACATAGGCCTCCTCGTGAATGTTAGGTGCTAAAATGGCAATATGTGAACAGTCAATAGCCCCTATAGTACCTCCCACAAAGGGTGCTGGCGCCGATGAAAAAACCTCCTTAGCAAGTTGACGTTCCGTCTGCGTCATAGGGAACTTCCTCGTAAAGAATTCTGCTATTAATAGCATTAGTCACCCTATGTATGCAGCGGCTTATCGAAGTCTGGCTCATCGATATGCCCCACTGCTCCCCAACAGGCCTTTGATAACATCCTGTTGCATAAAATCTTAATGTACATAAAACCTGCCAGAGAAAGCCATAATTAAAATGTGCATATATGCATATTGAATTCAATATTTAGTCTTACCTGTTGTTTAGGTTATATGCAGGTTATTCTCTGCCCCTTTAAAGTATTTTCCAACCGCTCCACGATTCCCGAGACGGTATCAGGGCCCACGCGATATAATTTCCGGAACTGGGAAGGCGAAAGCTCAAATGGGTCGTCCACTTGCCTTAGCAAACGTTTATTCACCAAAGGCACTTCTCTTCTCCCTGAATTCTGCACTAAATTACAGGCAAAAAATTCGAAACTCATTATTTTTGCTTTTTCCAGACACAATAACACTTAAAAATATCTTAACACTTTTCTTAACACCTCGAAAATAATTGGCGACAGCTAACCACGCGAAAAAGTGTTAGCTAACACTTTTCTTGTGTTTAGAAGATAGCGAATAGGGAAAAGTGTTAAAAATGGTGTTAAGCAAAGTTAACGCTAACACTTGGCGTTAAAAAAGTTACGGAATCGCAAAAAGTGTTAAAAATGGTGTTAAGCGAAGTTAACACTAACACTTGGCGTTAAAAAAGTTACAGAATCGCACTACAGGTTTTAAAAATAATGAAAATTGTTGTATACACACATATCCATATCAATAAACTTTTTATAGGAGGTGATGATGCAGAGTTATATCGCAACAGAAAGGGATTATTTTCATATAATGTTCAAACGATGTGTGACAGCGACCTAAACATGCTCGATATAGTAACTCGGTGGCCTGGTTCCACCCACGATGCCACAGTTTTGCGAAACTCGCGCATTTATAGTCGCTTTGAAGACGGTGAATTTGGTAACTCGTTGATAGTCGCAGATAGTGGATATCCGTGTAATCAGTGGATTATGACTCCAATAGCAAACGTGCGCACGCCTTCCGAAGCACTATATAATGAATCGCAAATTCGAACGCGGAACTGTGTCGAACGATCGTATGGCATATGGAAAAGAAGGCTATTTCGCAACTTTGTAAGTATACAGTGGGAAAGTAGGTATTGTATTACCTTTCTCATCAATGAAAAGGAGCATGAAGCAGTAATGGCTTATTTACACCAGTGTATTTTTCTGGTCCATTTTTGTTGATACAATAGGGGTACTCAGAATCTTGTTGCAAATTTTCTAGCAACGTAGCTTTGGAGCAAATTTACACAATAAACTACAAAAATATATGTACTTTGACACCAGTTTTGTAAATTGATTTCTGTTCTTCGGCTGATCTTTTCTTAAAACTAGCTTTTATATTCAAATATTTGGTTTTTAAAGCTTTGTAGTTTCTTGGATAGCCAGTGCAGGACGCATTAAATTCCTTTTCAATTTCCATCCAAGTTTTCTCCTTTTGATCCGATTTGATTTTGTCCGTCTTTTTGCATTCAATTACAGATTTCTTTTTTTCAATTATATCCAGCAACAATTTAATTTCCTCCGATGAAAAATTTTTTGTTCGTGATGTATCCATTGCCTAAAGGTTTTTTTCATACCTGAAATTTTATATGTTTTTAATAAAGCCCTGCACATCATTTAAAGGTGCGAGGCAGCAAAGTCCGGCGGAAGTTTGAAGCTTCAGTTGTAAATCGAGTGCTCTAGGAAACGGGGAATCCATATGCTGACTCGAAATCAAAGTTTTGCTATACGGATGGATCGAAATGAGCCTTGCAGTCTTAAGGGTCATTTATACGAGTCCATTTCTTAGTCGATTTTTATTGAACGATTGCTCTCGATCATCAAATAAAAGCTTTTTCAACTTAATACTGGCTGTGAGAAAAGGGGATGATTCCACCCGGAATAATATCTGTTGTCACAAACCATAACAGCATCAGTCCTATACTTTTAGACAAGACATAAGGTTTTATGGTTTGTGACCACAGATATCACCCAGGGATAATATCATCATTTAGAGATAATATCGCCTGTAGTAATATTCACTCAATTTACCACTTTCCAAACCAAGGCCTGATAGAATATATATATATAATAAATATTGCTCCCAAATCAGCCACATGTTTTTATCCTAAAATATCCTAAATATTTTGTTAAAAGAACAGAAAAACATATGATCACAGCAGCTAACTTCAAGATGCAAACATGGTGGTGCCACCTATTTCTTTAATTTAATTATGGGTGATCTGAAAACGAAAAAATGTTAATTGGTTTTTAAAAAGCAATCTTTGATTAAAGTTAAATAGTATTTAACTTTTTGATCTGAAATTGGCCCTAAGTGATGCTATCTCTTTGGATTTTTCGATGCCAAATAATGCTTTTTTTTAAATTTTTAACTCTGCCTTATAAGTGGTTTGGTTTATGCACAGAATTAGTATGTAATCTACAAATTAGTTAAGTACATAGTCTGTAAGGATTCTAATCTAAAGACTTATAATTAAATAAATAAATAAACATAATGCAAGAACTAAGAGCCCAACGGCGAGGTAATTGGCTTTTGGTAGTCAGTAGTAGAGGTGGGCGCGTGCATGATTTTTGCAACACGACACGACACGTTCACGAAACTGATTTTCGAAAGTCGGCACAAACACGCACGGGGAAAAATTATCAAAACACGACACGACACCACACGAGATACATTTATTTCCTGGATTTAACTTTTTTTATACATTCTTATAAGTGGAATGAACTTTGTACATTGTATGCACTTACATATACATCTAAAATTTATAAGGTATGTATCGACGACTGAGTGGAAGATCGCCCTATTTCAAAATATTTTCAAGAACTCTCTGTATCAAAATTTTTTCCAGCAGCGCTCTATCTAAGAATTTGAAGACAATTTTTAGGAACAGTCTTTGAAGGGCTGAAGAAATGTAATTAAATTCTTCATTAAATCGAAATCTAGACTAATTTCGTTTTTAGCTAAAAGCAATGATTTTATTTCTGTTTGCACGTCGAAAATGCTGGTAAGCATAATGTATACTGAGTTCCAACGTGTTCTTATATCTTGTTTTAGAGATTTCGTTAATTTGTGGTTAAGTTCAGAGTGTTTGAAATATTTCACCAATTTTTTCGCATTTTCTATCAACAATTTTATTTCATCGACCGGACATTTTTCACTGACATCCTCCATAACCAAGTTCAAATTGCGGCAAGCGCAAGAAATTCTTTTACATTTGGAAAAAGCGGAAACAACGTTTGTTCCATTATCGGTAACAATGATACCGTCTTTTAAGTTGATCCCCAAGTTATATTCATCTAATATATCACTTACATGCTTAAAAATGTTAACCCCAGTTTTCTTATCGTCTGAAAACTCTTTTATGCCCAAAATAGATACATTTAAATCAAACGATTTGTTTATGTAATGTGCGCTTAAACAAATGTAGCTTCTTTGTGTATATTGATCTGTCCACATGTCCGTGGTAAATGCCAGGTGTTGGTCAGCCAAACTGATAATAAGACGTTCTTTTGTTTTCGTGTACTCTTCATCCATTATCGTTGTGCTCAACTTTTTTCTTGACACTATAATCTCCTCAACACTGCGCGCGCCATACTCTGGGACTATGTTCACAACCGTCTGCATGTAGTCACGGAACCCAGTTCCTAAAATTTTTTTAAATTACCGTCAGTTTATTATATTTGTCGATCAAATAAAAACTCGCGAATTTAATGTCTTTACATTACTGAAAATGGAAATATATTTATTTCGCAGTGTTTGTTCGCTGCTTGATCATGGACTGAAAAGCCGTTTGTCTTCGCTTGCTCAATTTATAGACTACAAAGTACATAATTTTAGAACATTACTGTTTACAAATACATTAATAAATCATTTACCATAAATATGTATACAAATTAGATAGTTATAAATGTATGCGCTTTAGATAAATTCCAGTTACAAAATAAAGAGAGAAACTTGAATTACATATGAACGTGTTGCAATACAAAGATGACAATAATTAGAGATGACAATAATTGGAGATGCCAATAAGTTTTAAATGACAGTAATTTATGACAAACAAGAAACGATCTTCCACATCCCCACCCCTGCAAGAAGGCTAGCAGGTATATATCATGTGATATAGCTGCCAATCCTACCCCAAAACCATGTGTACATCTGAACTTTGGTCTCTCTTTTACTATTGCTCAGCCACTCACTCTAGTTCATTTGCAATGCGAATGTGTAGGTAGGTAGGTAAAATGGCTGCGATCTGGAAAAGGTCGCCCAAGTAGCTTTCTTAGAAGCCGTTTTGATGCCATAAGGACTCGTCGAACCTACTAACAATAATGCGGATATCTCTCTACAACCAACCAGAGTTGTTTATAAATTCCAGAATGCTAGGAATCCCTATTTCAGATACCCTCCCTAGGTTTTCCAAAAAGGGGGTCCCGAAAGATTTTAATCGTGTTCTAGCTAGAGCCGGACATTTACACAGGAAGTGCTCAACGGTCTCTTTGGTAGTGGTTTCATTACAACTTCTGCAGTGGTCGTTATGCGGAATACCCATTTTTTCCGCATGCGTGCCAATCGGCCAGTGACCTGTGCAGACCGCTATAAGTTTGTACGTATCCGCCCTGGACCTGCCTAGAAGACTCCTTGTTCTCCTCTGGTCATACTCCGGCCAGGTGGCTCTTGATATTGCACACGTAGCGATGCCCCTCCACCTACGCTGTGCCTCACTTAGGTAATACTTATGGATGTCTCCCTTTGCTACTGCTAGGGGTACACCCGTCTCAAGTTTGCTTACTTCTTCCCCTGATGAGCCCCTACGTGCCAGTTCATCAGCCTTCTCATTACCCTCGATTCCCCTATGACCCGGGACCCAGATAATGGATATTTCCAGATTATCGGCCAGCGCTGCCAAGGCTTGCTTACATGCATGCACTGCGCTTGAAGTAGTATGCGGCGATGCGATTGCCTTTATCGCAGCCTGGCTATCAGAGAAGATAGTAACCTTACCAATTATGTTTCTTTGCTCAAGCGCTTTGCATGCCTGGCAAATCGCAAGAACCTCTGCTTGAAAAACGCTGCAATACGAAGGGAGCCTGAATGCAGCAGAAATATCCAGGCTTCCCGAGAATATACCAGCCCCCACACCCGAGTCCATCTTGGAGCCGTCTGTGAAGATCTGTATACCCCTATCACTTATTATCTCGCCCCTCCTCCATTCATTCCTACTTGGAAATGCTGTGATGGCATTGCTCTCGAACTTCAGTTTGTGAGGATAATGATCTGTTGAATTGTTAACTACTCCCGCTGGGAGATCGTTAAGGATACTGCTGTGCCCTTACTGAGTATCCTTCCAGCACCCAGACTCCCGGAGCCTCAGTGCGGATTGTGCCGATATGCATAATATGTGCAAGTCAATTGGGAGCAGGTTCAAAATAGGATCTAATGCCGCAGTGGGGCAGGTGCGTAAAGCCCCGGTGGTGCCAACACACGCTGTGCGCTGAACCTTTTGCAAGCTAGTGAGATTATAGTTCTTCCGAAGAGCTTCCCACCACACCACCGAACCGTAGGTCAGCACCGGTCTGACTACCGCTTCGTACATCCACAGCACTATCTTCGGCTTTAGACCCCACTTCTTGCCAAACATTGATTTGCAGGCGTAGAAAGCGATACAGGCTTTCCTCACCCGCTCCTCGATGCACGCTTTCCAATTTAACTTACAATCAATTATTAGCCCCAAATACTTAGTGCTGGGAGACAGGGTTAGCTGTTGGCCATTTAGCCTAGGGAGTTCGAAGGTAGGTGGCTTGTACTTCTTCGTGAAGAGAAGAAGCTCCGTTTTATCCGGATTCAGCCTAAGGCCACTTTCCTGTGCCCACCTACTGAGTTTTGCCAACGTTCTTTCCATAATCTCGCTCATTACGGAAGGGAAGGGACCCGAAACTAGGATCGCCACGTCGTCGGCGTACGCCACAATCTTTACTCCATTTGTATTAAGTTTTAAGAGGATATCGTTCATGGTAATGATCCAAAGTAGAGGTGAGAGGACCCCTCCCTGTGGTGTACCTCTACATACCTGCCTACTAGCCTTTGCTCCCCCTAGCTCTGCTGATATCTCACGCTTCCTAAGAAGGGACGAGATCCAATTCCTGATTGGCGAATGTGTTAGTGTAAACACATTTTCTTTATGTGTATTCGTGCATGGGGTAGACAGGTTTTGCTGCGACCTCCGTGAATCAATCGGATTCACCACCATCTATGTCCAGGATAAAATAACTTTAAATTATAAAAGTTATTATCTTGCGGAGAAATATATTTTTTATATCTTTTATTAATTCAAAATCCAAATCTTTTCTGAACTGACAAAATATTCCAAATCATAAATTTAGGAAATACCTACTTATTATATATTTGTAAAAATAACCCAAGTATATTACATTAAAGTATATTCCATTATATCACCCTTCTTTGAAAAAGAAGAATGTGACAAAGTGATCAGTTTTGTCACGCTCTTCTTACTTTTTAAGGTGAAATAAAAGAAATATAACTAACTTATTCACTAATTATTATTATTACATACTAAGCTAATACTATACTATATTATGTTATTTACAAATAATAACTAACTTATATTCTAAATATTAGTTGCTAAAATACTAATTTAAATATTAAATTCAATTTATTTAAATATTTTTTTTTAGTTTTTAGTTTACATTAATTCAACAACTATATCTAACTTAAGTTAATCTAAATCTAAAATTATATTTAAGTATAAACAAATATTTTTGAAAATTTTTAACGAGCTCTAGGCCAGATATTTGTATATTATAAATAAAACACAAAACGTGAATATTAATATACATTTATATTTATATATGACAAGTTTCAGTCTACCATTCCTGATGATGACTTCAGAGTGAAGTCGAAATATCGACAAAATATATAAATATAAATGTATATTAATATTCACGTTTTGTGTTTTATTTATAATACACAAATATCTGGCCTAGAGCTCGTTAAAAATTTTCAAAGTTATAATAAAAAGGCCGTAAACAACAAAAATAATAAACAAATATTTATTTTATTTTATGTATTCTATTTTTATGAACTAATTTTTCCTTTTTCGTTTTGTTATCAAAAACCGTTACATTCACACCATCGATTTGTGTTATAGTGTAAGGTCCCTGATATATGTTTGAGTGTTTACCTCTTGGTTCTTTTTGTATTACAACTCTATCATTTATATTAATAGTTAAAGGTTTTGCTGTTTTATCGTAAACATTTTTATTTCTAATTTTATGTTTATTTATTAGTTCTTTTGCGAGTGCATGTGACTTTTGCATACGATATTTTACCTCTTTTGCATAAGTTTCAACATTATAAATTGGATCTATATTTTCCTTTTTTAATTCATTTGGCAAAGTAACTTTTCTACCAAATACTAATTCAAAAGGTGAATATTGATTATCAAAAACAGTATTTGTTGTAGTGTTATGCAAAAATGTAAAATATTTTAAATAAACATCCCACTCGGGAATAGAATCGTCAAGATAAGCTCTTAAATATTCGTTAAATACACGATGATTCCTTTCAATAGTACCAACCATGGCGTAATTACTATGGTGATATCGAGCCATCAGCTGATTTGTATTTTTTTTCGCCGCAGCGGAACCTGTTTGTCACATGATTTATTATACCTAGTAGTGCTTTGCACACAAGGCATATTAACTTCATTCGCCTAACGGTAGTATGTAACGGCATAAACGAATCGAAATAGATATTGACTTATATATATCGCTCATTTGCTGCAACGTCGTCATAACTCAAAAAAACCAAATTTTGAGTTAACATCACCAATATATCGGAAATAAGATGTTTGATCAACTGACAAAGTGTTATATCCGAAGTTTGAACATTTCACGCATAATCGCGATAGAAGCCTTTTGCACTATTTACATATCCTATTGCGTATTATTTGTAACAACGTATTATCTCAGTTGTGCTTTGGCTTTTGTGTGGTCAACATCGTTAAGTTCTCTAGAATAGTGCCAAAATTGGACCATGATCTTTTTTTCGCATACAAATTTAATAAATATACATCAAGTCAAAAACGAAAACTAAAACGTTGCAGCAAATGAGCGATATCAAAATGTTCAGGAGGATAGGCCAAATTGGTTAAAATCCACGCCCACTTTCTATACATATAATAAATATATTCGAAAATACAAAAAGAGTGATTATTCAGTACATAATATATCTATAAGGATAATATTTGGTGTGCACTTTAGGGTTTAGGCAACAAATACATTTTTGAAGGAATTTTTAAAAAGGGGCATGGTACCGCCCACTTTTGATTAAGTCAAATTTGGAAATATTATTAATCATAAATCAAAAACCGCTCAAAATATCAAAATCAAATTCAGCACACATATTTATATTAATACCGGCGATGTCCCGAACAAAAATGCGAGAAATCGGGTAAGGTCCACGCCCAATTTTTTAAGAAAGGTTTTGAAAATTATCATAGATATATTGAATATGCAATAACTTTGCTTAAACTAGCTGTATATCATTTCTATTTCACCTCTAAAGTGTTCGTGAGCAAAGAAAGTCGAATGCACAAAAATTTTCGAAACTGGGAGTGGCCCCGCCTTTTTATGGTGAATTATTCCACAAAACTTTTCATGCCATAGCTATAATTTATTGAAACGATATTTGAAGAAAGTGTTCGACATATAAAGCTTACTCTTTGCTGTAAAAATAAACAAAATTTGTCAGCGGACTCGCTCACTTTTTGAACACAGTTCTGAAAAATTTCTTTGTAAAATTAAAATCGCCCTATTTCCATAATTTGCACACATAACAAGCTGTTTAAGCAAACTGTAAAAAAATTTTATAGATTTTGTTGGAGTATGCGTAGCGCCGCCCACTTTTCAGCAAAAAAGGTCTGCTATTTTCAAAATCGGTTGCTTGAAATTTCAAGAAGGTATTTCAATGAAAGTTAGAAAGTTGCTTCCCAATGGTATATAGCAAAGTATATTAAACAAAGTAGTAGCGAACTTGACAGTTCTCTCTTTGCTGTAGGAGTTTTAACGTCAAATGAAAAAAAATTTTAACCCGTTCGATTTAAAAATTTTCATTTTTATCAGTTCGTTATTTTTATTTGAGAAATACCAAATCGTGGTAATTGTTTACGACTGCAACCGAGTGCTAAAACACGTCCAAAAATTGCCGGGAGAGGTATCAATAGACGCGCCCAGTACCCAATTTTTTGAGTAGTTTGCAAGATATTTGGAAACGAATGAAACAATTTCTGTACCAAGAAGACGGGATCGCGTTATTTTTTTAAATCGTGGACAATAGTCGGCAACTAAAGATGTAATTCACACAAAAGCTATAGACAACGCCTCCGATTAGTTCTTCGGATTTTTGCAAATATTTTTCAAAATAACAACAGTATTTATTCTCCGGAGGCCGATTTTCATTTGAACCGAAAAGTGACTTTGGTACTCCTCCCAACATTTTTTAGAATTTGATGATAGTCGTAAACAGTGACCCAAATCGTTGCTATACTAATATATACATATGTATGCTTGTTCTTTGCGGTCAAGGTCTTTAAAGAGGTAGACTCCAAAGTAGCACTTGGTGGCAAAAGTGAGCTTATTAGATAGTTTATGAATTTCTATATTAATAATTTTTTGATATTTGCAAATGCGGTTTAACTTTTTAATACAAAAATTTTATGGGGCCCAAATATTGTACGTGGGCCAGTAAGGGTAAATTCGTTGGTTTATACTTTTTTGAAGTAAGAACTCCTACAAAAAAAAATATTTCAGTTGTCAATTCTACCTTGTTTAATTTGCCTTGGTATATAGTATACGCCTGCCAAAAATTACGGAAATCGAATAACAAAAAAGCAAGATTTACGGGAAAGTAGTTAACACCCTATTGCCTTTTTTTAATAAATTTTTTTTATTTTCATACCTTTTATGGACATGGGGAAAGCTATTTATATTTTGTTATTTGGTGATAATTTAATTTACCACTCACAACAGAAGTGTTTTTAATCGAGAACAACCAGTCGCCTTTATAACTACTTTCCCGGTATTAAAATAGACCTGAGTAAATTGGGATACCAAAACAGATCACTACTAGGTATTTAATGTTCGGTTACAACCGAACTTAGACGTCCTTACTAGTTTTTAAAAATTATTTGTCAACTAAAAATTACATGTCAAAAATATACCCAACAAGCAAAGTAACCGTATATTAAATGTTTTAAAAACTTTTCAAAATATTAAGCTTACAAAATTCCGATTTTTCATTTATAAAACAAAATATGTAAATTGCAGATTGCAAAAATTGGTTAAGATGCAGCCAACATATCACTTATTTACAAGTTTACATCATGGTACAAATATATAAAGGTAGTTCCACTTCTTCTTCTTCACCGCCATTGTGACAACTTAACATAAACCAAAAACGAACTAATTTGATTGTTTTTTGCGGTCAGTTTTAAATTAATTTGTTTGGAGATCGTAGGCTAGTTCGACCTAATTTGGTTTGGTGCAAATAAAAGTTTTTATTTCACCTTTTTACCCAACGTTTCGCTGCATATTCCAGCTTCATCAGGGGCTACACTATTTATTTTTCACGAGATAAAGAAAAATTACATATGAACATTCATGAACATAAACAAACAGAAGATTACATATAAACATGTAGAGCAATCAAATTCACTTACAAAAAGATAAACAATATGAACACTTAAAACTAATCATCCGTACCACCTTGCGTGGTAGTTTTGTCATTACTAAATCTATTTGTTAAACATAACATGTAAGCAGCGCCTATGCAGTCGTAGTCTTCTTTTTTGTTGATCGTCTTTTCTCTATTTCTCAATATGTGCAAGCTTTCCAATGTGTATCTGGTTAATTCTCGTTTTTCCTTATCAATAATTTTGGTGTTGTTGAAATCAGCTGTATGGCCACTGCTGATTATATGTTGTGAGAGCGCTGTGCTTGGCTTTTGTTTTTTGACGTCTGCTTTGTGTTCGGCTATTCGTACCGCGAGTTCTCTTCGCGTAGTTCCGATGTACATCTTATCACATTGTTCGTTGGCTTTTCCATTGCATTCTATTTTATATATCACATTGTTTTGTTGTAGTTTGTCTATTGGATCTTTTGTTCTTGTATAAATTTTGGATAAAGTGTTGTTGGATTTATAAGCTAAGGTGATGTTTTGTTCTTTCAGTATGCTGTGGTCTATTGTATTAAGCTTTGGTATGTATGTGACGCTGTAATATTTCTTCACTTCTGTTGTTGCTGCAACTTGTGGTTTATTTTGGGGGTTGCTACTTTTTCTGATTTCCTGGTTTATTAGTTCATGTGTCAAGTGGTCAGGGTAATTATTATTTTTCAGGATTGTGTGTATTTTTTCAATGTTAGATTCGTGGAATTTTTCGTGGCTAATTGTCATTATTTTTCGTATTAAATTTTTCGCTGTGTTGATTTTGTACTTTTTTGGTTGGGAGGATAAAAAATTAATTAGTCGACCAGAGGATGTTGGTTTCGAGTACCAATTTAAAATGATGCTGTTGTTGGCTCTGTGTATGCGCACATCTAGAAAAGGGATGCTTTCATTTTCTTCCATTTCTATTGTAAATTGTAGTTTATGGTGGTATTTGTTCAGTGTCTCTAGGATTTTATTCACGTCTTTTCGTTTCACTATTGCAAAAATGTCGTCTACATATTTGGTGATAAATTTAATGTCAATATTATGTTGTTGTTTAAGCTCCGTGATGGTATTGTCAATAAGGTCGTCCATGACAATATCGGCTATTGTCGGTGAGAGCGGGTTTCCCATGGGCATTCCAAAAGTTTGAGTGTATAGTCTATTATTGCACATGAAATAATTGTTTTCTCTGAGGCAGAAGTCAAGTATTTGTTGGAATTTTGCTTTTGTGATGTTGGTTGTGTGCTGAATTTTGTCCCATTTTCTCATTATTATTCTAATTGCTAACATTATAGGTATATTTGTAAACAAGGACACGACATCGAACGAGACTAGTACATCTTCTTCACAAACATTAATATTTCTTAATTTATCTTTTAAATTGTATGAATTTTCCACGTTATAATTGTCAGATATAAGTTGCTTAAGAGTTTTTCCGATGTATTTGGATAAGTTATAACAGGGCACCATAACGGAGGAGGAAATGGGCCGTAAGGGCATCTGCGGTTTGTGAATTTTCGGCAGTCCATATAGTCTAGGCGCCGCGGCTGCTGTGCAAGTTAGTTGTTGTTTCTCTCGTCTGTTGATTTGTTTGGTTTTGTACAGCTCTTCGACTATTTTGTTGTTTTTCCTCTGTAGTGTGTGGGTTGGATCTGTTCTTGTAATTTTGTATGTTTTTCTATCTTCTAGCAATGTGTTCATTTTTTCCCTGTATTCTGATTCGTACATTGCGACTGTCTTATTACCCTTGTCCGCGTCTGTTATTGTAATATTGGTATGGGATTTTAGAAATGATTTAGTTTTGTTGAATGCTGCTAATAGGAATTTCTCAGCCGAGTTATGTCTGATGTTTCGCTTGAACAGTAGTATGTTGTTGCTAACTTTGTTTCTTGCTATGTCCTTATCTTTTTCGTCTTTTATACCCGCGATTATTTGTTCCATTTCTGCTATGATACGTATTGGTGAAAAACTCTGGCTTGTTGTTGGTAGGGTAAACTTTTTCCCCATTGAAAATAACCACCTTACTTCTGTTGGAAAATTAATGTTGGTTTTGTTCACGAACCAGTTGTTGTTTTTGCCTATTCCTAGTTTTCCCATTTGTTCATCTTTCATTCTCTCTAATTTGGAATTTTGTGTTAGTGCGGCTTCTTGCGCGGTTTTTTGGCTTTGGATTTTTTGTTTTCCCACGAACGCGTCGAACTCTAAGGGGCTAAGGTTTGCTTTAAGTTGTTGTTGTGTATGGTATACTTGGTCTTTTGTTATTTTGATGTTTATATTTGTTTGTGTTATATCGATGTTCAGTATTTTAGTTAAAAATAAAAGTTTGGAATTTTCCATCTGTTTTCTGATTTTTTCTGATGTTGTATTAATTGTTACCTTATTTATGGAGTTTTTACGGAAGTTGGGTATTAGTCCATATTGCTTGCATCGCAGTAGAAATTTGAGTTGCTCTGTAAGTTTTGCTAATTTGTGTTTTTGATTGCTGTAGTGTTTTAGTCTCATACATGTATCTTCTCCGTGCTTAAGCTTCATATGTTTGTAGAAGTCTTTCATATTGAACCAGTGTTGTTGTTTTGGTTGGTGAAAAAATAGAAAGTGTTCGTATATCGGCAGGCCTT